>CM021766.1:109877021-109889212 GCA_011076525.1 Nettapus auritus | reverse complement strand
GTCCAGAGCCGCCTGAGGGGGGGGCCCGCGCCGTCCAGAGCCGCCTTCATGCTGTATTTTTTTTCCTTACATTGCAGGCCGTAGTCCTCGTTCGCTGGGACTCTGGTTTGTAGAGGTGTGTTTCAAGATCAATTCTCTTTAACTTGGTCAATCTCTTCCTTACATTTCTCCACAGCTAGGACACAGGCCTTTAGGTACAAGTTGAGACTTTCTTCTTTGAAGTGATCTCCTTGGCAATTTAACTTCTAGTAATAGACTTTTGACTCACCCATTGGGAAAACATCATTTATTTTATGTACAGCATGTTCTCGCCATTTCCACTTAGCTCAAGTAATAGTAATGCCACCAGTATCTATCCAAATTGGTTTCCACTTATCACAGGGCTGAGTTTGAATTCCCATTATGGCCCCTTTTACACATAGCCTGTTGCTGAACCTTAACAAATACTGAAGAATGTTCTTCCAAGTCAGGCTTACCTGTATGCACTTGAGCTTCTGAGGTTGTTGTTTTTTGTTGTTGTTGTTTCTGTTGCATTAGGGCTGGGAAGGGAGCTTAGAATACATGGAAGTAATTTCACTGAAAACAGACAAGGTGAAGGAAGTAATCAAATCCTCCACATTAAACAACTGTAGAACCCAGGAACGCTTACCTGCCAGCTTCTGAACTGGAGTCACTTCCAAGCTACTTCACAGGGAAGCCATACCACCAGTGTTTCACTGTACTGAGAAGGCCCCACCAAAGTAACTAGCTCATAGTGTCTCTAAAGCTGTTTCACAGAAATGGTAGAAAACATGAAGAAAAAGCAGCCTACTAGGGAACACTGAGTCCATTTCACCAGGAGAAAAAAAGGCACCCTAGGTGATCTGAGCCTCAAACTCCCTTGGGGAGGAAAATCCTATCCCCCCCCTCCTCATGCCTCCTTTATAGCAAAGCTCAAATGATCCACACCTGGCAGAGTTCACTTAACAAGGGTTGAGCCAAGAGACCTTGTGGAGTAGGCTCATCTGCCTGGCTTCAATGTTTTAAGCTCAATCACTCCTTATCACTCATAGAAATAACCTGACAAGGGGCCTAGTGCTTAGAGTTGACCTAATGATTTAACTACAGAAGGCGCACAAGGGTCATATTTCTGTCACTCATTCTGTGAGGAAAATGAGTATACGGCCTCATGGAAAATAAACAGAATTAAAATATAAATAAATAAAAGAAAGAAGAAAAAAAAAAAAATGACCTTAAAGGCAAAATTTCTATCATAGATTTTCGTCTGTTTAGCCATGACAGGTAAAGTATATAGCAATCAGAATTACTTTTCTTGACCTTTATTTAGGAACTGGGTCCAAAATCTTCAATTACTTGAAGATTAAATTATCCACGAAATATGTTGGGGTTGTCATTCCAGGATATTTATTTACCCTTGTGTCCAGTTCCAGTCAATGCCCAATTATGAGATAAATACATGTATCCCCTGTAGACATTTGTATCAGGTGTTGTTTATTACTGCCTAACAAGATGTTTGAATGGTCCAGCAAACCTAGGAAGCAAGGCACTAAGTGATGTAGGAAGCGCCGTAGCTCCCTGCTGTGTTTGTTGGGTATCCAGAGGGTGGAGGCAGTGGTGCACAGAAGCACAATAAGAGCTGCAGAGCAGTGGTAGGCACCCACCACGGCCGTGGACAGGAGGGCAGAAGCACCCCTCGTTACTGGTGGCAGACAGAACGCTTTGTGCCATGGAGCAAGGTAATGGGAACTTAGAGAAACCCCAGAAAAAATGCAGTTTCCAGTTGTGGAGCCACAAGTTGGCCCATAAGCCAACCTCCACATACTTCCTCTTACAGCTAGAGACAAACAGTAAAGAAAAGCATTCCCTTTGTGGTAATGGTAAGTATGAGGCAGAAAAGACAGTGGGATTTTAACCTTATTATGTGTTAGATGGCATACAGAGGAAGAGAACACTGAATTAAGACAGTCTTGGTATATATGTTTTTTAATTTGGGTTCAGTATTATCTACAGATTAAATTAAAGTAAACCACATCATAGGAGAAGAAAGAAAAATAGCTATGATAAGGTTAATTTTTCACTTTTGACACATTAGGCTGATTTTATTCATACTGTATAAACCAGTATCATTTAATTAACTTCTGCTGGAAGGTCAGTGTAACTGAATTAACATTGGTAGAGATGTTCAAAATGAATAGTAACTGCCACTGCCTTGGATTTAAAGACAATGCAGTTAATACTTTCCTTTTTTCCCTACTGACTGCTTTCTTCTGCTTATACAGGAAGATTTTAAAAGATATAAAGGCCTGCCAAGAAGAAAGTAAATCATGAACTGTATGCATTAAGGATGCTTATACGGGAATAAATAAATACATATTTATACAACTTGAGGAAGCCCGTCTTTCATGGCTACCTTCATCACCTGCGTTGGTCCTAGCTGCACTAGGGACTGATCAGGTATGGACGGTCATGGATTATCATGCCAATAGCGAACAGCATACGGCATAGTGAAATGTTCCATTTCTGATAATCATTTAAAAATATTATTGCTGACAGAGGGGACCTGCCTGGCCCTGTGATGTTCATGGGCTTTTCTGCATTGTGTTTTCCTTTCCTAAGTCAAATAAAGAGGATTGCTCACCAGACGTGACTGGCAGATCATAGAAAGAAATTAGTAGCAAAATTAGATTTCATGGGCAGAAATGAGGGTAGATAAAGTCCCCAAGTCTTCATGTGAATAAAGTGAGAGTAAAGTGTTTAAGGAAAGTGGAAGAACAAATCTTGCATTATATGACATGGTGCTTTGTTGCTGCTGCAACTGTAGTTTGGGTTAAAACTTGTTTTGCTAGGTTGCTAGGAAATCAATTGGATGTCCCAATCTGAAATTAAAACTTAATGTTTACTTTAAAAAGAATTCTTGAATAGAGGCAAGAAAAAATAAACTTCAACTCAAAAAAATGTACAGTTTACCACATAATGAAAGAAACATTACAGGAAGACAAAGTAACCAAAATAGTACTTGATTAGCCTAAGAAAGGTCATTTGAGCAAAACAGTTATGATCAAGTATAGCTTTGGCAGCACACACACACACACAAAAAAAAAAAGCTAAGGGGAACCAAAGTGATCTGATCTAAGTGGCTTATGGGTGGAAGACTATTCTCAGTCATATGAACATGCAAAGAAATGTAAGAGAAAATTGGAATAACATACAGACAAGGAATATAACTGACAGATAGGAAGGGAGCGGGAAGGGCTTCATAACAGATGAATCTGAGGGTTGATCTCTGACCATATAAATACATCTGAGCTATCTTTAAACCAGTGATCTCAGGATGGGAAATAGAAACAGAACTTGTAGGAGTGGAAATGTAAAATAGCTGGCCCTGAGAGTTTTCACACTGAGGACAGAAAAGTCTAAACTTAGCAGCAATGACTTTCCCCTGTCTGTTTTCGTATGTATGGAAAGAAACAGCAGAAGTAGAAGACAATGTATAAATCTCTCACCAAGCTGAAGGTTAACCCATCTGTGCAGACTGCACATGATGTAATAGTGAATGCAATATTAAGGGTGTTAAGGAAGCCTTTGATGCATTTAAATTTGAGTGATAATGTGAATCTTCCACTCTGCTAAGAAAAGATTTCACAGCACCACCAAGGACCACAGTAATATTTAGTTATCTGGACAGTGGGGTCAGACAGGATTTGGTGAACTATGTTTGAAAGAGAAGGAAGGGCCTTATCCCATGAGCTCTCCATCTCCCCAGATGATTTGCCCTTCCTAATGTCTTTGCACGCCAAAAGCTGCAGCACAGCATTGAACTATCCCACCTATCCCACTCCTGATGGAGAACTCTCTGGCATGGCCACCTCTTCGCGGTGAATACCCTTCCACCTCTGGAGCCTGTGGTCTATCTGTGCTCCTGCACACAGCCAAGTCTCATTTCCTTCTGCAGTCTGCTCATGGGGAAAGAGCACTGCTGCTGAGGGGAGGAGGAAATCTTATGGCCTTTGCTCTTCTGCTTCTTGCCCGTGGGATGGAGACACAGTGCAGATCACAATCTGGCTCTCTATGAACTTATGTTCATAGTTCTTTTTTATATATTTTCAATTAAATTATTTCTAAACTTCACTCTTGCAAGACAAAAATGAGGTCTGCACATTGTTAGGTCTGTTTTCTACAGACTTGTACTAATTAGCATGGCTAGTTGGCCTTACAGGAATAAGGGATGCTTGTGCTGTGACAGACATTTAAATAGAAAGCTCTAGATGCATGGCAAAACAGAGTCTGAAGCTAAGAGAGCATCCACCAAATGAACACACCAAAAAGAGTGCTTGAGTATTTTAAGATCCATTTGCATCATGCCTTAAAAATAATGGCACTTCGAACATTCCCACACAGCTCTATTGTGGAGGCTTAATAGCAACTGCAGAGCAGCGAATACTCTTTTCAGGAAAGGTGAGATCAGTGATGCTAATCACCAGCAATTGCTTCCTGCCCAGGGTAACTCATATTGCACATTACAGAGAAAACGGTGTGTGCCTAGCAGATACAGCTGACAAAATATATGCAATATTTCACAAAAATTATCTGTTTTAGAACAAGCTGAGATGTAATTCTTTCAGATTTGTGCATCTTTCATGAGTGGCTGATGTACTGTCCCCAAGTACGATGTGCAACTTTTGAGCCTAAGAAACAACGGGGGACATCTCAAATACACAGAGAATTCACAGTGCATTGCAGTGCTCTGTGGGAGGGCTGCAGGCAGAGATGGTTATACACACAAATATTATTCACAGAGTATAAGCACACACATGAAATGCTGAATAGAAGTGTTTTGTGCATATAATTTACCTATTCACTGCCTCTTGAATTACACAGATTAGTTGAACATGAAAGAATTATTTCAATTTTCCCCCAACAATGCTATATTCTAATGTCAAAAGAGTTAAACTTCAAAGAGTTAATCATACAGTTAAGGGCAAGCTAGTGTATCTGCCCTATTTTTTACAGAAATATTTAAAAAATATTGGGAAAAATACAATATAGCACTTGGTAATTCCAGCTAATTTAATTTCCATCACATCTGGTAATGCTTGGAAGTTTTAAATTTATACATACATGTAATTTGTGTCACAAAACAATTCGATAAAATGATGCCTGTATAAGTTTCCAATTAGAGTAATCAGGGGTTATAATTTGCAGCATATATTTCAGTAATTATTGAACCTATTAATGACACTCCTCTGTGTGGACGCAGCTCTCCCAGATACATCTTCTCACAGCAAAGTGAGAGAAGGGAAAGTTTTACCTTTTATATGCCCTGAGAGGCATATATATTTATGTTTTGTCAGCACAATCGCTGCATTATTTCACTGCAACCTCCTTCCCAAGGTGTTCAGTGTTTATTCCACTTGCTGTGACAGGATTGTGTAAATTCTACATTCATGTTGCACACTGTTATTTGTATTTGACAGCAGATTTAGCAGTAACAACTAATGCAGTTGCCTCCCTCACCTCTCTCCCTCATCCTACTTTCCAAGGTTCCTGAAACTCTAGAAATGAAATGAGAACTATCCTTACACTTTGTATGGGACAAAGAAATACTAGCATCACTGGATCGGCAATGTTACCCAGAGGAAGCCCCTAGAACCAAGCTTGCATGTGTAGCAGTTCCACAAATAACGCATCTCATTTCTTCTTTCACCACCGCTGCTGTCATATTTACCCCTTATATGGTACTCATAGGCCAAAATATACTCTGAATCTAGAAATGAGATTGTGCATTTTTAAGTTCTCATAACACTGTGTGTAAGGTGTTGTCAATGTGCTGAGAAGCAACACAAAAACGGGAGTTTACTGATTAGGATATGCAGTAGAAATGTTAACCTAACAATTTGTTGGGGCATGCAGATATGGGCCTATGGCAGTCAGCTATCCTAACCCTCTCCTCACAGAATCACTTTCAAGAATCTCATCACAAGGTTCAACAAAATATTCTTTTTAATCAGGAAAAACAAAGGGCAAAGCTATGGTGGCCTTGCTTGGACAAAGAAAAAAAAAAAAATCTTATCTTTTACTTGAGGTCTCACCTTACTTGTTCAGTGCTTAGGACAGGCTGGCAAAGAAGTGAACAGCCAGCTTGGGGAAAGAAGACAAATTTAAAGTGAAATGAGCTTCCAACTTGAGCATAATATAAATATAAAATTTTAATAATACTTTTTTTTTTGTCTTTTCATAGCACTGTTCCATTACTGCAAGTCTGTGTTGAATAAATGCGCTATTTTATACTTAAATCTTCAGAGGATTCTGACTCTGGTGATCTAACACACAGTCAAGATACTTCTCATATAAAAGGGTGACAAAATAAACTAAATGTTGCACCAGAACACCTTAATGAACATTTTTCTTTGTGACAAGTTACTTCCAGTGAATGTAGATGGTCTGGCACTGAAGGAGCTGCAGTGTTCTGCTTGAGAAATGGTAGCACGAGTTTAGGAAAAAGAAAAGGGTGCCTTTTGTTAACTCATGATATCTCTTCACATGTGGAGAGACAGCAGGAAAAAGATCTAAAATTCAAAAGAACCAAAGATTTCGTACATCCATTTTCATACTGAACAGATGCCACACAAGGTGCTTTTCTCCCAGGTTATTAATTCCAGTAAGGGCAGCGCCATGACTAGAACTGCTGGAACTGTTCCCTGGCTAAAATAAGGCATTAAAGGCATCAATGGCATTCCAATTGGAAAACTTGTGTTATGGACTCTTCTTTCAGTACATTATACTGAGCTTTTCTTTTCTTTGAGGAAACAAATTGGTTTGGCAGTTGCAGCAATTCATATGCCGTAAGGAGATGAATTACAGGTTTTAAATGCCTGGACCAAAGAAAATATAAGATACATTCAGAGACTGCAATATACTCATTACCCAAACCAGATTTTTTTAAGACTTCATTATTTGGTAATTACTTCAAAGCCATTGTTATAAGACACAAACACTTTACCAAAATAAAGAGGGAGGAAAGATAAATTTTACATGCACTACTGATTTGTTTTCATTAGGATATCAGAATGCCTGACAAATTAACAATTTCATCACGGTTCTTTGCCACTTAAGGGCAAAATCCATTTTCCACCTTACTTTCTGATTTACTTTGAGAGCAAAAAGAGAGGTATGTCAGTTACTACAATCCTGCCTTGCGAAGTAAATATAGCTGTGCAAATTCTTATCAGGTATTGCACGGTCTTTACGAGACCCCGTGTCTTTACACACTGACAGGCACGAACACCTTGGTCTATACAGCATACCAAATGACATCTCAGCAGGCAAAAACTCTCTGCACATTCATGGAAGCCTGCCATCGAAACAGTGACTCAGAGAACGTGGCTCCTACAGGGCTGCTGATTATCTCAATAGGACGAGCTTATACGGGAAACTGTATGAAATCAGATGTATTAAAGCCTACTTAAGAACAGACAAAGATATCACAGTCTTGCATAGATCTACCTCTGCTAGCACAGGAAAGGCAGAATTAATTATTGTAATATATGTTGAAGGCTCACTACCACATGGTGGATTTAAGTTTCTATGAAATAGGTAACAACAAGATTTTAAAAATAATTATTAGGCAGCAGTAAAAGAAATGCCTTTCCTCTTATTGGTACTTCAGGTTGTCTAACGCAGTAACATAAACTACAAAATGGATTACAATCCTAAATCACATTGCCAAAATGACTTTTATGACTTTATTTCAAACTATTGGGAATAAAAGAAGGCAAACACAATTTGCAAACTTTTACACCCACAAAATCAGGCATAATTGCTATGTTCAGATGCCGGGAAACCCAAAGAAAAACTGGAACATAAAATTGAGAACACAAACTTATAACAGAAGCATTTACCGATACTCCTCATTACAAACTTCTGCCAAAACACCATTTTCTTACAAGACTTGTCCTAGCAAATAACAGTGGTATGAATTGTGCATTGCAACCTTTTCAGCTATAATTCAGAGAATGCCCTTAATTGTGTAATTTGGGAGATAAACTCAAATGCATATGAAAATATCAAACATGGAAGCCACTGTTATGCAGAATCTGGACTGTAGACAAGTTAGGAGATCCGGGTAACATCATTACAAAATTATGAGAGAATGTCACTTCAAGACTCACTAGCAAGGCAACATAATGCTGTTTCCAAAACTGCAATTGAAACACCTCTTTAGCCTTTATAAGTAATGGAAAGTAATGCTTTGGAACAACAACTCTGAGGTTAGAAGTGGTTTAAAAATGGAAGAGACCTGTGCAATCTGTGAAGGAAATACTTTTAAACTCTGATAAACTAGTGGTCCTCAAGCAATTTCAAGTCTGTAAACTTTTATTGTGTAACCTTTATGTCAGCTTTAGGCAGTTTCTGTAGATGACTATCCAGTTTCTTCTAAAATATCCCAAGGTTTAAATTTAAATGCTGTTTAAAGAGGCTTTAGTTAACAGCACCAAAGATCAGGTACAACTTCTCAGATATTCATTTAATGACATTCTAACCAGTAATGTGGAATGACATCAAGCCACCCTGGACACTCACTGCCTTAGACCTCCTCCCACACCCCACTGACTCACAGACATTAGGTTTTGTGTCTGACTGCACACCCCAGCTTAGATTGCTGGCAAGGCTGCTTCACAGAGCCACAGCAGAGGCTGAAGTGTTTCTCCCCTTCAAACAGCCTGGCTGGTTGCCTTTTCACCTAGCGAGTGCCTCTTCACTCATGACAGCACTTCTGCCCATTGCAATTTTCTTTTCTCGCTTCACAATTATTTCAGCTTTACCACAGGAGTCCAGGAGTCCATAGGAGTCCAGGCTGGCACAAACCTCTGGACTATAAAACACGCTTCTTAAATAAACCTCAGTCTTGCTTTTCTTCCTTGCCCGTGAATTTCTTCTACACAGAACTCCAAACTATCATTTTGGAGTTCTATCAAATGCCCTATCAAATCCAGGGCAATCATTTAGTCTACACAAAGCTGTATTGGTAAAGGTAAAGCTGTAAAGGTATTATATACCTTTCAAAGCATGGTGACAGTTTCCACAATTCCATTAGTTTCACTATGTAGCCATCTCTCAGCAGACACTGGACACTAGAATCCCACTGGTGTGGACCTGGGACTGATCTGATAGACTTACGAAGATGAATGCAAACATTTAGGGTCCCTTTGTTTCTGCTGGTATTGCTGCTACAAGGATTTTCATTTTGCTACATACATTTTAAAGGTATTTCTTTCTCATGTTGCATCCCAAAATACTACAGGCCACAGGTAGGAAATAAATAGTATAGCTGAAGAAAGGTATTTGTGCTAGCAAATGTTTTCAGTAAGGGGAGTATAATAATTTAATATTCTTTTAAAAATGGAATACAATCCCCAAAAGTCTGAAATTGTAAAGTTCCACTGTACCTGCACAGAACAAATGAAACCCATTTCATTCTGACCATTGGATTGTTCTGTTCAGCTTCTGCTACTCCCTAGCAGATCCCAAAATAGTGTCCAGCCCTTCTGTGTTTCCAGTTCCATCCCCTTCTTAGGCAGAGGGAGCATCCTCTTATTCTTTAGGCCATGGGCTATAAGACTTAAACCAGGAATGATATATTCTCATGCTCTTACACTACATAGCAAGCTTAAACACACTGCAGCTTTATTCCTTAGCAGCTAACATTGTCATGGAGTACATCTGTGAATAAAATCATATCAGGGAAGAATTTGTTCTTCATCTACTAATATCCAAAATAGTTCTCAGAAAAGCAGCATAAAACAGATCATTTCCAGTAAGTGATACTTAAGTAATTTCCAGTGAATGATCCAAAAAATGGACATGTGGAGGAACAAGCACTCAGTCCATTCCAGAGTAGTACGAAACTTAATTGTTGTACCAAGGACACTGGACAAATATTTTGAGTTAACTTGATTGGTCTTTTCCATTCAAATGAGCAAGAGCATCAAAAACAATTCTGAGATCAAAACTGCTGCGGATACCAACTGCCTTGGGGTGATGATCTGTCAGCACAGCAAGGGGCTTCTCAATTTATCAGACATTTTAATAAGGATACATTACAATAATAACTTGCTTGTGTTTATACTAAGGCAGAAAACTAATATACCACACATTCCAGCAACTCCATTATCTTGTTTTGCATGTCTCATGCTAACTCAAGGGTTTAAGAGTTTATATAGCAGTTTGTCTGCTAGTGCAGAGCTGGAGTATACTGTTGGCAACAGTAAATAAAGTTTTCTAATGAGTGGACATGGGTTACTCTGTAACTATCCAGTTTTCCTCCACAGACCATTATAACTGTAGTCCTGGGCCTGCCCTGGGCTCAGTTCCCAAAAAAACAGAACTGGTACAACATTTTCAGATTTGCTGTAAAAAATAACCACCAAAGCACAAACAATAGCAATTTCTCGCAAAGTTCCTTCCTGGTCTGCCAGTTACTGTTCCTCTATGCCAGATACATATGACAATTTAGAAACATTTCTTTTATTTTTACATAAACTGCCTATAGGCACTGATCTGCCAATTGCCAATGATTGCTTTCCCAATATGAACTGCAGGACTGGGTGACCTGCCTGGTGGATGAAGGAAAGGCTGGGGGCATTGGGGTTGTTTCATGTGGAGAAGAGGAGGCTCAGGGGAGACCTTATTGCTCTCTGCAACTACCTGAAAGGAAGGAGTGGGGAGCTGGGGGTCGCCCTCTTCTCACAGATAAGTAGCAATAGGACTAGAGGGAATGGCCTCAAGTTGCACCAGGGGAGGTTCAGGTTGGAAATGAGGAGACATTTCTTCTCAGAAAGAGCAGTCAGGCATTGGAACGGGTTGTCCAAGGAGGTGGTGGCATCACCATCCCTGGGGGTGTATAAGGAAAGGTTGGTTTCTAGGATTCTACATCCCCAAATATCACAAGACAAATACAAGCTTCTAATATGCACTACAGCTGCTAATTAGAAGAGCAGAATACAGATTCATGTGTTTATGTATTTAAACCACATTTCTCCTGCACCCTTCTCAAAATACACCAATGTCTCAGCAGCTGGCTCAGCCGATACAGGGTGCTCCTTAAATGATAGACCTGAACGTGGGCTCAGTCAAGCAGGACATCTCATACTCCACAGGCAGCGACCTCTGAGTCTCCTCTGGCTTTTCCACTACATTAAAGAGGAAGTATCACGTCGCTGGGAAACACCGCTCCTGTTCTTTGGACTGCCAGCAACTGGGCTTCCTTTAGGGGTGATCTGTGTCAGATGGCTTCGTGGGTATCATGATGCAGCCTGGAGGCAGCCATAGTAAGGGGCAGAAAAAGGACACTGTGGTTTATTAACAATTACCACACACACAGATCAGTCAGGAAGTTCACGTTCAGAAAAAAGGCTAAGATCAGCGCGGAAGTTTTGTTTTATTTTCTTTATTAAAATTCATTACTTGGGGGATGGTTTCTATCTACCGACTTATTGTCTTACACCGTGTGCAAGATCACACCTTGAGAAGACCACCTGGCCCACAAACGCCCGCAGCACCCTCCCCTCTCGCACCCGCCCGCCCGAACCGCCATTAACGGCTGGCCCCGAGGGGCGGGGCTAGCTCAAGGGGGCGGGGCCAAACGGGCTGTGCGGGCAGAAGGCGTGGCCATCCGCCCCGTGACGTCACCCCAGGTGCTTCCTCCCTCCCTGGGAAGGGGGCGTGGCCTCGGGGGCGGCGCATGCGCGCTGCGCCGGCAGCGGCGGTCCCGGCTGCAAGCCTATGTGCGCGGGCAGCGGCGGCGGCGGGGCGGAGCGCGCCGGCCGCTCCCCGGGGGTGGGCAGCTCGGCGGCCGCCGGGCGAGCTGGCGCTCCGGCCGCTGCCACCGCCATCATCACCGCCATGTCCGCCGCTATCGAGCGGGAGTTCCAGGAGATCGACGCCACGAACGACTGGCAGGCGCGCTACCTGGTGAGCGGGGCGGCCCGGGGCGCGGCCCTGAGCCAGTAACGCGGTGGGATTAAACGGGGGACGGGAACGGGCAGAGAACCGGCGGAGCGCTGCCAGCAGGCGGCCCGGCCTCGCCGGGGGAACGCGCAGGCGTTGCGCCGCCGCCGCGCATGCGCGCCGCGCGCGGGAGGGGGGCGCCGGGTGCTCGTGCGCATGCGCGGCCGCCGAGGTCCGTTGCGGGG
>CM021766.1:109798372-109876921 GCA_011076525.1 Nettapus auritus | reverse complement strand
CCCCCCCCCCCCCCCCCCCCCCCCCCCCCCCCCCCCCCCGCGGCTCCTTACAGCGAGAAGCGATTTAAAAAACAAGTCACAGAATCGTCTAGGTTGGAAGAGACCTCCAAGATCGCCTAGCCCAACCTCTGACCTAACACTAACAAGCCCTCCACTAAACCATATCCCTGAGCTCTACATCGAAGCGTCTTTTAAAGACCTCCAGGGATGGGGACTCGACCACTTCCCTGGGCAGCCTATTCTAATGCCTAACAACCCTTTTGGTAAAGAAGTTTTTCCTAACATCCAACCTAAACCTCCCCTGGCGCAACTTAAGCCCATTCCCCCTCGTCCTGTCCTTCAGTTCCATGATTTTGCCAAGACTTGTGCTAAAAACCCTGCAAAGCCTGGAGTATTTCTGCTGACTCCTGGAGCTCCTGCCTGGTCTGATGAGTGACTGAATAAATAACACCGTTTTTATTTTTCCTATGCGTGTTTTTCTTGTGTAACGCTGCACCTGGCATCTGGCTGGTTTCTCTCGTTTGTCACAGCTGGATTGTGTGTGGGGAAACTGATTTCAGAACTAGTTGCTAAGCTTCCATAGTTTTACTTCTCTTTAGCGTTCCCCATTGCTGTAGTAATGTTTCTAACAGTTTTAAAGTTTCTCGAACAAACTGTAGGCCCGTTTCTGGGCACAGAGGATGGCAATTCTTTTTGAAACAAAATAAATTGCATACTGTTATGGAATAATAATAATAAAAAAACTATTTTGGGAGAATTTGGTTATGAATGGCTGCCACTTATTGTGTGTGTATAGCCATTCCCAAAGCCTGTAAGCCGTGTAAACTAGAGGAGAATACAAGCTCCGTTGTGCTGTATCAAAATAAAAATTTAATTTTTGTCATAGGTGAAGTGATTTTTATACAGATACGTGGAGCGTTGATGCTTGACAGTTGCTGCTGTGCATTGTGGTTGGGGTTCTTCACAGACTGTTACTGCGCATAAGTCATGGCATACAGTAGGCACTAGAAAATGAAGCTTTACGTATGTTAGATTTCGACCAGAAAGAAGTCGTTTCCACAACAAAGAAGTCCTCTATCGTTGTGTTTGTTATCTGGAAGAATCTCGACTACTTAGGAAGTTTGAGAAGCCCCTGTTTGTGGCAGCAGAAGCATACAGAAGACTGAAGAATGCTTAGCTGTCTTTGGGATATAACAATCGCATACAGCGACATCATCTAAAAACAATCAAAATATTGTTAATTTTATTTAATGTGTCTGCTGAGATGGCATTAGTACAGAGATATACAGACATAGTTAAGTTCATCGGAGGCTGCTTGTCAATCACACTTCAGCTATGCTTTTGTAGTTGTAAATCTGTACCTTAGCTCGAAGTTGCGGAAGAGACACTGTCACGAGGCAAAAAAACACTCAACACTGAGAATATGTGAGAAGTATTACTCCTTGAAGCAGTGTGTGAATGAGTCTGTTTGATAATCAGCATTTGGAAGACCTTCAAAAGGTTTGCATTAATGCCTGGGAGGAAGCAGGCTGTGATTTCACGTTGATGCTAACTGATATTTGTGAGCCTAGAACTGTAATTTCATACTGGATCATGTCTAATTACAGCTGTTTGGGATGAACTGACAAATGGCCTATAATAATTCCGTGGCTGTTAATGATTTTATGGCTGCAGTTAACTAGTTCAGTTACCTTTGTAACTGAACTTTGTTTACTCTGCCAGTTGGTGTAAAAGAGCTAGAGTCATGCTGCTGTTAGCACCATCTGACTAGTATTGCTGCGGGAGATAACATGCAAATCCAAGGTAAACCCTGGGCACAATCCCTGCTGTTTTCCCCTTTGTTCCTGCTGTATCACTTGCTTACCAAATTGTGCGTGTGCAAGTCTGTCCTGTTAGCCGAGTGTAAAAAGATCTAAGTGGCAGCGGCATGGCCAAGAATGACGCGTGTTTTCTGGGGGAAAGTAGTATTAGCTGGAATAAAGGTTCATTTCAAAATGTTAATATCTGCATTAATAACTGTGATTAAGTAATTAAGATCAAAAGCTTTGTGATAGCATGCATAGAACACGAGCCTTACTCTGCTTAGTGTCTGTAAGTAAATTGTATTTTTTTTTTTTTTTTGTCTTTTAAAGGAAATTCGACATAAATCCAGTGACTACCCTCACAGAGTTGCAAAATACCCGGAAAACAGAAATCGAAACAGATATAGAGATGTTAGTCCATGTAAGTATCTTTTCTGTATTTGCTGCAGTAAACTTGTCAGACTTCTTACTTAACCCTTCAAACACCGTAGCAAATGCAGCATTGTGGTCCTTTTAGGTTTTATGTTACGTTTATTTTTGTAGACGTGTGCTCTGATAAATGTGTTTTTTCATAACAAAACAAATAACAAAAGGGAGAAGAATCTGAAGGTTAGACTCACTGTACTGACTGGAGAATGAGAAGATTGTAAACCATAGTTGTTAGTATATAGGTAAACATTTTTGAGCTGCAAAGTAATTCATATTTTAAAGATTTTTTTTTTCTTATAAGGAAGTCATTTAATAGTGGTGTATCTGACAAAAAAAAAAGTATCAAAATACCAACTTCTGTTGAGCACGGAGATCAAGTTAATAAGTCCTTACTAACACAGACAATTTATTTGAAGACTTTTTAAGAATACGTAGATGATTCTACTTATATGTGTGGAGAAATGCCATTGGATTTCTACTGTTGCTTTAAAAATGACTTGAGATTTTGTTATTTTGGTCTGTTCAGAAGAATATGTGTGTAATAGTTTACTATAATTTCCTCAGTGCAAGCAGATACGTTGCGTAGTGCTTGGTACTTTAATTGACACAAAATGGTCTTTGTGGAGTAGCGTTGTAGTATCTCAGCTGAAAACGTTTTTTTACTTATATGCTACTGAAGTGGTGTGGAATTTTTTTTAAACAGCGTTTTCTTTAAAAGCTAATCCAGAATCCTTATAAAAAGACACATGAGCCAAAGATTAGGAATATGTAGTTATAGCTGGAGAAAGCTATCATAAATCACTTCCAAAAGGAATAGGGAAAAAAATGTAGTATGGCCTTAATTTTTCTACAAAATATTGAGGTTGGAACGGGCTAAATGTTTGCGTGTCCTTTCATACTGAGCTTCCCAGAGCAGCCAAATCTCGTTACTGGATCTAGAATTTTCGAAGAGCTGCTCATGTATTTGGGGCTTTTTGTGTGAGAGCCTAACGCGAATACCTATTGTAAGATTTGGAGAAGTGCTGAACTCCTTGTTTCCAGTTGAAAGCTGTGGTAACAGCATGTGCACAGCACTTCTCAAAATTGTACAGAAGGGGTCTCGAACTGAGTCATGCTGGGCATAGCGCAGTGCTGCGTGCTGTGCTGGTTGGTAGGCTGCTGCCAGAACCCTGCCTGGCACAGCGTATGCCCACCTAATGGATCCAGGCTGTCTTAGTGCTGAATCTAAATAACATACGGCCGTGAAACTGAACCTTGAGTACTATACACAGCCCCTTTCCCAGTACTGTCCTGTCTGAGAAGTGTGCGTCTCTGAAGAGGATGCTTCAAGTTTGTTAGCTTCTGCTACGTGCTCAGCCCGATGTGCCTCTGCTAGGCGTTAGGTGACCTGTGCAGAGGTATCCATGGGTCTCAGTTTTGCTCTCTTGCTGGAACACAGCAGTAGCTTCTAAACCTGTGATAAAAACAGAAACAGAAAGTGAATGAATCATAATCTATGCCTACATAGAGACAGGGGTTGTTAAGAAGAGAAGGCAGGAAATTGGTTTTGAACCCTCGAGACCCAAAGTCTATTCCTGTGTCCATTATACAGCCTCTGTGACAGAAGTTGTATTAATATATTTGCCATTTCTGCCATCCGTGTATTTCATTTCTTTTAAGCGACTGCAGAGAGAATGGCAGCTTACTTTTCAAGTATGCTTTTTTTCTCTTGTTCACGGTATGACTTTTACAGTAGCGAAGAGCACTAAACACTTTTGCCATGACAGAGCTTGCTTCTGGAGTGCTTGTGTAGCCAGGAGGAAATTACGTGACCGTATTGATCCATGGACTCTGTGTAACAGCAGAGAGACAACAAAATAAAACCTAGTCCTGAAGTAGTAGCTGGATTTGGGATGGTATTGAAGTAATTACATACTAGTTGACGTGAAGTACAACATGCTGAGCTTGATGAAGCATGTCTCAGTTTTTAGCATACACGAAAGAACAGAGGCTTGAATTGGACTTCCAAGGTAGGCCCGCAGAGCTGGGCACTGGTAGCAAGGCTGTGTGAGGAGAACAAGGCAAAGCAGTCTGAACTAATTACTGTTGCATTTTACATCTGTGTGTTTTCAAATATGACTCCTAATTGTCTCTGAGACAATGGTAGGAGTTGGCAGGAGAAAGAGACCTGGGAGGGAATATACAATAAATTACATTCCAAGACAACGGGACCTAAATTTCAAAGCAGCTGGGGTAGAAGCTGTGTGGTTAGGCTGCTGGGGAGAGCACATCTAGTCATGGTGCGTATGCAAGGGACCGGTGTTGCAGAAATGTAAGGAGACTCAGCCTTGCACAACCTAACGTTCTGGTCCTTCACTTTGTAAACTTTACTGCTATTTAAGTGTGTAACTGAGAATAGTGGCAATAACGTTCATCTCTCATACCGAAAGGCCTTCGGAGCTAGTAGTTCATACTCCAGGTAGTCAAATAAGCATATTATAAGGCAGACACCACTTGATGAAAATAAATGTTTTATGCCTCCATAGCCACAAGAAAATGGTTTGTTAGTCTGTGTAGCAGCCAAGCCAGTCTCAAATCCCAGCTGGTACATCTGTAAGAGGAAACGCAAAGATAACTGTCCTGCAGAAGAGATGTCAAATACAGGTGCAGGAAAAAATGCTTTGGGTTGATTTGCCCCATTTCAGTTATAACATGCAGGGCAAGTGCGTTGAAACTAATTAGTATGTTGCATACTTTTCTAGGCAGAAGTTTATTTCTGTTAGCTGCATAAAACTAGTTGTCTGCCCATTACAACTGGTTGAGTTTTACCGTCTCCTGTTCCGAATTGTTAGTGTCCAGTTTTGTTGGCTAAAGAGCCGCAGTGTATAAGTTCAGTTGGATAAAAGCCCTACCAAAAGAGCAGTAGTCACGCTGTTTGGTGTTAGTGTAGAGCAGGGAGAGCAGTATCTTGGCTACGTAGCAGTACTGAAACAGGAAGTTAATCTGAAATAGGTTTGGTTTGACAGCCAGTCATTTCCTGACAGATGAAACCATTTCTCAGAAAACATTGTTCAGAGGAAAATAACTTGTGAGGCTATTATTTTTTATTGATACCTTTATTGGAACTCTCAGATTTCTGTTACTACCTTCCTTAGAAATTTTATCTTTAATTCACCTCAGAGGAGTCTAGTGGCTCAGATTGACTGGAAATACCTTTAGAGATCTGCTTGCGGTTCCCAGATTGAGGGTCCGGAGTGAGATCCCCTGGATAAAATTTGCGGGATTTTTTTTCTCCTTCTTTTGGAGGGCAGATAGGGGATGACATAAATTAATTTTACCTTCAGCCTTCCTTTGTAGTGGGACGTGTAGCCCAGTTTCTTAAATCTTCTGAACTTTTTCACCAAGTAAATCACGTTACTGGTGGAGGTTAAGAGGTGGTGATTTCCCTGAGGCTGTTAGACTTCATGTTGGACCTTTCAACCACAGGCTTAGGGCAGCAAAGAATATATGCCAGGGAGAGAGGGATGTGGAAAGTTCTGTGCTTTACAGGGAACAGACTTGGAATTGCTGTGCTTGGTTTTGCACTTAATGGTGATTAATTATCATGGCAAAATGTTCCCTTTCTGTCCTGTATGTGCTGAGAACAGGGCGATGTTCTGTCCAAAATAAGCCTACGCGCTTCTTGTTGTCCATATTAGAAGCTGGCATCAGTGGTGTTTCAGGATCAAGCGACTGTATAGAACATCTTGTTACCAGAGGCATGGCATAAATAAACCCCATGTGTTGCTTTTGGAGGTATTAGTTTGGGGTTGGGGAACAGGGGAGTTTCCTGGCACATCCTGATCTAAACTTTGGAATAGAGTAGTCCAGCTGGAAGGGACCTTCCGGGATCATCCAGTCCAACTGCCTGACCTCTTCAGGGCTAGCCAAAGTTAAAGCATATTATTAAGCACATTGTCCAAATATCTCTTGACACTGACAGGCCTGGGGCATCAACCACCTCACTAGGAAGCCTGTTCCAGTGTTTGACCACTCTCATGGTAAAGAAACTTCTCCTAATATCCAGTCTGAACCTCCTCTGGTTCAGACATTGTTCACTCTTTGCTTGTCTTGGTTTTACTGTAAAGTACCAGGATCCTGAGCAGTAGCTGGGGATGCACTTCAGTGAGTGCATTTCAGCCAGGGGCTAGGCCTCGTTGCGGGCAGCCAGTGGTGGGGGGCAGTCACCTCGCCTTTCCTTTGCCTTAGGCTCCCTCTAAATGGGATCTGCCTGAAGCTTGTATGCCCGGTGACAGCAGTGAAGTTGGGAGCACCTGGCAGCTCGGATGGGCTGGATTTAGACTAGTGAAATGAACGGGGTGCTGGTAGGTGGTAAAGGGTCAGGCTGGGCCACTGGGATGGCTTATTGCTCGTGACTTTAATCCCCTAAGCAGCATCTCGCCCTCCCTTGTTGTAAATAGCACCGTATTTGGCAAGCGAGAGCCGTCTCTTGGACAGAAGATCATTTTTAAGTTACGCAGCGGTTTCACTTCTAGAAATGCAGTTGTTTTCGAATAAAAACCTCTCATTAAGCAGCTGCGAGAACTGTGTCATGCGAAATGCCAGACGTTCCTATCTCAGATCCAACTGGAGATGGCGCTTTCCTTTCAGCGGGGAGCGGGCAAACGGACGCGTGATGCGAAATCCTGGGCTTCGATGAGACGCAGGGGGTGCTGTCGGTGATAAGAGGGACAGGGTTTCACCTGAAGTGGGTACTAAGACTTCCCTTATCTCAGGCAGGGTGGTTGCGGGAGCAGTTTTCTTATTGCAGGAGTCAGAATGAGAAGCATTTTTAGGGTTTCCACTTCCTTTCCAGACTGTGTTGAAATAGGGAAATTAACGCTTCAGAAAATGAGCGCTGTATTTTAGCTGCTGTGGGCATGGCAGTGTTGAAAGATAAATCTTTTAGATTAGATTGAAGATATGTTTATCATTCGTATAAATCAGAAGCACTTTGTAACTGGAAATGACTTACATGTGGGAAATAAGTTACAGCTAATTCACTATCAAAAGTTGGCTTGCTGCTTTTAATTCAGCAGAGCAAGCCAAGACTTGAATGAGGTTTCTAGGTCATTGTGTCCTTTAGGAACCTTTTCCCTTGAAAGGGAAATCAATATTTGCTAGTGGCTTTCTTTATCCTCTGGGTACGCCGCTGTATTTGGAAGATCGCCTCTGTTTTGGCTGGGGAGGAGGAGGAGGGAGGGAGGGAGGGAGTCTGTGGGTTTTCTAGCTGTGGGTTTTCTTAAACTTTCCAAACTTATAAATAATTTTTACAAAGCAGAACCTAAAAGAGGGAAAAAATAGGGCCAAAAACATGTGCGAGCATTGCAGTGTGAAACCTCGTTAGGGCCTCAGCAGTTATCTCCTGGCAGTAACCGAGCAGCTGCCGCCGGGTGATTAAACTGTTAACAGGGCCGGCTTACGTCACCTTTCCGAGAACACTAGTACCGGTATGTGTGATTTACTATAACAAGATCTTAAGTTTTTCCTGTTGGCAGATGACATGTAATATTTACAAAGGTCTTGGTTTCTCTCCAGCAGAAACATTTCAGATAAAGTGATACATGGAAGGAAAAAGTAACACTTTAATTTCCAGAGAAAATAGCGCAAGGGGATATATTTTACTTTGAAACGTGTCTTAAATCTGCTGTTTGGACTTTGATAATATTTTTTTTACTTCATACAGACGTAAATTCTTTTAAGACTCCTGAGAATTAAGCTGGTGTTGCCTTTCAGCTGGAATGCTAATGAAAACAGACTAACCCAGTAGCTTTCTCATACTTTTGTATTAAAAATAGCTTTTCAGCACACTTTTATCCTGCATGTGAAAGCTAGCAGCTAAAGGGGGTAGAAAGACCCCAAACCTTAGTCCTGGGGTGTGTGTGGTGGTTTTAAGAAACTAAAGGTTATCCATATCCAAAGAGTAAGTAATAAGAAAATAAATAAAGTTACAATGGGGCTCTAAAGGAGCTGTGTACAGCTTGGTGTCCCCTCTGACAGTTGCCAGTGGCAGATAGCAGAGGTAGAGTATAAAAGCAGATCAAGGCACAGTAAATGTACTTTTTCCAGGTTTCCAAAAATTTGTAAATGGTTTGTAGAATAATACGAGCAGTCCACAGACCAAGAGGCTCATTCGGTCACTGTTCCCTGATTCCACACGGCTTTTAGCCTACCGAGGGTCACATTCACGGATTTCTTCTTACGTAAGCCTTGCGCTGTGTAGCCTGGCAGTAACTCAGGGATTGATCTGATTCAACTAGCCTGGCTGTACAGAATGTGCTAATTAGTAGGCGCTTGCCCAAAGCTCGTGGATTTTGTGCGTTTCATAAGATACTTGTCAAAAGGAAGTCAGGCTGTCTTTCAGTGAGGGCATGGGAGAGGGAAAAAGGGGGCTGACGTGTTTTGACAGCGGCTGTGACGTAAGGCTGCTCCCCCGGTGAGTTTTGGGGTTAATGCAGGTGAAAAACTGGCACTGCACCCTGCTTCACTCAGCTCTGGCGGTTGCTTTGTGGAACGTCTTTTTTCTTTTTTTCTTCTTTTTTTAATCCTGCTCTTATAAGCAACCCGTCTAGGTGGTTGAGCTTTACTGGGTTCACAGTCAGTTGGACCTCAGTACACAATGTGCAGTTACAGACGAATACTAAACGAAAGGTGCTGGTTATTTAATGGAGTCTGATAAGTGGCTGACAAAGGATTGTTTACTGTGCACAAGTCTGATTACCTAAATGCCACCCAGAGGGTGATAAATCAGACTGAAAAGTCCCCCCAAAACCAATCACAGTGACTTTTTATTATGAGGTATTGTGTGGCAGCCTGATCCTTCTCATGTTAAACTTTTATAAGCAGTCCTTTGACTGCTTCCCTCCCCTCTCAATAGGGGAATCTTCTTTCCTGCCTCTGTAATCATGGGAAAGGTGGAAGCCATGTAATTAGATTAGGCTTTGTTTAATTGTACCTATTTAACAAATCTTCCATCTTTGCATGTGCCGCTTCCTCAGTGTTTCTAATTTTCAGTTGTGTTAAACAATAAATTATACGGACAATTAAATTCAACAAAGCTTGGTTTGAACCACTGCAGGTAGATTTTTGTCAAAGCTCTGTCAGTTTATGATTCTACCTTGGCCTGTGAAACTTGAGTTCACTGAAGATCTTGGAATTCTAAAGTTAGAGGCAAGCATGCGGTGAAGTGGTCTGATGTAATATGAGAGAAGGTTGCCCCGTGTGGGCTGCCGTGCTGTTATATATATTAAGGAAATACAGCTGGTGAGGAATGGTCGCGAGCTGCTTTGGTGTGTGCAGAGGGGTTGGTTCATTTTGGCCTGCTGGTTTTGGAGAACAATGGGTATGCCAGTTACTGCTCTGGGATGGAATGCTGAGGGGAGAATAAGATGGGTACGGTTCTGTTTGTCGTTTGGTTAGTACTGAAGAGTTTATTTTCTAATTGCTTGTCAGACCTAAGCCTGTCTGTTAGCGTTCATCAAGAGGATGCGTCATTAATTCTTAAATTTCTTCTAATTGTAGATGATCACAGTCGAGTAAAACTGCAGAACACAGAAAACGACTATATCAATGCAAGCCTAGTGGTCATAGAAGAAGCCCAGAGATACTATATTTTAACACAGGTAAGCCATAGCAATCAGTAAGTAGCATAGGGATTGAAAATACGGGAGAGATGGATTTGTACAGTGGTAACTTACATTTGGAGGATTCCTTGTCACTGGATTATGTATCTCGTACTAACTGCCTGTTTGATCTAGTTGTTAACACACTTTATATTTTAATAAAAAGGTAAAGGGAATATTCAAGTATATATAATTAACCGTGTATAAAGCTTTTCAGATATTTCTTGCCCTTCTCTTCTTCAGAAAATAGGATTTTACACTTCTGTACTCTCAAATGTAAACATGAATTTTGAAATAAGGTGTAGAAGTATTGTTGTATACTTTTATCCTCCTAAAATAAGTTTTATAGTTTTAGACTTTCACTTTTTGTAAGTGTAAAAGTAGAAAACGATACTTCTACGCCCTACTTCATCTTGTTCTCTTGAGTGCCTGCAGTATCTTTTCTTCTAACTGCGTAACGGTGTTGCTGCCCAAATTAAAACACTCCTGACAGTTTTTACTGCTTTCTTCAGACTTCAAATACTTGGATGATTTGGGCAGTATGGTTACTTTCCTGCATGTCCTTTCTGTCATTTTGTTAATACTTCGTTTAAACTTTAAACAGAGGCTTTTTCTTGTTTGACACAGTGACACATTAACCATTTTACAAATGCTGCTTTACCTGTTCGATCTCTCACACATTTTTCTGTTTACCACACAGGGTCCACTGCCTAATACATGCTGTCATTTTTGGCTAATGGTATGGCAACAAAAAACCAAAGCAGTTGTCATGCTGAACAGGATTGTTGAAAAAGAATCAGTAAGTAGACATTTACATATGTGGCTCACTTTACAACTTAACTTTAATATAGTTGAACTTTTTGGTGTGTTAAAAGAATCAACAAACTTTCACATTGGTGCAATATTTACTATACCATTAAAGAAGTGATGGAGCTAAGACAAAACTGACTTCAGTAGAAACAACATCTAATAAATTTACATCCAGAAAGGTGAGAGTAAGGTGTTGAGAAAGGAGAGTGTAGAGACAGAAGTAAGGTGGAGTAGAAGCAGTGTAGTATCTTCTGGAACAAAACTAAGGGTGGGCAAGCAAGTTTGAATTAACTCTTTAGATTATTTCTTTTGAATCTAGTGGAGCAGTGTTGTTTTTGTACAGCAATAGAAAATGTTTACAGCAGTGGAGGCAGACTGCTGCCACACTAATTATTTTTGATTCCTTACAACTGATGGTACATGTGCAGAATATATCAATTTTCTGTTACTATATATTTTTCTACTAATGTGCCAAAAACCACTGTATTTTTAATTATAAAAACGTGTCACTTCTTGCTTTCTTTTCCTTTCCCCAGAGTGTATTTGTTAGCAAAAAGGATTTAACTAGTCCATTAAAAAGTCACTTTTTTCCCTAAGCAAAAAATTTCCTGTGGTAAGCTTGAGTGCAGGGCAAGAGGAGTAAAGGACAAGGAACAGTTTTTGCTTTGTTTGTTAATTCCTTGGTTTCTCTAGAATTTTCCAGTTTTCAGCTAGACTTGGGAAAATTGGCTCAGTGTGTTGCATCGCATCTGTAAATGTGCAGATGTCCATGTTGGAAGTGCAGGGGAAAAATGTTGAAACAGCTGAGTATCGATCTTCGTCCACTGTAGGGAACTAGGTAGAAAGAGTGGGGAGAGTGAGAATGGTTAAGGTATGTCTCAAAACATGCTGGAACCGAGAGAAAAGCTGGAATGTATAACAGCAGTTGAAGCAGTCGTCATAATTTGGCTGTAAACATGATGGAGTTTGAGAAATCCTCAAACTACGAGCAGGTCATACATACCTGAGTTTACTGTGTTATATTATAGGATGTCAGAATCTGATGATGCGAAGCCCAAGATGCTAGGATACTTAACCAGATTTTTTTTTCTTTCTTTTTTTTAATAACTTAGGTGAAATGTGCACAGTACTGGCCAACGAAAGAAGAGGATGTCATGACATTTAGTGAAACAGGTTTCCGTGTGAGGCTAGTATCTGAAGACGTCAAATCCTATTACACAGTACATCTACTTCAGTTAGAAAATATCAACGTAAGCTTTTCTCAGCCTGTATATCTCACATTCCTAGCCTTATATACATAATGAAAACCATTAAGCATACTGGCACTGCAGGTTTGATCTGATACACACTGAACATTTTAATGCATTTTGTTTCTGTTAATGTTGAAGATGTAAGTGTGGCACGTAAACAACTGAGCAAACGTCAGTCTATGTGTTAGGAGTTAACACCTTCAGCATTTCTCTATGCTTCTGTTTTCCATTTGACAGTCCCTTAGCATGCTGAATTCTAACTGGTGGTAGCGGTGATCCTAAGAGGAGCTGTAAGAAATACCCTAAAAGGAGGAACCTAGGTTTTGAAGTTTCTGATTTCTTTTGACTATGAGAAATCGTACTCAGTAATCGCTGGGTTTTTAATGGAACTGTAATTTACCACATAATTTCAGTCCAGCTAACTAAGTTTGGGGGTTGGGGGGGAATTACCGCCTGTAGATAGGTAACTTTATCTCCTCTTGCTTACCTCCCCTTTTGCTCCACAGGACCAACCATCCTGTTCTCTTAAAAATTAAGCACTTTGACAATTTAATCAAGTTAAGCACAAAAAAATGTTCCTGGCCTGAGCTTGGGTTGGAATTTGCTGCTTCTGTTTCAGAGCTGAAGACAGGATTGAAGAGCTTGTCTGTTTGTTCCAGCTGTGTCTTGTAAGATATTCTCTCTCCCTATAAACCTTGCCTTATATTAATTGAAAGTGATCGTATGGCAAGTTTTATTCAAGGTTGTCTTGTCAGTGGATTTGGGAAAGGAAAGCTTGAAGGTATTCTCTTGCATGTTGTTTTATACAACTAAATCTTGACATATTTGATCAAAATGATTTGAATTTATAGTAACTATTAATGGTACTTTGAAATAAGTACCATTTGTTGGTTAATTTGAAACCTCCCTCACGAGATCAACATGATAAAACTTGGCATGTTGTTCCTTGGTCTGTTCGATGTACGAAGATCTTTATGCAATTCTGTCCTCCTGAGTTGGAGCATTTCTGTCTAGTTGTTGGTTTATTAACAGCAAAGGCTAAGAAAAGAGGAGTAGTGTTTGCAAGATAGCGTCTGAGAAAGAATAACTCTCCTTTTTGGAAAGGTGAGACAAGTTTTCCTAATTGTCAGAAAGGCTTTTTTGTGGAACTGTTTGGCTGGCATTGGCCTGTAATCTTGGACTTCCTATTTTTAAAGGAAGCAATTTTCATGACATCCATATATGTTTGGACGTAACGTTAGTTGGAAAATGCAAAAATCATGAGGAAGGGCACAACTTATACTGCAGGCTGTGTTTTGAGTTAAAGCTTAAAGCTATTCAGCACTTTCTAGGTTTACTTTGGACTGTTAATGCAGGCCCATCAGTGTTGTATAGACATTCTTCTATGTCATTTAACTCGCTGTCACTTGGCAAATGCATTGTACTGAATTTGTATTTTAATGCCCTGATGCTCCTATAAAGCTCCATGAATATTAACTCCAAATAACAGTTTGTATATAAAACAGCTAGAAGAAATAGAACGTATTGGATTATTCAAAGAGAACAAATCCATAGTTCCCAGAATAACACTGCAAATGTTAAGTGAAGCCTTTTGTAAAAAAAAATTGATAAGTTTTCCATAAAAAACTGGTGGGAACTGAGTATTTACAGGGACTTGAAATGTGAGCTTAACTGTGTTTATGCAACTTACTCTGGAGGGTGCTTTTGTGGGGACAGAGTAGTAAACCATTTAGCCACTTGATGCCTGGAATATAAGATGAGTCACAAATGAAATTCTGCTCTGAGTTCCAAGAATACTTAAGAAATTTTAGCATTTCCATGAAAACACGGAGAACTGAAATTGTCTTTACCATATAGCCATTATGGTCAAGTGATTTATTGTATCATTACAACAAATCTCTCTGATACACAAACAAAATAAATTTGTACAAAAAAAGCATTTTATGTTCTTACCACTGAGACAAAAGCTCTGACTGTATGTGTTTTTTATTTCCTTATTGTTAAAGAGCAGTTAGAAACAGAGGTGGGCTTGGGGCTGGCGTTTGTTTTTTAGGATTAGGTCACGACGTTTGGCAGTTGGATTTGTTCAGATCTGTCGTAGGCAAATGTTCGTTTTTGCTGTTGTGGCTGGGATTGTCCAAAAACTTAGATTGTTTGTTGATGTTTTTCCAAAAGCTTTGAAAATAACGTGCTTTGTTTTGCCTGTGATCGTTGCAGAGCTTCCTTATTTTTCGCTCGAGCTGGTCTGTGTTTTAGAATACAGCAAGGCAGCTTCTAATTTCTGCCGCGGTGTGCTGCGTGTCCTCCATCGCTTTGTTTGTGTCAGATGCCTTCTGAACGTTAACCACTGCTTTCTGCTGTGAGTTCAGTCCCAGCTCTCCTTGAGGAAAGAATTAACGTGAAGGCCTCTGCAAACCCTTTCCTATGTAAAATCATCTTAGAGGATAGAGTGACATAGTTTGGTGACTGTCATATTCTGGGCGAATCGTTAGGTGTTCATAGCTAATTTCTGTAAGGTTCCACCTTGTAATGAATACGTTATTTTACTTATTCCTCCTTTTAGCTTTCCTTGTGCCAAGTGTATTATGTGGTATTCAGAGAGAGACAACTTTTATTTCCAGTAACTTCTGGTGTGGTAGCAGGTAGTGTGGAGAAGGACACAGCGTGATTTGCCTGCAGAGTACAGCTTACCAAATGCTGCTGAGCAAAAAGGGCCTGGGTAGGTGCTGGGGAATACAGGGGAGCTGTGGAAGAGCAAAGGGGCCCCAGTATTTGAGGGAAACTGGAGATGGGCTGGGTGTGGAAATGAAGCAGTGGAAAGGAATCAAAATTGCTAGAGGAACATAGATGGAAGAGTCTCAGGCTGGATTCCTAGAAATAGGAGCAAATACAAGTGCAGCTGAAGAAGAGGCTTGCAAAGAAGCTAGTTGCTGGAAGAGAAAGGACTGGAAGAAGTAAACTACATTTGTTGCAACACTGGTGGTAGGAGACCTTAGAGGAAGGTCTGTTGTAATACATTCCGGATGGAATCGTGAGTCTTCTGCAAAGAGCAAACATGGGGAGGAAAAAAAAAAGAAGTAGCAAAATGGATTCTCAACACAGTACAAAGCCTCCGTGTGTGTGTCTGTTGCTGTCAGGTGGAGGTGACATAAGACTGCTTTGTGTGCTTTTTGCACCAGCACTGGCTCGTGCTTCCTGGTTCCTTCCCAGGATCAGTGTAGTTCAAGAAGATAAGATTCGAATTGCTGTTGATTTCATTTCCAATGTCCAAAACTTTTAAGTGTACTGAGAAGGCGTTTTACTTCTGGACCAGTCCAATGGCAGGCAGTGTTCTGGTGTCTTGTGGAATCCTTGTATATGGAAGTGGGTGTGTGTATATACACAAAATCAGACATTCCTTCAAAGCACTGTAGCAATTACATATAATTTTTGCTGTTGTGGCTGTATATGCGTGTGTATGTGTACTTGCTACAGTGGTTTGAAGGCATTTCTGAAACATGGCATGCACTTGCTTTTAAACGTGTGGAAAGTTCCCATATCGCTCTCACAGATTGCAGGAGGGATTAGTTCTGCTTCTCTTGACCACAGATACAAGACTGAGATGTTAGGAAAGATTTTGCTGCCTAACAAGAAAGGAGAACCCAGACTCTTGCATGTCAGAGTTTCGCAGATTTAATGGACATAACTGTTAATCATATTGAGTTGCAGGGTATGTACTGGTTATTGAAAAACAATGTTTGTGAGGATTATTTGGCTCCATTGTCCTGTTAGTATTTTTATACACATTTTCAAAATTACTTTGCCAGGCTTTGTAATACAGAAGAAGAAAACATTGTGGTAAAAGTTGATTAATATTTTGAATGTCAGTGCTTAGCTTGTTGCCCCCAGAGAATGCCTTCTCATTTTTTTATGATCCAATTAATTGTTGGTGCACTTGAGGCTTGAGTGCTAAGTACAGGACCACTGATGGGCTGTAGGTGTGTTTTTATTCCTTCGTATATTAGACCACTACAGTAGCCTGTGAAGTCATCTTGGAAGGTGTGTGTGAAATTTGTCGGAGCAGCGTTTTCCGCCTTCACCTACTTGACACTGAAGGCATCGACTTCTTTTTAGCATTTTCATCGCGTTTCATTCCTTTTCATACTCTCCGGTGATTGAACAGCTTGAAGTTGTTCAGAGATTTTTGTGCCCTTTTTGTTTTGGACGATTTGACGTTCATTGTTAAAAGGTTGTGATAAGGCTCATTTTGCTGCAAGTTCACCTGGTTGCATTGTGTCATTGTCCTGCTCAAGTCCTCCTGTCCATGTTTGCTCATATTGTGATGTTGCTGCCAGTGTTGCCAGCAGTCAGTGGAGAAGCTGTGCGGTGTGGTGATGACTTGCCAAGTTAAGTGGTTTTAGCTGTGTGAGTTATTTGCTGTCAGCTTATCTCAGCATCTCTGGACATTTTCCCTGGAATGGTTTGATGCTTATTGAAGTTGTCTGTTTTAGTGTTGTCCCGTAGTTTTTCTAGGAATTCTTCAAGTAGCTGGTCTTACGGAATAAATCTTGCAAGAATATGTTACAGTTACTGTAGATAAGCTGGTTCTCAGTTCTTAAGCAGAAAAGCATTCCCTGCTTATAAAAATGTTTACTGTTTATACATCTATAAAATTTATACCGCCTGTCTGAATCTTGAAGCCCAGATTTTTTCTTTACAATAACATCTGGCTTCTTGATAACATTTTAAATAAAACTGGTTGTTCTTGAAATTGAATTTCTGTTGGTCAACAGTTGTGAATCTTCAGCAAGCCACACGTGCTCTCTCTAAAGTCTTGCACTAATTCATGTAAGCGATACCTGTGGTGCAAGCTAGCCACATTGCCTAGTAACGGGGAGTTCTCTAAGAAAGAATGGTGCAGATACTCACATAAAGACAGGATTTCAGTTGGACAGCTTGACTGCCAAGCACCACTTGAAAGAGGTTTTTCTGTCTGGGAGAAAATGTGGGAGGTTTGAAATAGTCAAATGGGATTTGGCCGTACTGCAAGTTCAAAGAACACCAGCCAGTTTCAGTGCTCTGAAATCGGACTTGCAAAGAAAGATGAAGAGAGTAGATATTTTTAAATGAGCTGAAGCGAAGGAGAATTGTGGAAGGGATAAAGCTTTCATACAGTATGGGGAAGAAGGAAAAAAAAAGAGTAATTCTGTGGGCTAGAGCTGTATGAGATGTATAGCAGCAGGTATGTCCTTCCTTGAGGTACACCTGTTCTCAGATTAGTGTATGTGCAGGGTGATGTTTGGGCATGTGCAAGAAGCACTACTGGTTTTTTGTCTTGTTTTAGGATGAGGATACATCTCGTGCTTGTTACAGTCTAGGATTAAAAAAAAACAACAACACAGATCCCCTGTATTTTTAATTGATAAGTGATGATTTTGTCATCTTGAGGTATAAGGGAGGCTTTCTATTTAAAGATCTTGGTGGGGGGAGTATTAATTACCACTTAAAGGATCATCTACATTCAGAAGAAGCAACTTTAAATTTCTCTTACCTCCTCCCCCCATGTGTTTACCTCCTCTCCCTGGTTTTCCTTTCTTTTGTTTGTAAATCAATGAATTATTTTTCCTAGAAATGGAGGAAATTGCTTAGCATGTTACCTTCTTTAAGATTTTATGATTTCCAGACTTCTTACAAAGAATATACCTCCTTTGTGATGCTTTAAAAATCAGTCATTTCAGTTCACAAGTGAGTGAAGTCACTAGTTGGAAGAGTAGATACAGAAGACCAGTAATATAATCTCAGCAGAAAACACAAACTTTCAAAAATACTTTCCTTCAGACAAATAAGAAAGGGAAATCGCCACTGCATTTATACAATTTAGGAGGCTTTGGTAGATTTTTTTTTTCCCTTTGAAACCTCACTGCGTACTCATGTACAAATACGATGGCTCAGACTCTGCTGTCCACGTTAAGCTCTTAGCCAAAAGATGAAATATTCCTGCAAAATGTGCGTTTGACTGAAGTCATGCCAAGATGCCCTGTTTTCTTGGAAAGTATGTTCAGTCTTGCAGCATCAGGCATTGAAGGCAAAAGACAAAATGTGAGACTATTTTCTTACTGTGGTTAGCTATGAATTGAATAATTCTAGTTTCACAAAGAGTTTCATACGTTGTCCCTTACGAGAAGTTAAAACAGGCCGAGCAGGACGTGAACCATAGGGCTTACTTGAATTACATAGATATGTTCTGTTCTTGCTGAAATGGGTTTTCTGAAACATCCTGACATCTTAAATCTGCTCCTGGTTCAAATCTGTGGAGGTTTGTGTAGGTTTAAATCCGTGGAAGACCAGATGAAATGGAGGGAGGGTAAAAATAACAAAACCTTTCTAAAATTCCTCAACTAAATGGGTGATCAAATTGTCTCAAAATTGCTGTAACAAGAAAAGGAGGGAGGCAAGGAGTAGCATTTAACAGCAGTTCTGAAGTGGGTTCTGGAAAGATTTCTGCAAATTTGTGATCAAAGCTTTTCAGGATACGTACAGACTCTCTTACTGTCATTTCATTGCTTGCACATAGTTGATCGTGGTTGCAGAGAGGGGGAAAACTGTGTGTTGTGTTTCAGTCTGTGTTTCCTTACAATGGGTGAGTGCTTCGGGCTGGGTCTTGTTTTGCAGTCAGCAGCCTGGGCTCTGCAGGCCTCTGCCACAGAGCTTCCTGCTACTCCGTGGCATCGTTAGTATAAAGGAGATGCTGATACCTCTTGGTAGTAAAACTTGCTCTGAACAGGAGTGGAGAGTGCTTACAATGCTGATGGGTATTTTTTCAGTCCTGTCAATGCTAGCAGCCTCGTAACTCACTAAAAGACTGAAAAGGGATATTTAGGGCAAGCAGTAAAGCAAACAAAACATAACGCTGGGGGTTTGAGAAGAGGAAAAAAATGTTTGGTACTAATTGCAAAGGGGGGAAAACTACTAACGTGGATGAAGAGCTGCCTCAAATTGTGCTGGTGGGTGTCCTCCAAGAGCGAGATACTGGGCTGTTTGTCTAAGCGGGAGGTTTGAAAGAGAGGAGCTATTGATTTGGACTGGGGAAATGTGTGCTGTCTAAACAAAAGTTGAGTACTCTCCAGTTGCATTGTTTGTTTGTTTTCACTTCTAGAGTGGTGAGTCCAGGATGATATCTCATTTTCATTATACCACATGGCCAGATTTTGGAGTTCCCGAGTCCCCGGCTTCATTCCTCAACTTCCTTTTTAAAGTCAGAGAATCTGGTTCACTAAGTCCCGAGCACGGACCTGCAGTCGTTCACTGTAGCGCGGGGATAGGACGATCCGGCACGTTTTCGTTAGTAGACACTTGTCTCGTTCTGGTAAGTGATCGGCCGTTCTGTCACCACTTCCCCTCTCCTGACACCCTGCCTTTCTTCCCCTTGTGGGCTTTTTGGTTGGAAGGCTTTAGAAGCACTTCAGTTAACAGCGCAGCAGTGAAAACTTCGGTTAAGGCATCACGCTTCTTCTTTTCTTCATGTTTTAATAGCTTAAAAACGCAAGCCTTGAAATACATTTACAAATCCATCTCGAAGAACTTGACGCATTTTCATAGCTTCCTGGGAAGTAAATAGGAAGCACTCTTATGTGAGATGTGAATAGAATAGATTGAGATTTTTTCTTTTAGATATGAATTTAGGATTGTGAACTGTCGCCTGTAATCGCTCTTAATTTGAGCGCGTTATAAATGTTAAATATTTATTTAACGTGTATGTAAGGTTTTGTTATATTTTTAAGTCCTAGATTCTGACTTTGGTTATGCTTGGTAATACTGAGAAGTACAACACGGGGTTAAGCGAGATAGGATTTCATTAGATTAGAGGACTGGAGCACCTGTCATACGAGGACAGGCCGAGAGAGCTGGGCCTGTTCAGCTTGGAAAAGAGAAGGCTGAGGGGAAACCTCATCAGTGTGTACAAATATCTGAGGGGAGGGTGTCAAGGATGGAGCCGGTCTCTTTTCAGTTGTGCCCAGCGAGAGAATGAGAGGCAACGGGCACAAACTGAAGCACAGGAGGTTCTGGCTCAATATGAGAGGGCACTTCTTTGCTGTGAGGGGGACAGAGCACTGGCACAGGTTGCCCTGAGAAGCTGTGGAGTCTCCTTCTCTGGAGATACTCAAAACCCACCTGGATGCCATCCTGCACAACGTGCTCCAGGTGATCCTGCTTGGCAGGGGGGTGGACTTGATCATCTTCAGAGGTCCCTTCCAACCTCAGCCATTCTGTGATTTAAGTTATGAAACAGTCATCTTACGTATTGGGTCAGCCTTCTCAATTTATTCATTATTTTTCTGCAGATTTTCTTTTTTTTCCTCTGTTCATAAAAAACATAGATGTGTATTCTGATGCAAGTACACTTTAATATTAAAGAACTCAAGTGAACCTTGCAACAAGCATGGGTATGCAGTTAAAAATGCCCCATGAATGTGTAGTATGGGGGGAAAAAACGTGTGTTGCTTGAATTAGAGAATTTGATTTAAATAAGGAAACCTCTGCTCCATTCATTCCAAATAGCCGTTCTGTTCAGGAGCAATAGGAAATACTGCTGTATGGTTCTTACTGTGGCAGTCCTGTTTTGAAGGGCAAATGCATGTGTGAATAAAGTAAGGCGTATCTAAATTTCTAACACTTGATATTAGGGTACTGATTTACTTGTTTAATACGCAGTCACAGATTTGTTCATTATAAGCTTTCATTAACAGTTTACTTTTTTTCCCCGTGAAGCAATTCAGAAGTTTGGAGATGTTAATTTCTTACGTAACTAATAGAAACAAAATGTGAAGAAATTACTTACTGAAATTTGTGACTCATTTTTTACTTGTAATTATTTTTTGTATGTCGTTTGTCTTTAGCCATACCTGTGACACTTTCAATATAACCTTCCTTTACAGATGGAAAAAAAGGACCCATTTTCTGTAGATATTAAGAAGGTATTACTGGATATGAGGAAATACCGAATGGGACTTATTCAGACACCAGATCAACTAAGGTTTTCATATATGGCTGTAATAGAAGGAGCAAAGTTTATAATGGGGGATTCAACTATACAGGTAAATATTTATTTCCGTGTGTTCAAGCATAAAGAGTAGAATGCCAACCGTAGCTACAAAATGAGCTCTGAACTATTTCAAAACAAGCGTTCTGTGGGACTCAAATAAGCTGCCTTTTTCAGTCGATGCCTTGAAGGTATTAGAGGTGTATCTCATTAGCCTTTTCTAGCTGCTAAGCTCTTAATCCTATGTAATTTTCTCCTCTGAGATAAAATACAAAGATAGCTTGTTAATGCTAATTTTAAAAGGGTTAAATCAATGTCTTCGATATTATAAAGCAAAAGCAACACTCAGTATCGCTTGGAAAAGACAGCAAAGATCTCTGCTGTAGTTCTTGATCCTTGCTGTAAGTTTATCTAACAGCAAAATTGCCTGATGCTGCAGGTAAGCGTTATTAGTAAAGTTGCATTTCTTGTATCCGCTACAATTTGTGTTACAGTTCGTAGAATGTAGCTGAATACAGTGAGTTTCAGGGCAAACATTACCGTATCTCACCGGTACATCCCTGTGGTTTGTGATGCTCACAGTAGCTACAGCTGCTTTAAATGTCTGGTGCTGGGGGGGGAAGGAGGACCAGAAGGAGGGGTTGTGTAACAGACTTAATTCTGCTTTCGTACGCTAGGGGTTTTTAAGTTATTTTGCTGATTTGTCAAAATGATGAATGAAGCAGATGAGCCGAAACACGTTTCCCCTTCTGTGGTTCGAACCCTGCTAACCAACACCTAGGGAGTTGGCTGCTGATGCGAACACCTGCAGCAAGTGCCTAGAACGCTGCGTGATTCATCTTAATGTGTACAGGAATTTAACTTCCGTACTTTGTGGAGCATTCTTTCTGGTGGTGGTAATTTTTCTGCTTTGTCTACTAAAAAGCCGTGCTTCAAAATGAGCAGCTCTGCTTCCCACAAGTATCCATGTAGATTGCAGGATTGCTGGTTTCTGGATACGAGGAAGCATCGTCAACTCAGAATGCTGCTTGTCCAGTTCAAACGTGTTACTTGTTTGCACCACGAGCACACTTCAGGCACATTTCTTCACTTCTTGTGGAGGTTTTTGTTTTGTGTTCTCTGATGGTTCAGGTGACCTTTCCTAAAGCAGTGTTTTCTGCAACGTGGTTAGTTGTCCTGGTGCTTTTCAGGGCATCAGGGTCATACGCAGAAAATCAATACTTGTTTCACCCAAGTTGGCAGTACTTCCAGGAGCGTTTCTCCATTCAAGGTCAGCTAGATTGTTTTATCACCCACGGAGATCTGTTGCACTGTCCAGAGTGTGAGAGGTGTTTCCTTCTCTGCTAACAATGGGGTGAGCATGAAGTCATGGCAGGCTTCTCTACCAGGCTGCTTCTAATTTAAAGCCATTACTCCTTGTCCTATCACTGCACTTGCTGAGAGTCCCTCTCCAACTTTTCCTGTAGGCTCCCTTTGGTACTGGAAGGCCGCTGTAAGGTCTCCCCAGAGCCTTCTCTTCTCCAGGCTGAACAGCCCCAACTCCCTCAGCCTCACTTCTCAGGGGAGGTGCTCCAGCCCTCTGATCATCCTCGTGGCCCTCTGCTGGACTTGTTCCAATAGGTCCACGTCCTTCTTGTGATGGGGGCCCCAGAGCTTCCTGCTTAACTCCTTACTGAGAGCTTTCAGGACAGGATGGGGAGAAACTTATTCACTCTTAAATGAAGGGCCCCAGGTGAAGAGTATATAATTACAGAATTAGGAGGGTGTAGAACACCAGGAGTACACCAGCTATAGTGAGGGCTGTGGTGTGGAGCTTCCCATGCATAGTCATGTCACGTGCTGGTCCGCTACTTACTGTAAAAGGAGCTTTTCAGACATAATGTCTGTGGTTTGAATGGTTTCTTGAACCTATCCAGAAGTTCCTGAGATAGCAAAGCTGGATGTTGGTGGAAGGGAAATCCACTTAATAAAAAGCGGTGCTGTACTTGTGCCTTTTTGCTATGGGTACCATGTAGCAGTTGTAAAAGATTAAAAGAAAAAAAATGCAAACAAACGCTGTTAAACTAAAATACCAACAATGAGAAGGGAAGATATTTGAGCTCCTCTTCGGATTTTGATGTTTGGTGATCACATCTAAGAGGGACACACTATAGAATGTTCAGATTTCAGCAAGTCTTAGGAAACTGCAAAATCTTTCCCTTGTCTTACATCTAGGACTCCCTTAAGGACTCTTTTCGTTGTATTTTTTTTCCTGTCCATAGTAAAAGGCATGTCAATACTATTTTCATTTTCAGTGTAGTTTTGCTATAGCAGTCCCACCGTTCCTTGGCTTCCCCATCTCTTTGGAAAAAGTTTCTTTGGGCCTTTTGGATATCGCAGGAATTGGTTTGGGTGGCCATTTATCTAATGAGAGCTGCCTTGCCTCTAAAGACGTGATATGAACCTCTCTAAAAACATTGCCTAGCATTTTTTTTCTTGATCTGGTAGTTCCTTTAACCTATTCTTTGTTCAAGATGTCTTCCCACAGAACAGTCTCAGAATCCCCTCAGTGTTAGGGCAGCGTTTGAAATACTTTCTCCTTGTTTGCAGAAACGGTGGAAGGAGCTCTCTAAGGAGGACCAAGCACCAAGTTGTGAGCAGTCTCCTCCACAGCCAGCCAAAATAACCACAGAGAAGTACAATGGGAACAGCATAGGCCTGGAGAGCAAAGATCAAACGGAGAAAAATACTGACCTGCCCTCTAAAGTTCAAGATAGCCCAGATGGAAACATTGAAAGGTAGGTGAAATGAAGAAATAGTCTGGGAGGCAGAGACACTGGAGAGGCTGCATTATTGTCTGCTTTTCTGATCAGGAGAAAATTTCATTATCTTCCTTCAGCAGAGGGAAAGGACAGGTGGTATTTGATAGTCTTGCTTATTTTTTAATAAAACTTAATATATTTCTTGTGATAAAGCTTTATTGTGTAAAGGTCAAGAGAAGGAAAAACAAGTGTCTCCAATTGAAGCAGCTAAATCTCATGCTTGAAAGCATTTTCATACAGACTGTCTGAATTCCATTGCACATGTGAATGAGGCCTAAAAATGGCCAACATAATTTGATACAAATGTTTAAATACTGTACCAGCTTGCCTTCGGAAACATACAGGATACCTCAGAAGCATGAAGGTTTTTATTACCTACCATTCCCGATGTGGTGGTTGAACTGGTGTTCTGGAAGCCACACGTCACCCTCCATTCACAGATTTCTGTGGTCTGGCTCTGGCACCTCACTTTGTCTCTCTGTCAAGTTAGCCCGTGTCATGAGCACCAGCGCCTCGACTCCTGGGCTTACTTTAGGCAAGGTCACTGCACAGCTGCACTGGGAGCTGCCGTCTGGATTGCTTCGGGCTCTGTGTCACCGCGGGCTGTTGGTACACGTCAGAGAGCGGGACTGGGTTGTGCAGAGCCGTACAAGCGCAGGAAGGAACGGTGCCTGGTCCAGACGGGCTGCAGACGTTCGGCGTAGAAAGAGTGAACTTCAGAAATGACAGAAAAATCAACAAGCCATCTGTTTTTACCAGTGTTTTGAGAGAGAAAAGTGTTTTGTACGTGTCTGAAGGCTGCTCACAAGCACAGAGAGGGATTATGGGTGTTTGTGAGTGCTAGGACTGGGACGATCAGAGGCTTTTTCTTGCGGCAGATCCATACTTTGTTAGAGATGCTGAGGATACTTTTGGAGACAGGACTTAAAAGAAGGCCCTGGTAGTGTAACAGCACACAACTGATTGCTTGAGACATTTCTGATTTCTTCAGAAATGAACTGATTTCTGAGTTTAGCTCACTTTGGATTTGGTTTACAAAACAAGCACCATGAAATCTGCGTGTAGACGTGAGTAGGTTAGGGTCAACATATCACTGCGTTTATTTAGTGTGAGCTGTGTGGTGGAGGCACACACTAAAAGGTTTACATGTAATACCCCACACCACACAAACCTGCAGCCTACGTGCAGGAAATCTCAGCCAGCAAGTAGGGCACTGATGGGGGTGAAAGCCTAAACTCAAATCAGCTGATTCTATTCCCTGCTAAACACTTAAGTGCCACTTACATCGTTACATGTATTAGCTAACTTTACAGGCCTTCACTAACCTGAAACTATCCACATTAAATTCTGTTAAAACAGAGCAGAGACTATGGTTGGAAGAAGTTTGCTTTAATATTTGAATAAGGGTTTTTCCCATTGCACGACTTAAAATTTCTTTTTCTTTTTTTCTTTAAGCACTGTCCGAAAACGGCTGCGAGAGGATAGAAAAGCTAACACAGCACAGAAGCTGCAGCAGATGAAGCAGAAGCTAAATGAGACTGAAAGAAAAAGAAAAAGGTGGTTATATTGGAAACCTATTCTCGCTAAGATTGGGTTTGGTACACTGATATTAGTTGGCGCTTATTGTTGCTGGAGAATGTATTTTCAAGAACATTCCTTGTAAGTAACGAGTAAGCCTGTCTGCTCCAGCAGCTAACTTTGCTGCGAGTGAATGTCCAGGGGTGTGACTTGAAGCAGTAGGCTCCTTGCACCCGGAGTGGGTGCAGACCCTTGCATACTATAGAGAAGCGATGTAAACTTGATCCTATGTCGACATCTCAGGACCTTCCATTGCAGGTACTTACGAAAACGAACTGCTACCCTCCCAACAGAGTTGATATTTTTTGTTGATACGAGCAGGTACAAACTTGCCGCAACTGTTTATACACTTTTAAAAATGGTGGTGTGCCGGGTCTCGGGCGAACCCTGAACCACAGGGGTTTAGCTGCTGAAGGCTGTCTGAATTCCAATTTACACGCCTGACATAAGCAATAAACAGTGTTGTATCGTTCACGTTATTAATGCAAAGAAGTTATCCTTAAACGTGTGTAATGTGTAATGTACCAGTGAGCATAAACATTTTATATTCTTATGACCTAGGATAAATATATTTTATAATTGCATATTTAATCTTTTTGTAGTTCACTGTACTTCTAAAGGCTCAGTTTGTACAAATTTCTGACCAAAAAGAATTTGATTTTTGAAACTAAATGTAATTTGTGCATGAAAACAATAGTGCGAGCATTCCCCTTACTTTGACTTTCAGATTTATATGAGCAGCTAGGGGTCTGATGAAGCACTTACCAATTTCTACTCTGTTAATTTGCATTCCTTATTTATTTTTTTGTAGTTTTCATTATTTAAGTAAGGCTTGGAAATTTGAATTTTTGAAGGCTTTTGAGAACTCGGCCCCCACTGAAAAGCATACTGTTAAATTGACAAATGTATTCAGACTTCAGCTACTGTTTGAAGGCCAACGTTGTTAAAGTTCTGACATTCCATTAAATGTGAAACAGAATGTTTTGTGTCTACAGATTTTAATTGCTATTAAGAATAAAATTTGTTTATCAGTAATATATGTAGAAAGCACAGCAAAGGAAACTAGTTTGTCTTCCAAGCGTGGTTCTGATAGAAAACAAATGTTGGTAGTCTGTTCCTGCAGGCAGTATTTGCAGTTGCGCTGGCCACTTCCAGAGGCTCACAAATTCTAGAATTGCCTCTCAGGTTGCCTACCTCATTATTTAAGGGCATGATGGTAAAAACGCCCAACGACTAATATTTTGGGACTACCTATCCTGCAGTCTCTTCAGTATTATTGAGTGCACCCTTGCTGTTCCTTGGGCAATAGCGCTTCCTGAATAGTAACCGAACGTAAATTGCTCACTGTCCTTCAAGTTCTCCTCAAACTTGGTATGAGGCGTATGTAGCTTCTTGTCATCCAGGCTGAAACTTCATCAGTAGTAGTAACTGGACTGCACTTGGAAACCTGGATTTTATTTATTCAAGCACTGACTTGGTGAATGACTTCAGAGAAGTTGTTTCCTCTTTCTGTTTTCCCAGTTTGTGTTCTGTTGGGTGAGGTTTTGGGATTGGTTGGCTTTTTGTGTTGTTTTCTTTGGTGGGCAGGATTTTTCTATATTTTTTAATTTTTTGGTCCTTTCATAAAGCACTTTTTCGATTTATTGCTGAAAAATCCTGAGAGAGCTAGATAATTACTTTGCTCCTCCTCCAAAGGAATTTACTTGAAAGGTTTTCAGTAGAAAGGTTTTTAGTGCATTCAAGCTTAGCTGTAACGTGCCAGGCGTGGGGCCCAAGCCGTCTGACGCTAGCTCCGCAAAGCCGAGTTGCGCATACTCTTTGAAATCCTCATTTCACAATAGTTAATGCTATTTTGGACCACGCTGTTTATACAGTAAACAAATGCTTATGTGTCCAGATAAGGAAAAGTGTAGTTTCTTGGAACATACAGTTATGTATTTGGGAAATCGTGTGTCAGTAAAACAAAGATAATTGGTATTGTGGTGTTACTGACTGCGTAATTTGCTATTACGCAGCTCTAACAGCAAAATGACACGCCGATGGCTGTGACACGGCGTTGGCAGCCAGCTTACATATTTGAAGGCACCCGTAATTTTGAAAACCACAGTAATTTAGCCAACAGCAGGTTTGCTGGAAGATTCTTTTATTATTTTTATTTTTAAAATTGGGAAGACTGCCTTTTTTTTTCTTTAAAGCATTAGCTGTAACTGACACACGGTATAAATTTATGTGCCTTATAAAAGATGTTTTGGTTATGGAAAAAACACGTGGAATGTAACGAAATGCTTTTTTAACAAAGAAATATTCCAGATTTTAGTCTGAATGCTTAAAAGCAGCTACGGAAAAAGTGCAGGCAAAAACTTTGGTGAAAACATTGTCATTTATCAACCTTCTGTTGGCATGAGAATAATTTTCCTGGGCCACCAACATCATGCAGATACTGAGCTCTACTTGTATCTTGTCAGGTTGTCCCTTGACATTTTCCCCGTTTCCATCTTCTACAATTTGGCTTTTTTGTTCTTTGGATCGTGAGGAGGCGTTCTTCTTTTCTGGGTGGGGGCGTGTGGGGCAGGGCCCGAGGGAGCCGCCTTAGATCATTTGGCTTTCAGCTTCTTGATGCAATAAAGTAGGGCTAGGATATTCAATAGTTGATAGGTAAAAATTCAGTTTGGTTACATCGCTGTAAGGATCTTCAAGGTCTAACTGATCTTAATTTAAGAACGACAAATCAATGCAATTCTAGGACAAAACTATTTTGACCAGTGAATTGTGCCATGAGAGTAGGAGGGCAATGAAGCATTAGATCTCGTAGAGCATTCCAAGCAATAATTGGGGTAAAACTCCTCTTTCTGCTCCCTCAGTATCTGACTTGGGGCAAAATCCTTAAAAAACTGAATTAGCAGGAGGCTCGCTTTCTGTACTGCAATGAGCCCTTGTGATACTTCGTTATTCTGTAGGATTTAACTTCACAGCAGTTGTGTACCACTTGGATCTTAAATTAGAACAAATGTGGGCCAAAGTAGAAGACCTGTCAATGCCAGTGACCTTTTATTTTAGGAAATGCTTAAAGAAAGAGTGAAAATGAAGGAAATGCCTTCTGACAACCTCCTCCTCCCCTCCAGTTTCTGGCAAGCTGTTGGCTGTTTCTGTGTCACTTCTGAAATGCCATTGATGCAAAGTGTCAGTCACTGTGGTGGGTTTTTTCCCCATTTTGGAAATAGATCAGTCAAAATACTTGATGCATAGTGAACTTCTTAGAATTTAATGATGAACACTTCTATCCGAATCATGCATGTTTTGATAAATATCACTAACAAATATCTGGACCTCAGCTGCAAGTAGTTTGCAAGTTTCAAATTAGGCATTTAAGTTTTCTGTTTGATGATGTCCTTAACGCAGGGATGGTCCACTGAATGTGATGGTACCTTTTTGCTTTTCTTGAAATGTATGAAGTACGAGACTTGAATTCATTGTGAAACAATGCTGGAGAAAAAAAAAATAATTATTTGATGTCATTAAGATACTGCAAGTGAAACCTAGCAAATCCTGTTAAACCTTGAGCGAAACGGTTTACTTGCATCCATTTATATTCCACTGAATAGGGACAAAGTGCAAATGTGTACGCATGTTTGTGTGTTTGGGTTGTGCAGGCAATTAGGAGGCCTGGCTAGCTTTAAGTTCAACGAATGTTAACCAAATTATTTAGTTTGCTCTTTGGCATTATTACTTAAGCCTGACACACTTGATGACCGCACACGAAACTAAGTTAATGAGTTGATGACAAAAGAGGAAGTCTTCTGCATGGCCAAGTGGCTTAAGTGACAGGATGGAAGTTGCGAAGTTGACGTAACTCACGGTAGTCTTCCTGGGTTTTTAACCCTGCTGCCCAAAAAGGTTTAGGTCAGTCTTTCATTTTCATGTATGAAAAATAAATGCGTTCAAAATTGCACCTCTGTCCGAGTCGTTATTTAAATTGGATAAATACTTGGGAGAAAATTTTACTGTGTTCTAAATTAACAAGGAAACCTGCCGTATAAATCAATGCAGTGGTTGCAGAGCTTAGAAGCATTTTACCTGTCACACCTAGGGTGTTGTAGTGCTGTAAATACCACGGTTTTTGTGTGTTCCTCGGCGCATAGCCCTGCCTTTGTTAAGGACAAATGTCTAATGTCGGAACGTCTTCCTCAGTACGGGCAAGCTTTGCCTGGAAACTGATTTCCATGCCTCTGTGCCGTGAGAGGTGGCGATAGCCTGTTGAGATGCGGCCTTCCGTAGTCCCACTACAGTCAAAGAAGACTCCTCAGTGTTTGTGGTCAGGCGCACGAGTAAGTGGCTTGCTGGGCTGACCTAAACTCGAAGCTCTCCAGCAAGTGCGTGCCGTACGCTGCAATGTGGAAATCCCTTCTGGAAAGGCGACGGCTTTCCAAGAGTGCTTGCCACAGCCAAACAGTAATCAGTAGTCGCTGCAGTGAGTGCATGGGAAGCTGTTGGGTGTTTTGTAGCGCGCTGCCGCCCCGTTGTCTGTTCGTGTTTCCTTTTCCTCGTACTGTGTACTGAATCCGTGACTTTCTTTTGCGTTGTATGTCGTAGGCCGAGACTGACTGACACCTAAGCCTTCGCGACTTGTGAATATTCTGCAGCTATAAACTGCAAATTATTGACATGCAAAGCGAGACATGAGCCCCTCTTCGGGAACAAAAGTGAGGTCTGTTAAGTACCAAGAAGACCTCAGTTATCTGTTTACAGCGTAAACTACAGCGAGGGGATGAAGAACACCACCAGCATGCTACTTTGCAGAAGAGAATAATTTGCCGTCTTGTGTTTTTATAATGCCTGTATTAATGTAGAAAGATGTAAAAGAAATAAATTAGGAAATATTTTGTTTTGTACTGCCATTCTTATTGTATTTTTATACGTTTTTGGCAGCATTAAATATTTTTTTAAATCGACAACGTGCTGTTGTGTGCGCATTATGTTAGGAAGAAACTGTTAAAAGCCTGTTTTGAGCAAGCAGAAATGTTTCACCTTAAGGTTTTCTGGTACCCTGTCTTAACTGGAAATTTGTGAAAGATTCTGATTAGAATGGGCTTTATGCAAATATTTTTAATTATTCCAATGCTAACTATTGTAGTTTCAGCCCGGAGGAGCACTTGCACATTTCTTTTGTAATACACCACTAAGAATATTGTTTTATTAATCTGACCAGTTGATTTGGTAATCCTTATGTTTGCTATAAAATATACACAGAATGCTCGGAGTAACTCTGCGAGGGAAAGTGTTTTGTTGTTCGTCCTTTAGCGGAAGGGAAGCTGGGAAGCCTGGAGCCCCGCTACCCCAGCATGCCCAGTTCAGGGTGCTGAGGGTGAGATGCAAAGCACACAGTCAATGGAGTCGTTAATTAAATGGGTTTTGGATTGTGCCATCAGCGTGTTGTTTGTGTAATATTTTGCTTCACATCTCCCATCTGTCGGTGCTCTCCCTCACCTGAACAGCAGCACTGGGAGAGGGGTGAACGGGTCGCTGGCTGGAGGAGTCGGGGTAGTGGCCCCAACAGCATTTTGAGCCCTGTACCTTCTGTAACAGGGTTAACCTAAGTTCAGTGCTCACTCAAGTCCTCACAGTTCACTGAAAAGCTGCATGTTATTAGATGTAAATGTCTAAACTAGTGTGGTGAGGTTTTACATGTAATTTGTACTTTGCGTAAGGGGGTGGGTACTTTATGCCATTATTTAAGCTTAAAAGCCTTGGCACCATTGTGACATGGTCTGAATTAACAGTCTCTTTTGTCTAAATACCTTAAGTGATTAGCATAGTTCAGAACCTGTGTCGGAGGAGAAAACACCATCCCTGTTTGATTAAGCTTTCATTTTCAACTTCTGGCTGTGAGACCAGGAGTACCTACAATGAAGGGTCAAGGTCTGGCCAAAACCAGTGCAGTAAACCCCAGTGCTGCTGAATACCAGCACAGGGTCTGTCCTCCCTTGACACATCTTTGGATACAGCTTTCCGCAAGTCAAGGCTTTTAGCTTAAGATTTATGAAGATGTATGTTTTCCTTATTTTTGTTATCTTTGGATTGCAAGTGAGCAGAATGTGTATGACTAGTGGGAATGCATGCGTACAGTTCCTTACAACCCGCTGCTGTCTCAGATAGCTATCAGCTGCGCAACTCCTTTGTCTTACTGCGTGGTGTGCTGACCGCTCAGTGTACCTTGGCCCTTCTCCACGGTGGACTCTGGTCTCAAAATGTTCTTAAAGTTTCTCAGATGGCTTCCCTCAGCTGAGCTGCCCGCATTTGGTTTTAGGCTTAGCTTTGGGAACATGCACAGGGGGCAAAGAGCGAGTCGTCCCAAAAGCAGGGCTGTGTCTGGGGGGTTTTACTGAGGGCTGCCTTGGGGCAGTGGAGACCTGTGTGCTGGCTCAGGTGGTTCCTGCAGGTGCCTCCTGTCTGCTGGGTCTGCGCAGGGCTGTGGTTCTTGGCTGCTGTGAAACCCGGGTGCAGAAAGAAGGGGGGAGGCTGCTGGCTGAGAGGGAAGAAAAACGGGTTTCTATTCTGAGTACTAAATTGCGGTTAGACTGACAGACATGTAGATTTTCAGCTGAAAAACTGATTTCCTAGCTGCCAGTTGTTTTTTTCCCTTCCCAACCTTCAAATGAAGCTTGGCAGCATTATTCGCCGTTCCCTTTTCAGGGTCCTCCCCTGTGGTGCAACTGGACCCCAGGGCATCCACGCTCCGCTGCTGCCTGGCAGCCGCCAGGGACCCGAGTCCTGACCCCTGTTAAAAGCAAGGGGCAGGAGCTGCACGGCAGGGAAGGGCGAAGTCTTGGGGAGCCTGGAGCACAAAACGCCCCACTCCTTCTCGAGGCTTCAGGCTGCTGTGTTCCCCATTGCCGCTTCCCAAAGCTGTCAGGACTCACCGTTTTACTCTGTGCCAAGCTGATGTCTTCCATCAGAGGATTAAAGAAAATAATAATAGCTTAAGCTCTGTTGCATTTCTTGCAGCTGAGGAATCGTTTCAGTATAGTTTTGCTGTCTGTAAAACACGTTTCTGTCTCACCCCTAGCTCTGTTAGTCAGTTCCTAGACTCCAAGGAACTCCTGTAATGGCATCATTTTACAAACATCTGCAGTTGCTGCTTTAGGAATCACCTTTGCCACAATCTGGCCTCTATTACAGGGCTTTCAGATAGGTGCTGGGTACGTGTAGTTGCAGGAGAGACTACAGTTCTGACCCTGTTTTTTTGTTTGTTTGTTTGTTTTGTTGTTGTTGTTTTTTTGACCAACCAGCACTACTCTAGGGAATTTTATCATTGGGTTGTACCACAGGGTTTATTATTTTTAATAATATACTAAAAACCAGTTTGTGTCATGTCTGGAATGCTCAAGGCACCATGCTTGCCATCAGTAAGTAGCTCATAGCCCAAGACCCGGAACAGGTATTTCTGCAGTAGCGATAATTGTGTGCTGCTTCTGCCTCCTTTGAAGACAGACCTGAAGACCAGTTTTCACAACAGCAGATGGCTGACAGAGGTAAGTCAAGGCATCGTGCTGGTTAAAAACACCAAGCTGAGGTAATCGCATGCCTGCAAACTCCTAACTGGAGGACGTGGTAATTCAGCTCTCAGTTGTTCTGAGGGACTGGTGGGGGGAAAGACCTGCATTGTGGGGGTAGTGCTGTCCTCAGGCTTGGGAAACGAGGCATTGCCAGCAGTGCTGGGATTCTGTGACGTTTTGAGCATGGAGTTCATCAAAACTTCCAAGAGCACAGAGAATTTTAAAAGAGCTCTAGGTGATAAAAATCACAAGAATTATGAGCCTTTTAACTGCTTGCGAATACTAGCTTTCATGCCTCTTCTGGTTAATAGCTGAAGAGAGATTCTAGTAGTGGAAATCTTCATGTGACAAGCACCAATATGAAGTTCAGTCAGTCCAACAAACAGGAACAAAATACCATTTTGTATTTTCCCTTACCTTTCTTTTTCACAAATTTATTGCGGGATTTAAAATAAAAGATTAAGAAACTGTAGAAGAGTATGTTGGGGGGCAGGAAATTCACTCTGATTACAGATACTTAACTACATGAAGATGCTAAGTAACACTTGAGCATATTTTAACCTAATTGCATTTTCTTAGAGATCTTGTCACTGTGTAATACATAGGAACTTACCTAGTACCTTCACACATGATGTATTCTCCAACTTACAGCACAAACAGACTTTAGAATAGGAATATAGAAGAATATATACTTTCAAAGGAATAGCAGTTGGAAGGACAGTGTTTTCTCTGAAACCAAGTAGATACGTTTTCCAAAGATGTTTTTAACAGAAGTACTGGTTTATTCAAAATGACAGCCAATAAAAAGTACTAAGCTATCTGAGTATCTAAGCTATCTGAGAGACTATTTTCCTGAAAAAACCACACCTTTATCTGTCATCTGGAAAACAAAGAAAAAAATTCCATGCCTCAAAAAACTTCTGAATGCTTCTGCTGTGGTCCGATGGTCAAACGCACCCTTGCTGTTGCCCTTCCTGTCCTAGCTTTTTATCATGGCTTCTCCTTGCTGCAAGCAAGATTAATAGGGCTTGGAATTTAATTTACCACAGCTGCTTTTTCATGAGAATTACTTGGCAGCTAAATACCTTCTGAAATGCTGCAGCCCAGCCCCATTCAGCATACCTAAGACTGCATCCTGATCAATATAACCAATTAATACAATGCTTTCCTATTTGATTAACTTTCTGTGGATGCCTAAGCAACACTACTTGTTGCTCAAGTAAGGTTTCAACCTTCACATTTTTGTGTCATTTAAAAATCACAGAAGTCAACTTGAGTATTCCAAAGGCTTTTTTTAGTACCTTGTTTATTTTATACTGACACAAAATATTCCAGGCCTTGAACAAAATTAATGCCTGCAACAAGCAGCTGCAGGAAACCCCACTTGGGCTTGTTTTTGTATGTAGCAAGTTATTTGAACGCCAAAGGTGATACGCACTGCCTCCCTGCAGGCTGCAAAATGGTTCAGCCTTCTACTTGAATTGTTTGGAAAAATAAATAAATAATAAAAGATTGAGCCAAAATAAATAAAAGACCAAAACTGAACATGCAGCTTAACAATGCAACAAGTACCATTACAGGCATTAAACACGTGAACTACTCATCACCAAACCAGCACTGCACACTAGGCTTATCCAATGCTACCGAGGCAGCGTTTTGCTTCCTTTATGTTTCAGGGCACTATAACATCCTCAAGTTAGTCTGAGACAGCTTGTCTACCTAGAAAGTTTTAATTTCAGCATCTCAGCAGTGCTTGGAAGTGCCAGAAGAGATAGACCAGGCTGCCATGCATCACTTAGAGTCTCCCCAGCTGAAGCTACTACACCAGCAGTGGGAAAAGAAGGCAGAAAGATCAATTCTTAGCTTTACTTACATCACCAGGTGGGTTTTGGAAACAAGATCCACAGTTAACATGGAAGAACAGGATCTTACCTTCCTAAAAAGATCTAAAAAAATGGACATCTATCTCAAGTTGTCAGCTATGAAAGGGCACCATGAGCTTTTCCAGTGCAATAATACTTAACCAAATAGTTGTGTGGTTTTTTTAAACGTTTTATTTTAAAAAGAAAAATAACCAAACTTATTCAATAAACTGTACAAAACATATTTCTTTGGTCAATTTCTGAAAGTTACCTTTATTTCCTTTGTTAGCCACATATATGAAAGGGGTTTTTCCTAAACCCCGAATTTATATACCTAACAAATTAAGCTGCTGTTGCTTGGCAATTACTATGCAGTCATCTTTTCAAGGGATGTTTGAGACTAGACTGTATATACGTAACTTACAGAAGAACTCAGAATGGATCAGAAGAGTGCAGGTGGAAGACCGTTGCCAAAAAGTAAGCGCCAAGAACTCGGTATTTTCCACTGTGAAGAAGTATCTGGTATTTCCTGTTCTGGAGAAATACCTGTGGAATGGTTTCCCTGCAGTGACAGAATAACTCTTTTAAGTTTTAAACAATAAAGCAAGTTAATGTAATTCTCTTTCTGCCATATATATAAAATAACAGGCAGCCTTTCAAATGTCACTATCATTGTGGATTGCTTTAGAGAAGAGTACTGGAAGATGAAACTAGAACAAACCTTTACATACTTTCCCCCTCCCCCACCACTAAACAAGACTGAGTTTTATTTTGTTGTTGTTTTTGTTTTAGTGGGAAACTTTCTAGTAAGATTTTAATCACAATATATCTTCAATTTGGCCTGCTCTTGATGACCAAAAGGGAAAAGTTGACCCAACTGATACAGAAGATGAAAGTAACGGATATAAAATATTAAAGCAAGAACCCTCCATCAAACAGCACTTACTTTGCTTTTAATTAGCTGGAGCCATTCATTAAGATAGTTAACAAGAGCAAATGCATCAGGGATATTGTCCCCTTCCGAGCAGAATTTCAGCAGAACTGCCATTTGGATTCCTTTTGAACAACTGCAACAAGAAGCAAGCAGGCATTTCTGTTTCTTTTATAAATCCAGAACAAATAGATTTATTTCTTAAGTGCAGCAATCTGCATATGGTCTGTTTTTAGAAAAGAAATATACACAAATAGGAAAATATAGATTTTCATATATATATACACACAATCCTTACATATGTATATGATATATATAATCTTGGGATATATAGTCCTGAGAGGTCTTATCTTTTGCTGTTATATATTGCTTCCATAACTGAAGTCACTACAAAGGTAAGCATCATATTAGCAACATTCCTGCTGTTGGATGCAGCTGTTCAGATGGGTGCCAAAAAAAAAACAGTTAAGAAAAAAATTTCCACCTGACTCTTACAAAACAAACATCTTTTGCACAGCTAACCTATTTACCGCAATGAGTATTACTATCCACAATTTGACACTTGGACATGTTTTTGCCACAATTTTGAATGCAAACATCTTCTAACAAAATAAATAAAAAGTAAAAAAATAAAAATAAAAATCCGCAACTAATCAGTTTTGTTTGCCCTGAAATCTGAACTCCAAGTGTTCAGAATTTCTTCACAACTGGTCATGTCCCTCCATCACCAGGGACTGACTTTTATTTAAAATAGCACAAGGTATCTCGCTATTTACCATTTGTGGTTTGCATAAAATCAGATACAAAATTAACAATGATTTTAATTGTAAACGATTTATTCTCTCCTTTAGCCCATTCATTCATATTTTCTATCATATTTTAAACTTTGAGATGCAGAATTCCTTATTTATAGAATTCCCTATTCTGTCAATATTTGGGAATTGCAGATTTCCCTATTTTATAAATACAATATATTCTCTAAGCATGCTCTTACTTGTGGGCTGGATCTGGAAGTTCTACTCCTACAAAACTCATTTCTATGAAAAGAAGGACTTTTTTTCCCTACAGCTTTCCACTTCAAAAGATAATTTTACTCATGCACTAAAATCAGGACCTCCGATACCTTTCTGTGTTTATCTTCAGGCAACTCACCTCTCAGTAAACAGTAATTTTGTGATGCCACCTCCAGGAATACGTAGAACTTTTTCTGCATCATTTATTCCAGGGTAAGCTGCTATTTTTTCCATTTCTTTCCACTTTAGCTCCTGCATATGGCCTCCAACTGCTTTCTCAAGAGCTGGTGTAAGCAGGTAGCGCAGAGGTGTTCTAGGAACAGATCAAGAACACACTCAGGTGGCAATAAAAGACAGCACTGAAGTTACTACTTGTGACAGAAAGAAGCTCCATGCATCCAGGACTTCTAACCTGCAATGAAGAATTGCAATGCCACTCCCTTCCTCCCCAGCTCAAAGTTAAAAAGTAGCTTGTGGCTTTGAAGCAATATAACTTTCTGCCACAAATATAACCAAGGTACCCCTTACAGGGTAAGTATGGGATCCATAAGCACATGAGTAGGAGAACTGTTGCTGTTAAAACTATGTACATATAAGAGGTTTTTATTCCTTCAGATGGGAACTGATTCTATTGAAGTAAGCTCAGACTTCACTGTGACACAGTATTTTTAAAAGCTCGTACTACAAATATTTGCAGGCTTCACTAAAGTTCAGTATTTTCTAAATGCGTTACACCCACTCTTCAGTGAGTCTGGTGCCAGTTATTCTGTGGTGCTACAAAATCCTCAAAATGCAAAATAACCAACAAGAGGTTAAGAGACTAACTAACATTCTACTTAAGTGTTAAATACATCATCTGTAGCCTGTATGTTAGCAGCTAATCCTTGACATTGCTTGCAGCCACGAGAAATGAAGAAGTTAAAACTGCTGAGTCTGACTGACAGTGCAGACCCAATGCAATTTACTCACAGCAGTAGCTAACAAAGTTGAGAGACGAGCACTGTACAACGTTCTGTTTTAATAATATTCAGTATTTTATGACCTCCCTACACAGCAAAGCAAAAGAACCCTACCAAAAGTACTACACAGAGGGAAACACGTCAATTTGCCAAAAAGAACATAAAAGTTAATTAAATCTTTCAAGGACACAAACATACCCAAGAAGTTGCTCATCATTGCGCTGGTACGCGTGGCTGCTGGACAGAAGAACGACTCTGGCACATTTGCTGCTTTCTACCCAAGAAAGTAGCGCTTGGCAGAATGGCCTGTATTTGTTCTGCATGCAAAGACAAAGAAAAAAGAAAAATGCCTTGTGTCCTTATAAAAAAAAAAAAAAAAAAAAAAAAAGCCCAAAGCTGCCAATACTATGTGTTATATTCAATGTTCAGCAATTATCTCAATTTTTCTTCACATCCCTTTAGCTTTCACTTCCAGATTTGTTTTTAGAAAGCAGAGGACTGGCTGTTTACTTGATCAAAACTAGAGTTTAAAATACAGAACTAGAGTTTTGAATAACAGCAGTACTACCCACTTTGTGTGTCATTAATCCCAATAGAAAGATGCTAAGTTCACACTCTATTTTGCCAAACTTTGCCAAAAGCTACATTTTTTCTGGAGTGGTGTTCTGCTCATTTAACATTACTCATTAACTAGACACTGGCTGTAATTTTAAATTCTTCATTTTTACATAATGAGTGTAATAAGTGCAGTTTAAATGAATGCTGAACACTGAAATAATTGGAGTGACAGAGAAAAATTAAGCTATTACAATAAAAGACAAATACACAAGGAGAATAAATTTAGGGAGAAAAAAAAAAGAAACGGACAAAACCCAGAAAGTTTTGTGTTTTGTTCCAGGCTATTAATAACTAAGGTCGTATGAACACTAAAATCTACCGATATAGATGTTCTGGGCCTTGGAAAAACAAAACCAGACCTCAGTCCTTTTTGAAAGCAGCCATCAGCTTTGATCTAAAATCGTATTAGCTGCAAAAAGGTGTTGTAGCACCAAGGACAAGAACATTTTGTTAGCTTTTGGTCTGTGTTGTTTTTAACAAAATGCTTTATAACCTGGCAGAGTTCTTCTGGCTGTGCTTATTTAGTCTGTTTGAATAATGCTGTAAAATTCAGCTAGGCCACCTAGGATTTGCCAGCAGAACCACAGAAACTACTGAACAGTGAACTCAGAAAAAAGGGTGACCGTACATACCTTTATGAAAGGCGATCTGATCTGCAGAACTACAAGTTTCTTCGAAGGTAATGAATACACTACAAAGAGAGATAACGAAGTTTTACAACAAGAAAGCAAGCAAGAAATCTAGGCTTAGAAGTATCCAGATTTATCTACTTTACAAACCTGAGGATGGTAAACCTTTCAGCTATCAAATCCAATTACTGGAAAGCCTGATTACTGTTAAAAATAAATACCTATTTTGTGCGCTGTCTTCACTGAACTCAGTTTCACTTGTTATAAGTTCAAAGGACTGAATGAAGTAGAATATTTGAAGATCTGCTTCCTGTAATCATTCTTTGCAAAGATTATTTTGAAATTTCCGTGATTTATGAGAAAAAGAAATGAAAACAATAGAAATTTAATGATGAAGACAGGGAAAAATCCTGAGAATTTAAAGAGGGCAGAGGATCAACAAGGCAAACACAGGCGGCGAGGAAGAAGTGAAATATCCTTGTACAGAGAATGCAGCTTGCATTCCAGCACTTCTAAGCATGTGCACACCATGTGTTGCTTAGGGTTAGAACTGCAGAGTTTTGGCTGCGCTGCAGTATGGTTGAGAGTCAACGTTTCTTACTGGTTCCATGTGCCAAACTGGTTATCCAAAATAACATGAGGAACAGTTTCCTCTGTGAAGTGCAAATACATTCTTACCTGTAAATCAGAGATGTAGTTATTGAAGTTGTTATGACTGACCTTAGTTAAACATTGTTCACATAAGCAAAGTGTAACAACCCAAGTAAAGGTAACCTTCTTGCACTGCATGCATCTTGCAGATATCACCAGCATTCAATACACACCTTCAGCGTTTATACTCAGCTCCACCGAATTTTCTTTTGATGTTGCATACGGATTATTCCCAACCATTGGCACCAGGCAGTCCGTGTAGAAGTAACCAATTTTAGTCATGCCAAGCGTGGAAATCACCAGATCTATTGCCAGTTGACCAACATTTCCCACTGACACCGCTGGCTGAAGTAACAGAAGTTACCGAATTACAGTGTGTTTTATGGATGAAACAATATACCCTTCGAATAGCAAAGGTTCATGTTAGAATTAATTCTGGTTAAACACAGAATTTCTTAAAGTGGCAGCTCATCTTCTAACAACAATGACTATTTCTTAGGCTGGTCCCCGTTCCACAGAAACCCACTGGCCACTACTGTGAATAATCCTGTTTCACTGTAAACTTAAACCAAGGCTTGGAAACTTGTCTCCTCCCGCCCTCTTTTTGAATATAAAGTAAAGGCACTCTAAAAATGAATGCAGAGGTTGGGCGGCCCCAAGTGGCACCTAATGGTAACGCTGATATTACACATAAGACTGTAAGCGTCAGTTTGACCAATATACACAAGGCGTTTTACATTTTCTTTTAAGGATGGATGTCTTGAATTTGTTTCATAGGAATTGCCATGGGTTATCAAGGTTACCAAGCAGGGAGGACAGTGACCTAATCTAAAAGCACAGAAACAGTTTCAAGAATTTGTGTCCTTATACAGAAACTGGCAACGATCAACATGGTTAGTTTTTTCAGTTGCTTCCCTGTGACTTCCAGGCAAGTCCATGCCTATGATTTTGCTAATGCCCAAAGTGCCACCACATGTGGAAATACAAAGACTTTGATCCTGACAAGCTCACAGCGAAAGCAGACTTATTGGCACTTGGAGACTGTCACTCCAAGCCGGCTGCTATTGGACAGCATGGACTAGCTGAAGGAAACGGCAGTGACCTGTTTCCTCTGCCTAGTCAGCTGATCGGGAATGATTTCCTGTACCGTCAGTTCGCAGTCCCAGAAGCATGGGATCACAGAACATCCCGAGCTGGAAGGGACCCACAAGGGTCACGGAGCCCCACTCATCAGGTCACGAGGGGCTGCGCAGCTCTCGAGATGGACGGTGGTGAAGCTGCTTATAAATAATACAGTAAGGGAACTTACGAGTAGGAAAAATAACGGCTTAGTGCTTCACAGCCTGACAGGAGCTCTTATCCCAAAATAAACAAGGCAGTCTCAGGCTGATCACTGATTTCATAGAGGTTTGAAAATGATTAAAATACTTTCTTAATCCTAAAAAAATGGTTCTTTCGTGATCTGAGTTTAAATACAGCACAAATGAGGATTTTTTTTTTTCCACAGAAAATGTAAATACAGCAACTAAATGGAAAAATAAACAAACAAAAAAACCCATTTCTTTTATTCCAGTGCCGACCCACAGGTCCTGCCAATTTTAACCTGGGAGGGAGAGCACGTAACTACAGCCCAGCACGCACCGCCGAGCCCGTCAGGAACAAAACCCGGGGGAGGCTGAGGCGGGGAGGAATCGACGGAAACGGAAGGCAACGCGCGGAGCCGTGCTGGGGGAAGCTGTGCCCAGGGCCGCGGCCGGTTCCCCCCACGGGTGGCCCCGCTGCCTCACGGAGAGGAGCAGCGGCGGCAGCAGCGCTTACCATAAGCAGCGTGAAGCCCTGCAGGTCGGGGCCGCCGCCGTGGCACGGGACGAACATGGCGGCCGGGCGCTGAGGGGGCGCTAACGGCCGCTAACGGCCCGCCTCGCGCCGCCACCGTTGGCGGGCGGCTGGGGGCGGGGCCCGGCGGGCGGCCTCCCCCCCTCCCCCCCTCCCGTCATGGCGGCCGCCGCCATGTCGCTGTCCCCCGAGCGAGCCTCGGAGCTGCGGGAGCTCATCCAGCGGCAGCTCGTCAAGGTGCGTGTGAGCAGAACTCCTGGGCCTTCCCTTCCAGTATATGCACTGCTGCGCTTTTTCCCTTCAAGTTTGAGACCCGGTTATCCGCGGTGTTTAATTTTGGGAGAGGCGAACAGCGAGCATCTTGTAATTGACAGGTTTACAAACCTAATTTACAGTTTACAGACCTCTTTCTGCGTAGAGAAACTTAAGGAAGCTGTCAAAAACAGCAGAGATGCTAAGTTTTGCTATGTTCTTGATATTTTTTTATTCGTTAGAGCTGTTTTGATGAGGTAACGTAACTTCTCTTGACTAGTTCCTACTAAACTAAAAGACTTAACTGTGTGCAAAAAGAAGTAACCTTCTTGGAGTAGTTACTTCCATGTTCCTGCAGTCTTAATAGAGTGCGTTTTTAGTCATATCTGCTATTAAGGGCTCACAGTTGTAGCATATCATCAATTTTCTTTCAGATGGATGTCCATGGCAGGATCAGAGAAGTTCTTGCTGAGACTATACGTGAGGAGCTAGCACCTGAGCATCAACAGTTGTCCACAGAAGATCTGATAAAAGCCTTAAGACAACGAGGAATCGTTGATGATGTTATGAAAGAACTTAAATTTGTAACTGTAAGTAGCTGTTGAGGAGGGATAACATTTTTGCTTATTCCTGTCATTGATGTGATGTGTTGACAGAGTTGTAACTCACTAGAATCATAGAATCACAGAATGGTTTGGGTAGGAAGGAACATTAAAGATCACCAGATTCCAAGCCCCCTGCCACAGGAAGGGACACCTCCCACCAGATCAGGTTTTCCAAAACCCCATCCAGACTGGCCTTGAACACCTCCAGGGATGGGACATGCAAAGCTTCTCTGGGCAGCCTGTGCCAGGGCCTTGGCATCCTCTGAGTGACGTATTTATTCCAAATGTCTTATCTAGATCTCTCTTTGCTTAAAGGTGTTCACCTTTGTCCAGTCCCTATGCTCCCTGACAAAGACTCCCTCCATCTTTCCTGTATAGGGCCCCCTTTAGATGCTGGAATCTAAAAGTTCCCAAGGATTTAGTGATTTGTGACATTTTGAGAGCAGATCCGCATAATGTGTGCACTAAAGTAGATGTAATGATGATACTATATTGAAAGTATTTGTTCAGTTTTAAGTCTCACGTACTAGAAGGGAGCATACACAAGGGATGATGTTCAAGAGGATTCTTTAAATTTTACAAGACTGGGAAGAGGGCTGCTGCCTCACTTGACACCTTAAAAGCATCTTAATTGTGATTCCAGGATGTGAATGAAAAGGAGAGGACTTCTGCTTCAAAACCATCAACACATTTTGTTGCTAGAGAACCACCAGTTCTGAAAAAAAGTATGTTACTTGTCTATTTATTTATTTTTTTATCATAGTCTAGAAAGAAATTTGGAGTGTATGATTACTGAATTTGGAATTAGTATTCCAGTATGGACTGGATTCATTTAAAGCCTCCAAACTGTGGAGAAGTAAATGTCTTACGTGAACCAATATCTTTTAGATAAGCAGGAAAGCTGCAGATATTAATGTCACTTAAAGCTTGACTTGTAAGAATTTCACTTATTTTGCATGAAGATAGGTTCTGTATATTTTAAAAGCAGTTTCTTCTAAGAACTTGTTTGCGAAAAAAATTCGCGTTTCTATTCTACTGTTAGGCAGCTGATATTTAACGTGCTTCCTAAGACCTGTTTTTGTAGTCTCTTCATTTTTGTTGCTACGCTTTACAGCTAACATTGACCCAACACGAAGGTATCTTTACCTTCAGGTTCTGGGTGGAAAAGCTTTTCTGGAACATCTTCAGGAACCAGATCCTCTGCCTGGCCAAATCTGTTCTACTTTCACTCTGTGTTTACATTTCCGAAATCAGCGCTTCCGTTCTAAACCCGTTCCCTGTGCCTGTGAGCCAGACTTTAATGATGGTTTTTTACTTGAAGTACACAAGGATAGTGTAGGTAAGGAACTGATACTATTTTTTTTTTCTTTTCCATAGCTTTATAGTTATTCTGAAATACGTTTGATATTACTTGATTTTTTTCCCCCTATTTCTTATCATGTTTTCCTAGGGAAATTGATTACTGTATTAGGTTTTGCCACTTGTAGATCTTTTTGTATTCTTACCTCTTCTTTTACACACTAAAGTTGGTCTAATTTAAAAGTTACTTTATCCAGAATTGACAGTGAGATAGTAGTCTCAAGGATGGCAAGGAATGCTAAGATGGCTGTGATTTTCACGAGCTTTGTGCTGACAACTGAAGAAGGGGGCAGTATCTCGCTGGAGATACTTCAGAATCCTCCTGGACATGGTCCTGGGCAACCTGCTCTAGGAGGCCCTGCTTCAGCAGAGGAGTTGGACCAGATGACCTCCAGGGGTCCCTCCCAAACTCAACCCTTCTTTGAAGAGAGATGTAAATTTGTCACCATACAGAAGAAGAAACTTCATTGTGCATTCAGTTTGCCTACCAGGCGGCAGACATCTGCAGAATAGGCAGGTATTCAGGGTGGCTCATGGAATATCAGAGTGCAGAGAGAGAAAGCTAGAGTTTGTGCAGTTGGACATGGGAGATGAAGGGAATGTGTCACAAATTCAGGGAAAACCAGGCTTTGTTAATTCTGCTTCTCAGAAAGTGATTTACAGCATTGGGTCATGCCCAACTACAGATAGACTTAAATAGAGAGACTTCAGTAACTTGAAGTTATTAAGAGAGTATTTGCAATTGCTTTTACTTAGTGGTGCTTTAAAAACGGTATTCTTTATTTTCTTAAATGTCAATCCTATTTTTAATTTGTTGTACTATTGAACCATTAGGGTAGTCAAGTATGGTAGTCTTTTTATGTCCTCTCTAAATCAATTGTAATCTTTCTGTAGCTCCATCCTAATCTGAGTTTGATTTAAGACAGGATTGTTGTTTATGCTTCTAGATGCAAGATTTTCTTAAAATGCAATGTTAACGTGTATCCTTCTCTTAATTTTGAGGAGGACTTGGGATAATAACATGCTGGCTGTTTTGTCTTGGTTTAATAATGGCAGGTGATGGAAGTAAAATGGTGGACGCAACCACCATGTTATCTATATGTGATCCAGTGCACATGGTTCTGATCAAAACAGACACGTTTGGGGAGACGACACTAGTAGCATCCTATTTCTTGGAGTGGCGATCTGTCCTAGCTGCAGAGAACGGCGTAACAAATATTGCTGTTGAACTCCTGGGTGTAGGTAAGAAAAAATAATAAGCATATATTGATGACTTACAATATTGTGTACTAAATTTGCTTATGGGCTTAAAGCAGAATTTATGATGTAGTTTAATCTTAGTTCACCTGGAAAATTACTGTAAGGTATCCTTAGGAAATGTTGATGTACGAGACTAATGGTCAGATTCTTGTGTTATGAAAACATTAAAAATGAGTGCTCCAGGTCCTGTGTAATCATGGCCCCCGTGTCTGGCAATTCCCACTATTGGTTTTCTGCAGAATCTGGGTAAATTATCAAAACAAACAAACGTAATTCAACCAATGCATTTCCAGGAATCTGTCAGGCCAATGCACCGAGGAGTAAAGTCTAGCGTGTGTCTCTTTTCTTAGCAAACTAGTAATTGCTAGAGAAAGTCATCTCTGCTGTGCTGCCTTGTAGTCACATAGCTGGAAGGACATTTTCTGACAGCTTTGTTTAGGTGCTTAGCTGTCAGTATACACACACGTATCTTTGTGTGTCACTTGTCAGCACTCCCCGTTTCAGGTGTTTCATCCTCATTATTTAGGATAATACAATATAATGGATGAAGGCTAAATCCAGGTCTCAATGTATCATGACTTCCTACACTAGTTATCTCCAAACTTGGTCAAGTTACAGCTGAGTCATTTGAGTATTCATTATCACAGTTTCTCTACTTGTTCGTTGAGCTAGGCTCTTGTTATTTTCAAGAGAGTAAACTATATCTTCAAAATATCTTGAAAATAGGATATACTGTGTAAGTCATGCTTAACTCTCACCACCTTTGCCTGCTTTTTGGATGACTTAGTGCACAGGTTTATCCATTGAACATAAATCTATTTATGTTTATTTACTGATATGTTCATTAGCATTATTTTATTGTGAAAATGCAAACTTTACTAAGCAATATGGGTTTGGATAGACACTCAGGCAGACAGTTTTTAAATTTATAACAAATAACCTTTGAAATGTATGAAAATAACTTGTTTTTTTCTTGTATGGGTGATGGGAGGAATTCTAATCTACTTTTCATTATATTTTTTCCTAAGTAATAAAGTACAAATCCAGTTAATCAAGTGCTTTTTATCCTCTTCTAAAGTCTAGTCGTACTAAATTCGTTAAGAACATCAAAGCATGCTGGCAACTCAGAGAGAGAGAGATATATATATATATATATATTTATATAGACAAAGCACTACGTGAGGTTTCTGTTGCTCCTACTGAATGTAATTCCGTATCTCTCTTGTAATTTATTTCTTCTCACTGTTTATGGAGTCCAAAACTTTAAGCATTATGCATTATTATTATTTTGAACATGATTATTTGTAGGGCATTCTGGGTCCTTCGTAATAAACCATGCTACCTGTGTTGTCAGTAGGAATAGGCACTTTTACAGTGTGGCTCTTCTAATCAAGTTTAGATGCCTCAAAACAGGTGCCTTATTCTTATGGTGTACAGAATACCATTCATCACTTTGTATGTCCCGATATTGGCTGCAAAGAGAGCCACGGATAATTATCTCAGATCTAGGTGTCTGCTTCTTCGGCCATGTAACCCGTTCTTTCAGTCTTACTTGAGTTTAAACTATAAAAGAAGATGCTTATGTTTGATATATTTGAAGTTTAGTTGTTTTTTTGTGATTATATAATTAAAACAATTATTTGTTCCTGCCTCACTAATGTGTCTGAGTAAAAGGAATTTGAAAGGACTGATGGAAATGTATTTTGGTTCGAAGGTACAGAATCAAAGGTTTCTGTTGGTGTTTTGAACATCAGACTTGAAATGTATCCGCAACTTAGCAAGACGCTGTCTCCAGAAATAACGAATACTCAAGTAAGTAATTTTTTGGAGGACTGACCTATTCTTTTATGGGGGAGAAAGAAAACATGGTATAAAATTATCCATGTTGATGTTGGGGGCTGTGGGTTTTTGAATGTTCAATAGTATTTTTTTCCCACTCAATTTAAATATATTTGCCTTTTTAAAACTATTTTGTTTATACTGACCATTACTTTATTTGAAATACAGTTTTTCTAATTACCTGTATCAAAGCTTCAAGAAGAGAAATGAGTATGAAATACTTCAGTTTCTTCAGATAGTGTATGTTTCCTTGCTCTCTTTTTCCATTTGAAAAAAATAATTTCAACAGTCAGCTATTCTGCTTGAAAAGCCAGTAAATGGTGGCCTGAAGGCGCATGCAGATATTATTCCACGCTTCACAAGCTGAGTAATCCTTCTGTACAGACATGCATCACTGAAGATGAACACTACTTCAGTCAAGCTCGAGCCTACAAACAAGAAATGTAAATTGAGGTTTTCACTCATTGGATTTTCATTTAAAAATACCAGTTTTTGCATTGGTGTGGCATGCAATGGAAATATCAAGCTGTATTTTACATAAGACAGGATTTGGTGTTAATACACTTATTGATTATATTTTTGTTCTTGTTCGAAATTAGTACATGTGTCATTTGTTATGTTTGTTTTCTTACCTGCAGTTTACTTTGGAACGTCAGAAGACTGCAGAAAAAGAACGATTGTTTCTTGTATATGCTAAACAGTGGTGGAGAGAATACCTACAGATTAGGCCTACGCACAACGCGAGGCTGGTAAAGATTTTTGCACAGGTTTGTAAGTTTTACAAATATGCTTACCTGTTCCTTAAGTTATCTTTTTATTCTTAAATAGATTTTTAAAGTTTATGTACGTAGAATCTGTATGGACTTACAATGTGGTTATGTTCCAGTCAGGGCTACATGTGGTGTAGCGTGCTGAAAACCCCGATGTAGGAGGTAATAAAGCCTCTTTAGTCTTTTCCTGAATAACCACAAATGTCAAAGGCTTAAGACAATAAGTCTTTAAGTCAGTAAAGACAATAAATGAAAGAAGGAACAAAATGGGGAGGGAAAGATGATGCAAGGGCAGTCACCACCTCCTACCAGCAGACTGATGACCTTCAAGTCTTCAAGAACTTCATGAACTGAGTCTTCAAGTAACAGTGGGAACACAAATGAGATTCACAGAATTGTGTGATAACTCAGTTATTACCCACTTCTTACATGTAGTGCAGAAGCATATATTACATGCTTTTTTTTGGCCTGGTGACAATATGGAAACCGACAGCAGATGGAGCATGAACTGTTCTTCTTCCGTGCCTGGAATATCGTACCAGTGACAGAGCCAGTAGAAAAATCTAGCTGTAATGTCTCTCTGAATTAATTGCATTAATGGTCTTGTGTCTGAATTCTAGAAGAAATTTTCTGTCTCAGTATTTTTGAATTACAATTATTTGGGAGAGAATAAATTGCATGGCCAAAAAGGTGGTCTAAGAACTATCTTTTGTGATATTTGCATTGCTGCCAGTATATATTTACATCACTATATTTATATTTACATCAGCTGTGTCCCCCCCCTTCTTCCTAGTATCCCCCCATGAGTTTTTCTCGCTTGCACCATTCCACATCTCTTCCCCAGCTCTGTTGCAGGGGAATGAGGGAGCGACTGGGTGGGGGCTCGCGGCCGCTGGTGGGGCCAAACACCACACCCTTGTTTGGAAGGTGATGCTGCTGCTGAACACACCTGGTACAGCCAGAATGGGAGGTGTCAGTTCCGTGGAGAGAAGCAGGAGGCACTTCAGGAAGTTTTAACACTGCTGTTTGTTCTTATATGTTAAGGATGAAAATGGAGTAAACCGTCCAGTGTGTTCGTATGTCAGACCGCTTCGAGCAGGCCGCTTGCTAGACACACCTAGGCAGGCGGCGCGGTTCGTCAGTGTCCTGGGTTATGAAAGAGCTCCTGTCATTGGAGGAGGTGGTGGCAAACAGGAACAGTGGTGCACCCTTCTTGCTTTCATATGTAGAAACAAGGTATGTGCAAATAGTCTGTGTATGGCACATTATCACCGGTGTGTTCTAACTGAAGTTAGTCACTTGAAAGAGACTGTGAAAGGTGGATTCAGTCCATTTCAGAGACTTCTCTGTTGCAGATAGTCTATTTAAGGTATTCTTAGAGACCCAGGTGTTAAACAGTAGATGAGCAGGCTCTGGAACGGGCTTGCTTTCTCTACTGCTATTGTTGGGGTCCATTTCCCAATACATTTTTCAAGTCTGTTGGACAATGAGGCTGCCACATTGGCTTTTCTAAGATCCAATATGGTTATGCAGTGAATTTATACTAGTGCATAGACCACTAGTTTTCTTTTCAGATTAGCCTAGAATTACTGGAAAAGTCTGTTTCGAAAAACGTGTTTTGTATACAGTTGTGCTAAAACATATATATATACACCAATATTTACTAAAACATATTGACAATAAGTCTTTGTATTCAGTCTTTGCCCGACAAGGTTTTTCACTTAAAGTTTCTGCCTGTATCACATACTATAATAGTTCTTTGGAGTGATCTTTTCACCAGCACTGCGACACTTCAGCATTCAAAAACTGTCTCACTGATGTGTTTATAATTAAAAAGATCTGCTGTTCTTGGCAGCAGGAGCTATGTCCCATTTTTTTTAGACCAGTCTCAAAGACCACAGAGAAAGTGCATTAGCTATTGTCTCTGAATATAGATTTAGATGAGGTATCAGGAAGAAATTCTTCCTTCAAAAAGTGGTGAGGCCCTGGCACAGGCTGCCCAGAGAAGCTGTGGGTGCCCCATCCCTGGAGGTGCTCAAGACCAGGCTGGATGGGGCTTTGGGCAGCCTGGTCTGGTGGGAGGTGTCCCTGCCCATGGCAGCGGGGCTGGAAGCAGGTGATCTTTAAGGTCCCTTCCAACCCAAACCATCCTGTGACTATAACACGGTATCACACATAGGTACCAGCCGTAAAGGCAATCTCCGAGCTACCTGCTGGCTTTCAGACAAAAGTGATGATGGTGACTTTGAGTTTGAGGACTGTTACGGTTGGAGGTACAGAGAAGGGGTTTTCTCCAAGGCAGTGTAGTGGAAAGCTATGCAGGAAACAGCTGAATTTAGCTCCTGAGACACCAGGTGGACCATTATTACTTCTCTTACGAAAAACAGCGTGGCATTATATTGTGTTTTAATCCTGGTAGTGAGATAAGCAGCACACAGCTTCTCGCCCACTCTCCCTAGGTGGGATAGGAGAGAGAATTGGAAAGGTAAGAAAGAGCTTGTGGGTCAAGGTAAAGGCAGCTTAGTAAGTAAAGCAAATGCTGCATGCACAAGCAAAGCAGCACGGAGTTTGTTCACTGCTTCCCATCAGCAGGCAGGTGTTCAGCCACTCCCAGCCAAGCAGGGCTCATCACGCATAATGATTTCTTGGGAAGACAAACACCATCACTGCCAGTGCCCCCCTGCTTCTTCCTCCTTTACCCCAGCTGTTACTGCTGAGCATGACTCCACGTGGTGTGGGACGTCCCTGGGCCAGCTGCCCTGCCTGTGTCCCCCCCAGCTCCTGGTGCACCCCCAGCTTGATCGCTGGCAGGACATGATAAGCAGGAAGGTCCTTGGCTCTCTGCAAGCACTGCTCTGCAGCAGCTGAAACGTCCCTGTGTTATCACTATTGTCATCAAAAGTCCAAAACGCAGCATTGTGTGAGCCTCTACGAACAAAAATAACTCTATCCCAGCCAAAACCATGACGCGTTATTAAATTAACGCAGGTTCAACAAAAACTTGGTTTAAATCTACTTATTTATGTATTTGCTTTGTACATTATGGCAGGGGGAGATGGTGCCATTTATGTAATGAATGCTGTGCTTTCTGTTATGAAGACTTTATTGCATGAAGAATTTGTTACAGCTAACAGTTGTGAAGAACATAAGAGGATAAAAAAAATACATGAAACAATTGGTAGTGATAAATTTATGAAGAAAACTTCTTTTCTGGTTGGAAGGAAATGCAGCTGACATGACTTTCAGCTTCTCTATAGTCACAGCTGTGGGAGATCTTAATTAAATTTAAAAAGTAAAGTAAAATTACAGTAGATGTATATTTTATTCAGTGACTGTATTTCCTAACTATGAAAATACTGTATAATTTCTGATACTGTCTTGGGTATTTGCCTTGCATACATTTTACTTTCAATCAGAACATTGATCTGTGAAGACAAAACTAAGAGGTTCTGGTTTTGTTTTACTTGAAGGTGTCCTTACAAGAGATGTTTTCCAGTATTGGTCCCACACTGTACTTGAATCTAAAATAAAAATAGGCTGCAGTGAAACTATTTAAAATGATTTATTCTGTTACAGAAAGCTAAAATTTAACCACAAGAAAGAATTCTTTAGTTATCAAAGAAGCTAACCAGCTACTGGTATGGGATAACAAGATTTTTTGTAAAATTAGCCTGGAGATTTCAGTATAGTTTGTACTGGTTAGTTTTCACATTATACAGTTAGCAGAATTAAACTAGTTCATGATTTTGGCCGTCTTCCCTTCTCTTGCCTAAAAGAATGAGGAAGGTATAGAAACTGTAGATGTATTTCTAGCTTTAAGATGCTAGGTAGTGATTTTGCAGTGTATCCAAAGCACAGCATACAGCTTGCTTTACTTTGTGCCTAAAAGTGCCTAACTTTTCTTTTAAACCTTAAAATCCTGACTCTTTGATACATATTTTACATACGTAGGAGGGAAATGTGACTTATTAAATAATAACAATTGGAGAAAAATATTTGGTTTTCCTTCTTCAGTATTTTTAGCTGTGCCTGGTACTCACACCAACTTACAAATGCTTACTGCCTAGGGTGACTGTGAAGATCATGCTAACCTTCTGTGCAGCCTTCTTCTTGGGTATGGATTGGAAGCCTTTGTGTGCGTGGGAACAAAAGCAAAAGGAGTCCCCCACACTTGGGTAATGACTTGTGGAACCGACGGAACGGTTACCTTTTGGGAGAGCCTAACGGGGCATAGGTGAGTTAAAAGAACGTAAGAAAACTGAACAAGGTGTATTGAGATCTGTGTAGTTCTTTGGATTTTTTTTAGTCCCTACATCCTGTTGTATAAGTATTTAAGTGTCTAAGAGGCTTTTGTCTTCGAATTTGTGTTCTGTGTTCTGCTGCTGTTTGAGGAGTAACTGGTTCGGTGTGAGGTGAAGTATTTCATCACTTTGTAATATGCTTTTCAGTAGTTTAATACGGTATAGTGGCTGTTTTGTGTCTTAGGGCAGCTGATTGTCTTCATTTATGAAGGAGATGAAATCTGATATGATTGTTTAGGAGCCCATATGGGCTTTTCCCCTGCTGAAATCTCTGTGCGAGTTCTCTGAACTCCTCTCTCACTTGAGTCATGTCAGAAGGGCGCAGTGTTGTTCTGTATTCTAAAGCTTCTGGTTCCTGTTCATTAAAAATTCTTTCCCTTTTTGCCATTCTGCATGTCCTATTGCTCAAGGGCATAGAGTGGTACTCATTCCCAATTTTTATATCAAAATAAAAATATGCTCCGAACTTCCATGATAAGAACTTCCCGTTTACAGATGACACTCAGCGCTGTAACCCACACCATTATACTTCTTCGTGCTGTTTGAAACAAACACCTTTGGAAACATAGTTTTTGTGACATACAGCTTCAAGACACATTGGTGCAGCGGGACCATAGACTTGAATGTAGAACTTCTGGCGTTGTGAAAGGAGCTGATTAATAACCAGCGTTGAAAATAACCGGTTATGGTTTTTGCCAGTGATTATGTATGCTGCCATTAGCATTTTAAGCTGCACTTCCCAAAATGCGATGAGCGGTGTGGAAGCTGTATGGGCATGCTTTTATAGTTGCAAAATTTAATTGTTTTTCAGCATCGGTTTGATTAATCAGCTTATTTTCCTACATATAAAGAAGAAAAGTAACGTATTATTGCATTGTATGCTACGCCTCCAAAAATGCGTGTAATTACTTTCCTGTATTAGAATTAATTATTAGAATAAATTATTCTTGATTAGAATGCTATTTTGGGGAGGAAACTTTATTAACAAACTTGAGTTGTATTTTAAAAAGGAGAAATGACTTATTTCTGTCCCACCTACATGTTTTTACCTTGACGTGAAATAAGGTGCATTAATCAAAGCGTGAAATAAGGTGCATTAATAAAAAAGGGACTGTTTTTGGTCAGGTATATCCACAGGCCTATCAACCCTGACGACCCTCCGCTCGTTGAACAACCCAAGCCATCGTATCCCTATCGCACAATAGGTTGTGTCTTCAACCACCACAAGTTCTTTGCAAATTGTCAGCCCACTGATGCTGTGGAGGTCTGCGTGTTTGACCTGCATGACGAGTCTAAATGGAAGCCCATGAGTGGAGAAGCAATAAAATCTGTCTGTTCTCCTGGAGCAGCATCCTCGGTTCCCCCTTTTCCTCCCCTGTGTGCTTCTGCAATAGATGCTGCGGTAACAAGCAACGAGATAGAATTGCAGCTGAGGTTACTGGTCTCGGAACACAGGAAGGTAAGCTGGTTTCAAAACTGTTACCGACCTGCTGAGATAGCAAAGGAGCATGTTCTTGTTGTGTTTTTCACAGCTGTTTGTTGGTTTAAACAGCTGTGCCTTTGCAATGTGTTTTCTATCACCTTTTGCTGAAATGCAAGTTGTGAAAGTCGAATTACCTGAAAAAACAGCTGGGGTGACTGCACTGAGCTGGTTCAGACATCATGCTAACCATTTGCAGTGGCAGTGCTGCAGTCACGTGTGGGCTTATTCCCCCTTTCCTCTCTTTCCTGGTCCGTGATTTTTGGCTTACTGGCATCTGCAGACTGCTTGTGAGTGGTTTGTAAAAGAGCTAAGAAGATAATAATAATCCTGTTTGTCAGTGGGCGGAGCGTATCCATCACATTTTTACTTATTTTTTTATTTTATTTTCTATGTATATCTCTTCCCTAGGTAATAGCAGGCTTTCAGTCTGCAGGCTTTACTCTGAGTGCTTTTACAGGCACTTTTACAAAGCTAGCAGGTATTTTTAGAAGTTAGTTTTGTCCTTTATCAAGATTTCCTTGTGACATAATATACCAAAAGTTATTCTTCCAGTGCTGGATATGAAGGAGATGATATTTTAAATTCCTGATAGCTGATACCTCTCTTCTTTCTTTTTTTTTCAATGTTAGCAATATCTTTACTTTTTAATCTCATTTCTGTTGCCTGTCTTATGCACCAGCACTGTAGTCTTAAATTTCTTCCAAATATACTGTAGCTGAAACGTATAGGTTCTACTCTGCTGGTCTTGTTTTAGTTGAGTCTGACATAATTTCTTGGTTAGCATTTGATACTTTTTTGGTGGTGTTTGATTCTTCCGGTTGGTGTGTGAATCGGTACCTACACCTTCCTGCTTTATGGGTTCACTTCCAGGAACTACGAGTTAAAGATTGGTCATGAATTACTTGAATCTGTACATTATACAAGCTGATTAATATCTTTATATTCTTTCTGCATGCTTGTCGTCATGTTGTGACTTGCCTTGCAGGATCTTGGCCTTTCTACTGTTTGGGATGACCACCTGTCCTATCTGTTGTCACCAGCGTTAGCAGCCTACGAGCTTGAACGTGCCACAAGTATTTCTGCTGGAAACGAAGAGTTTCAAGATGCTGTACGAAGAGCAGTACCTGACGGTCACACATTTAAAGGGTTTCCCATCCATTTTGTGTACAGAAATGCCCGGAGAGCATTTGCCACGTGTCTTCGGTAAGATTAAGTATAAATTACAGCATCTATGTGAAAACCAAGTAGGAATGCATAATTATGAATGGCGGGTTGTTTGTCTTGATACTGAAGTTTAAAGGACATCAGCTTCCTTAAATAAGAATTGGAAGAATAAAGAATGTGTGATGCACATAATGAATTGGGCATGGGGTGCAGAGCTTTTGTGTTCAGCGGGTGAGTTCAATGATGGTAGGCTTCTGATGGGTTAAAGACTGAGGAGTATGGTGTCCTTTCCCCTGAAATACAGTTCATTTAATTTCTCTGTACTTGCTAAGTTATCACCAGTGGTCTTGTTCTCCTCCAAAGCAACAGCCCTTCCGCTATAAAGCAGTATTATTGTTTGTATTGGCAGATTTGGGATGCTTGTTACTGTTAATCACGGTTCTAATAATTGCATGTGTATAACTGAAAAGTTTAATAATAGCTTAGTGATATTTGTTACCCTTATTCTTCTTTGTGATATTTGTTACTCTTGTTTTTCTTTGTCGTAGGTCTCCTTTCTGTGAAGAAATAATCTGTTGTAGGGGTGACCAAGTGCGCCTTGCAGTTCGTGTACGAGTGTTTACATACCCTGAATCCGCGTGTGCTGTTTGGATCATGTTTGCTTGTAAATACCGCTCTGTCCTTTGAAAAACAAAATCACGCCTGCCTCTTTGGATCTGCAAAATAATGTATCTGCAAATCAAATGATGCAATTCAACTAATATTGTATTTTATATATACTGATTTTGAGTACTGCATTGTGTGAAGTGAATTGTATACACAATAATAATTGTATTTATAAAGAGAGTTTATTTTAATAAAAGCAACTTTGATACTTACAGGAATGTTGTATGTTTCCTTTCCATGGTGGAAATGTATTTCTGTCTCTCTTGGAGCTGGCAATAGCTTCAAAGTTCAGCTTCTACCAACTGTTCGGTTGGGTATAGGTAGGTAATTTATAATCTATTATATTATATATTATAATCTATTAATGTAATAATTTATGGATTTTTTTCTTTTTACCTTCCAAATTAAGACTTGGATACTAGAACATGTGAATCACTGTGCTGAGTTAAAGTCTGTCCGACCTCATGCCTTTTCCCTGAAAATAACGTGTTGTGCATGATGGGAGGAAAAAAACAAAAAACCAAAAAAGGCAAGAGGCTAATTTCTGTAATAACTCTCCACTTTCTGACACTCAAACCTAGCCTGCTTCTGAGGTAGCAGTTGTATGTAGTAACCCTCCGTGATTTTTCAGAGCCCGGTCGTCTCACCTACTTACCCTGTGTGTTTTCAGTTGTCTTAAACGTGCCGCTGATTTTGCCGAGCGTCTTTCAGTCTTCGTGCCGTGAGAAACGGCAGCCAGGCCGTGCCTCCTGTGCTTTTTACCATGACAGCTCCAGCCCTCCCTTCTGAGGCTAAACCAGCTGAAACTATAGATTAAACACGTAAGGGGGCCCGAAGTCCTGCGGCCGAAGGCAGCCGGCCGAGGGGCAGCCCCCGGGGTGCAGCAGGGGCAGTGCGTGCGGTGCGGGGCGCCGGGCGGCCGGCAGGGGGCGCTGCGGCGGCGGGGCGCCGGGGGCCGCCATTGCGCGCCTCGGAGCCGTTCCCCCCGCGGCGGCGGCAGCGCCGGGGCCGCTCCTCCCGCCGGCCGCCCGCTGCCCGCCCGCCTGCCTGGGCCGGGCTGTCCGGCGGCCTGGCGGCACTGGCGGGGCGGGGAGGATGAGCGCAGGGAGCAGCAGCAGCAGCACAAGGAGGAGCAGCAGCAGCACCAGCAGCAGCAGCACCAGAAGCAGCAGCAGCAGCAGCGTTGGGCGCTGAGCCGAGGCAGGGCATGGCGCTGCCGGGGGAGCGCGGCGCAGAGCCGCAGCCCGGCGCCTCCCGCCCCGCCGCCGCCGACGATGAGGACGGCGGCGGCGGAGAACCGGGAGGAGGAGGAGGAGGGCAACCGGAGGCGCTGTCGCTGGAGGAGATCCTGCGGCTGTACAACCAGCCCATCAACGAGGAGCAGGCGTGGGCCGTGTGCTACCAGTGCTGCGGCTGGCTGCGGGCCCGCGCCCGGCGCGGGGAGACCCCCGCGGGCAGGCCGGGGGCGGCCGCGCACCTCCGCGTCTGGAGGGACGGCGCCGTCAGCATGGAGCGCGGCGAGCCCCGGCGGCCGCCCCACGGCGCCGCAGGTAAGGGGAGAGCCCCCCCAGAGCCCCCCTGCGCCGCCTTTGTCCGCGGGACCCGCGCCCCGGGAAGCCGGGCACGGCTCGGGAGGGGGGTGTGGGGTTTGGGGGTTTGTCGGGGTTTGTCTCCGCGGGCTGAGGGGGTTTGCAGCCTGAACGCAGCTGGCGCAGGGATGAGGGCGGTCATCGCGCATCCGTGGCGTTGCCCGCGGTCAGCATCGCTGAATTTCTTGGGGGCAGAGCTGAGTTCACCCGGTGGGGTTAACGAGCCCCTGGCAGCCGGGCCGTGGGTGCCGTGCTGCGCCGTACGGGTCGGAGACGGCTTTCGGCCGGGCGCCTGCCTGAGGATGCACGGCGGGCCGGTACATGCAAATATCAAAAAATATTAAAAAATAAACGGAAAAGGGGCTGTAACTTTCTCCCACAACTTCACTGAGTCTAATAACCAGGCTCCTTCCTCTCTCGTGTCAGCGGGAGGAAACGCAGTGATTTAGTACGCCTTTCTCCTTGTTGTTACCGTTTCCTTGCTGTTCGTGGCCTTATTCTCTTGCCTCTCACGGTACGTTTTTAATGGCCTGCGGGGTGCATCCGAACGTGAAGTTCGGGCCCCGCTGGCACGCACACGCAGATCTACGTGGGAGGGCACGAGGGGGGACCACCAGGCACACACCCCTCCGATATCCGTAATTAACAGGCAAGGAAAGGAGCTTAGGGCCAGATGATGGCTGCTAGACCGTGCTCAGCCATCCCCCTGCCCCAGGTCATCCCAGCACCTCCGAATACGCCCGTGCAGCACAGGCCGTGCTCAGCCTTCACGCTCTTACAAAGGATTCGTAGGACTGCTTGGCAACAACACGAAGCCAAGGGGCTCCTAGTCCAGCAGCTTGTATTTTTCTTTGGTTTGCGGAGCCTGCGACAGGCTTCCACTGGAAATGCCCACTTGCGTGGTGCGGTGGATGCCAGTAGGTCGCTGCGTGGAAGAGGCGGCAGCGGGCTTGCAGCTCTTTGGCATCTTTTGAACTGTCCCAGTTCTTTTTCTCATTGCTCCCTGCAACGTCCTTGGGCGGTGATTAATGAGCGTTGCGAGCCTCCTTCATCTCAGGCCTCTCGAAGGGATAGTTATTCTTACGCTCGGGTATTCAGCTTAGCAGCAATGAAAACTTGAGAGCTGCTGCCCCGGTGCTATGGCTAGGGGAGCCCTGCGTGGCAGCACAGGCCCTGAAGCCGTCTGGCCACGTTAATTTTACTCCTGAGATACAAATTAAAGCCATCCTGAAAAGAAGTAGTGATTATGTAGAAATGGGTGGTGCGTTTCCAAACCCATTTCTCCTGAATCAGTTCCCTGGCTACTGCGCAATACTTGAAATTCCGACTGAAAATACCTAGAAATTGAACAAAATGTCCTTGAGGTAGGAGAGAAAGATGAGTTTCACTGATACAGACAGCAGGAAAACAACCTTGAAGTCAAATCCCTGTCATTAACCAAAACCAGCGAACAATTTAAAAATCTTCTCAGTTTTACCTGCGCAGTCTGCTAATCCTGGGATCTTTAGTAATCTCTCTTTTTGTTTGTTTGTTTTTCCTTTAATCAGTTAGGTTTTGGTTATATAGAAGTAGAAATTGACTGAGAATGGAAACCTCGCCCAGCTGTTCATTTTCATGCGCGTGTTTGTGTTACCTGGCCGTGTGAATCCCCAGCAGGAGGAGGATCAGGAAGGATTCCTGGTAATTGTTTTCCTGCCTTCGTGCCTCAGACAACTCAGGTTTAAGTGGCTGTGTCAGAAGATTTGCTAGAGCAGTAGGGATTCTGCGGGCTAATTCTCTGAGCTGCGAAACTATTCTGTGACTGCAGCGCATGAAAAATGTGCGGCTTTAGGTTGGCGTATAGGTTTGGGTCATCCCAGCATCAAATACGGGCTGTTGGTTTCCGTTTTGGTAAACCAGAGGACCCTGTGTGGCAAATAAAGGAGTCCCCACAGGATGGTGTCTTTGGGTCGCCAACGTTCTGGCTTTGTTCAGGGCCGGGAGAGCGACGTGATCAGTCACGGCTGTCAGCAGAGCTCCGGCTAATTCAGGAGCAAACAGGGCCACGTTGCAGAGTTTGCTTCAGGGACGCTTACAAAAGAGCTGTTTTCACAGTGCTTTGCAAGCCTTATCGCCCTGCCAGAAGTGCAGTGAGTAAGAAATAAACGTGAACATGCAAAAAAAAAATAATGAAGAGTTCCCTGTGGTCATCTTGGTATGAATCATTGCAGCTGTCTGACATCTAAATACCACAGAAATGTGGATTGCTCGGAAAGATGAATTTGGAGATACGGTGTAGAACATATTTTACCTAATGGGTGTTTTTGTCTTCTCTATTTTGTGTACAGTTTATATGAAAGGAACTAATAGTAGCATCTCGTAAAGTGCCAGATGCGATAAAAAATACCTTCTGAGTGAGTTAAAACGTTGGATGTAAACATGCGGTTTGACTGCTATGAGTCCTTTCCTCGAGGAACAGTGCTTGCAAGCGGTGGTGGTGTTTTTAAACTTGAAGCACTAACAAAGTGATGAGTATGCGAGTAGGAAACCAGCACCAAAACTTCCTCCTCATCCTCCTCCTCCTCCTGTGTTGTCCTCCAGCCCCAGAGGAGGAAGCACAGAGGGAAGGCACTGAAGTGCCTTGCAGATTCTTCTCCTGGGCAGCTGCCAGGTGTTCAGAGGCAGGGTATAACACACAGAGAGTTCTGGCTCTGAATCAAAACGACCGCAGAAAAGTTGACTGCGTGGTGGCTTTCACGGGACTCAGAGGGCTCGGGGTAAGACATGGTAGAGAGGAATAGCTTGGGCAGTGTTGGCAGCTGTAATGGCTTTCACGTCCTTTTTTGTGTTCCCAGGTATTGGAAGGCAGGGCGGAGAAATAAAGGACTAATAAATGCAAATTTTCCTTGTGTGCATCAAGACGCTCTCATCTATCAGCCTCTTGAAGAGTGCTTATGAAAGATACGCGTGCTTTTCAGAAGAAGATGAATGTCCTGGCATTGTCCTTCTAATTTGGTTGACCCTTTTGAAAGATAATGGATGGGAGTAGCCGTGCTTGCTGCTTGAACTTCAAAACAGGGCCCGCCGTGACTACTGCTGAAATAAATCCTACTTCTAGAATTAACGCTTAATTATGCTCTGAATTCAGATTTTGTTCAGGGATATTCGGAAACATCTGTATTTAAAGGTAGTAAGGGTTGATGTATTAAGCCTCACCACTTCTTGTTAGAGTTTTAAGACTTATATCTATTAGTGGTGGAGGTCAAGGTAGGAAGAAAATGTAACGCCTTTGGGTTGGAGTAAATAAATAAATAAAGTCACATTGCAGGTGCCTGCACAAAACAAGTGGAAGGAAGTTACCGACAGGCAGCCTCGGTTGCCAGATTTGTTCACAAAAATGTAAAGATGGTAATCAGGTTGTGAAGGCAGAGCGACCAGCTGGGTGTTGTCCAAAATCTGCATTTATTGTTCCTAAGGAAAGCTTAACAGCAAGGAACTCTGAGGAACTGTGGGCTCCAGAAGCTCATAATGTCTTAGTGAAAGATAATACTTTTTGTAATTTGACGGGGTTTTTCTTTACTAGTTCAATTAAATGTTGCTGTAGAAGGAAAAGTAGAATTGTTAACAGTGATTGCTAACAGTGATTGAAGAGTAAGAGTGAGAAATGAGACATCTCCGTGATGTTGTGGGGAATTAATATGACGTCTGTAAGGGGCACCACAGGAGAAAGAACAAAGGTGCTTTTTGAAAAGTGATGGGCTTTGTGGTCCGGCATCAGGGGCTGGCTGGAGGTGGAAGTGACCACACGGCCAGGGGTGATGGCTAGGAGAGGGGCAGCATGAAAAGGGCTTTGGAAATGAAGAGGGCAGCTGTGTATGGGGTGGCAGTCAGTGACCACCTACTGGAGCAGTTCCAACAAAAGGAGGGTGTCAGAGCAACAGGCAGCAGAGATGACCCTGGAGTCCTGAGCCTGGATGGAGCGTGAGTGCCTTGTCTGGAGAAGGTGCCTTGCAGTGAGGGAGGTGATGAGGGGATTAAGGTACGAAGATCCTGGATCCTTGTTGACGCTGAATTTATCTTAGAAAACCAGGGAAGCTTTTTCATCATCTCTGTTGAAAGAAAACTGCAGAGTGTTCACTTTTTGTTTCTGAATTAATTTATTAGGGTTGCAGCGTTGGATCCAGTAAGGAGACAAAACTATTATTGTCCCACCGCTGATAAAATCTGACGGTAGCTTGCGTGACACGCGCAGAGGTATGAGCACGCCACTGGGTTTTATTGCTGTGCGCTTTAAGAGCAACAGAAAGATGAGTCAGTTTGTGCAGTGTAAATATAAGACTCCAAAGACATAGCCAAGGCAGAGAAAGACTGAGAACTACTTTTCCATCTGCTTGAGAGAGCTTATTGGCAGTGGGTAAAAGCTCGTAACTGGTCCAGCAGTGCTGTGATATCAGTGTAGAAAAGCCATAACCTGCTTGAAACTCCCTCAGACTTCAGTGGATTCAGCTTTGAACAAACAAACAAACAAAAGCTTTTTGAGACGTGTGAAGTCTAAGTGCATATTCATTTTTTTGTGGAGAGTTGATATGTGGACATGCCAGGGAAGAGCAAGCATAGCATCTGTCCTCAAATAAGCATCCGTGGAAGAGGATGGCAGCTCTGAGTAGAGCTCAGCAGCACTTGGAGATGCGTGTCTACCATGGTATTTATCTTAGAATAACAAAAATTGGCTCGATCCCTTGGTAGACTTAGGGGTTTGCGGCTATAGAAGGTGAGCAGTAGACTGTAGAAAGAATTGCATGGTGACCAGAGCCAGTTTCCTTGTGCCAAGTAAAAATGGGACAAGACCAGGAGCAATCACTGTGTTGTACCTTACAGGGTAGCATTAATGTAGTGTGAGTTCCTTAATTTGGTATTAAGGAAAATTATTATTTTAAAAACTTTTATTACAGAACTTTACTGGGTGAAGACCTCTTAGTCATTATCTGTTTTGTACAATGTACAGAGGATTACTTATGACTGTACAAAATGAGGAGTAACTTCAGCGAATCCGGGTTGAATGGAGAAAGATGAAGGCGTGAAAAAACCATTGACACAAAGCCCTGGCCTCCTTCAGTATGTTAATCTCTCTAAGAGTTTTCCTTGTATTTTCTTACAGTTTTCTTTCTCTCCCCTTTGTCTTCTCCCAGTTTGAGAAGTGCGGCATACCAGTTTTATATCACCTACTGGAGGCTGATACATAAATCATGAGTCAGATCCAAAAAGCCATGAGCTGTGAGGACTCACCCCATTACCCGTCCTCTCCTAATTACATAGTTTAAAGGAGGGATACGTTGACTCTTAAGGCCTAAGTGTTTTCCTTAAAAACATCAGCCTCTGCTAGTTGCTCCGAGGGGTCTCCTGTTTCCCCTCCTAACCCCATCTGCTTCCTCCACATCCTCATCTTCTCAGCCTTCACAACCTTCCTCCCCGCAGCTTGATAGCCATCTTCAAGCTTTATCTGTATTTTCTTTGTCATTTTCACATTTTTCATTACCCAGGCTTTCTTTCTGTCCTCCCATGCCTTTCATCTGTTTGTCCTGTAATACCCATCCTCTGCCAGAAGCCTGGCTCCCTCCTGCTACATCATTGCTCTCCTCTCCACGTAATTACTAACCCCGTGCTTTACATATCATCTCCTGTCTTTACGTCGCTTGGGTGCCTTTGCTGTCTTTATTCTTGTCCTTTCCTTTTATTGGCACTAATCTTGACTCTTGGATTGAAAACCTGGTCAGATTTGGTAAGGACTGCCCCAGTTCCTGCAATCAGATGATTACAATGGGCGCTTGTTGTTGTTGTAGTTTTTAAGGAGTTCCTTGTTCTCTTCAGGCCAGGGAAAAACCTACTGTTGTAGCTACAGTGCCTCTTGCAGACTCGAAAGCCAGAAAATACACGTAAATTCAACTTAATCTGGGGGCCTGATTAAAGTCTGTTGAATCTGTGGGTCTTGAGTGAGTGACTCCCAGATTGTCCCTCTCTCCCTTTCCTTCAAGTAGGCCCCGTGTTCCTGTCACCTTTCCCTCTGTCCTCCAGCACGAATGGGCAGTGGCTGTCTTTCCTGAGGGCACCCCGAGGTCTGCTATTGTGGAAATAATAGGTTTAGTTCTCCCCAGACCTGCAGAAATAGGCTGTGATGTTTAAGTAGAATATTAATCTTTAACACGAAATGACTTTCAGACTTATTGCTAGCGCATGCTTCAGCTACGCTGCTGTCTGAATGTGAGTGGTGACGATCTCCCTTCTGCAATCAAGGCTGAATCTGTCTTGAAGGAAACACTTTCGGATCGGTGCAGAGGAGTCTCAGACGTTGCTGGAAGGCTGGGAAGGGGCTCTGAGGCTCTCGGGGCAGCTGCTCGCAGTGGAAGCAGCAGCGGCCGTGTGGCTGTGGTGCCAGGACACAGACATCGACTCCCTAGTTTTACTTCAGATAGTGGAGTGCAAATGGTTTGGCACATCCAGCAGGCTTTCTTGCAAGTACCCTGTATCAATCAGTCCATTTTAACATACTGAATTACCCACTCCAGCTTTAAAATGACGTCTTAAACGTGTGCTTCTTACGACTGGCACCAGTACATGATAGGCTTGCTGTTTGTTTTTAAATCTGTGAAGACCTTTGTCTGGGATATATTAATCCTTGCAAGGCATGGAAATTACCCTTAGTGAAGCACGGGCTATTGGTTAATTGAGTACAGCCTTTTTAAAACAGCATTCCAAAATGATTATTTGCAAATAGTTAATTCTCCCTGTCTAATCAGCGACCTGATGCTCCTGCCTTGAGGGATGAGTCAGAGTGCCGTAATGCTCGATGAAAGTTTGGCCCGACTCAGCTTGTTGGGGGCTTGAAATATGAATAATTTTCAAATAGAAATTTTGAGAAATGGAAAATGATGGTCAAAGGTTTTTGTTGGTTTTGTTTTGTTGTTATTGTTATTCTGTGGCCTATACGTCTCTTTGAAGACTGTTTTCAGGCATATGGGAAACCTCCAATTTAAGCCTCTCGTCTTCTTTCAAAAACTGCATTTTTTTGCATTTCAGCAACCCATGAGGGAAAAATCATATGATCTCCCAAACTGCAGCTCGTTTAAAAATTGAAGTTAATTTGACAGTTAAAGTTGTGCTGTTTACTAGTAATGAATGCATTAGTCACTATTGGAAAGCTGTCATGGAAAAACACTTCTGATATATATCTTTTGGCATTAAGAATAGTAAAAACGCTGCACGGGTTAGCAGCTAGTTGAATGGTTTTGAAGGGCAAAGCAGTTTGGATCTATGTAAAGAAGCAGCTGCTGAAATAAATTTGTAAACCTTTAGTTATTTACGAGATAAACAATTCTGCCTGCAGACAGAGACAGTTTTATGACTTCTTATAGGTGTGTGTGTGTGTATATGTATTATATATAAATCTTTTTATTTTTTTCTCTTCCGGTGCAAATTAGGAAAGCGTGACCCTTAGGCTATGTTTAGAAGTTTGTTTGTTCCAGTCATCGCAGCTGAAGAGAAGAAATTCCTATAGCTAGCCGTTATGACTAAATTGTCTTGCTCGGGCCATACAAGAGCAAATTCAGCTCAGTCTTCATAGATTCAAGTAAATGTACGTTTCTTGGGTGACTTAATACGTGGGTCTTCAGTAATCTAGGACATTTCCAAAGGAGTCAAACAAAGGATCTGCAAACAGATCAGGGAAGTCTCCTGAGTACATGGTTGGAATGGAATAGTAAATAATTTCCATAATGCAGAATGTAATGTTAAAATGGTGCAAGTCAACCAGTAGCTTGCGCCTGTCTAGAATACCATCTGTGGTGCGTTTGAGCTGGTGTGAGACTTAAACTACTCGTTACTCCTGTTTCCCTCCTCAGCATATGGAATCCTGGCAATACGATTGTTTTCTAAGGTGCTGGTATAGGTGTTGCCTTCTCTTCTGTGGTGTTGCCCAGTTCCCAAGTAATAGGAATAAATAATTCAGCTTAAGATGTTCCCTACATTAGTTATAATAGTATATATATACATATCTCTGGAAGCAGTAGTAAATCTTGGTCGTACCAGATGTGAAACAAGGAAAGGTTCTAAAGTTGGATTTTTTTGCTTGAGGAATTCTTTCATGGAAGTTTATCAAAGATTTATCAAAGGGGCCATGAGATGAGTTTCTTGATGTTCCTTTCAGAAATAGAATTTTTGCTTTACCTCTTTTGGTCTGGGCTGATTTATTTGTTTTGTATGCAATAATTTGGTTAAGACTTCTGTTAACGGATCTTCATAGGTCCTCAGTGTAGCCATGAAGTGTAGCTATGGGTCTGTGCAACTGAGAGGATCTGGTAAACAGTCTGATTCCTGTTGGTCATGCTACAGGAAATGCAAGTCAAAGTACTTGAATTATCAGTATTGCAAGTACTGGCAGAATGGCATGCCATTGTGTGGTTATAGGTTTAAAATCACTTACTTTTCCTGAAGTATTAATTTTCCAAAAACACTTTTTTTCCAAAAAGTTGTTTTTTTCCCCCATTTTGACTACATTTCTGTGTATTGTCTTACATGTTTTATATCTTCATTTGAGTTTCACAGAAGTAGCCTCCAATAGTCATAAATCTGCTAATAATTGTAGGGGTATTAAATAATAATAATAATAAAAAGCTGTCAGAATTACCCCCGTTTATTATTTTAAAAAATCATATGAGTGTTACCAATTTGAACACCAGGAATGTCTCTTATGTGGATCTTGATGTGAATTGACCAGAATCACCAGTCCTCCCACAAAGAGGATGCGATAGTTAAAAGCTGCCTTACTAAGTCACTCTCCTGTGCTTCATTTTGCAATAAGCCACCGGTGTTAAGCGTTCAGCTTACACTGGCAAGAGTTCAAAACGAAGGTAAACAGCTTTCCCTCTGTTAGTTAGTTGCTCTGTATTCATACAAGGTGCACGTAACCTATAGTTTCAAAGGGAAGGCAACTAGTTTAGTGTGAAAAATTAATCTTTTTCTGTGTGTGTGACTCTTCTCTGGTTTTGTATGCCATTCAGATTTTCAGTACTAAGTCAGCATGATTGCTCCAGTGTACAAATATTATGCTAACCAGTAGGTTGAGCTTCCATGAGATTACCGGGCAATGTGATGAGGACAGCCCTTCCTGTTACAGCTGCCCATTGCATGATCTCCTGGGCTGCTGCAGGAGGTCCCAAAAAGCAAAGATCACAGAGGTCAAATTAAAGATCCACATGCTTTGAAAGTCAGGTTTTGGGGAGCTCCCCTTCTCTGTGGAATGTTTCTGTGGAATATTTCATTTTCCTGAATATCATTTCCTGACAGAAAATCATTGCTTACGTCCTACTTACCTTGTCCTACTTCATGCTGTTCTCGTATAAATTATCAACACAAAGTGATAATCTTGAGGCTTTTAGTGGAATGGTATATGATGTGAAATTTCAGTCTTTTTCATAAACTGGCAACCCACTTGCACTTTTACACCAAAGTGTTTTGTCTTTGAGAATATTGATATTTGAATTTGATGAAACAATTCAGACACTTAATTTCTCCATGTTATATAAATTCCAAAGTGATGTTTCTGAACACAGAGGAAACACAAAAAGTGAAAGAAAGGACCTCTGAAAATATTACAACAACATTTCTGCTTTAGCTTGCCCAAACTTCATGTTGTTGTTGTTGAACCCTCTGATATCCCAGAAGTATCAGACGAAGCAAGTGGCTTTTTCCTGGTCTATGAATTAATGGTATGTTTTCTCTTGAAATAATTACTTGCTCCTGCTTAGTTTAAGCCAACATGTTTTCATGTTCCCTCCATGGCTGAGCATCATTCATACAATTTAAATAATGAACCCAAACATTAAAGGCACATCTTAAAAGGGAGAGTCGTGAAGGATACAAATAAAGAGGGCAGGGCCTTTTTGTTGTTAATTCTGTGATGCTTGTATAATTGCAATATTACTGAAATGAGTGATTGAAGTAAGGCAAAGAATATTTGGCTAAAACTGGAAAAAAAGAGTTGACTTCTTATTTTTTTGTCTATTGACTTAAACTGAAAGCTTTTTCTTTTTTATTACAGATAAATCAGGCCAGTTACACTGCACAGAAATGGAGGTAAGAGAAATATTTTGTGTTTTCTGCTGGTTCTGATTTAGCTCAGATTTGTTTCTGTTACCTTTAAGTGAAAATGTGGAGTGGTTTCAGTGGGCAATCTTACTGTGAAATATTTGTAGTATTTATGACTTAAATTAACAGGTGCATAAAAGTGTCTTAACATGGGATATTTAGTCTCATGCTCAGAAAAAGAGGAAAGAAAGTCCATGTAGTTTTCAAAAAATGAGGCTGGAGCTACAGATAATGTAACCTTATTTGTTATTCACTTCTTTTAAATATTATCTTTAGTTTTATTTTAGATAAAATTATTTTATTATTTTAGAATATTTTATTTTAAGTAATTTCTCTTGGATAAATTCCCGGTGGACTTCATAAAGGACTAGTAGATTGTGGAATAAGTACTTAGTAATTACAGAATAGGTTGGCAATTTTTGACAACCCATGAATTTGGATGCAAGCAGAGAAGACAAGTGATCAAAGATTGTCTTTCTACCTAAAGATGTCCTGTTTTTGTGTGCTTTTTCCTTTAATTTCCTTTAATTTCCTTTAATTTATCACTTGGCAATATGGGGCCTAAGAAATAGTGTCGTATGTCTTACTGGAGTAGCAACGGAAATGTAAAGCCAGTTAAAAACTACTTGCTTTATGTCTTGACCATTTTTTGACTCCGTATCTTTGATTCTAAGCTGTGACTATTGTGAGAATGCTCAAACCACCATTTTGTCAGATTCATAGATTTAATCCAAGACTTGAATGAAAACTAAGTAGACCTTCTTGTTGAACAGGATGTGGACTCACAACTGTTTGTTATGATACAGTGTAAATCTGATGGCCTACTCCTTAACTAAACTTTTCCAGCAGTAAATAAAAATATCTATGTCCTTTGCAGGGCAATGCTTTCTTCTTGTCTTTGAACTTTCTTTGAAATGGAAAACTGAGTTTTTACTTTAACTGTTTCATCCGTATCTCAGGCTGAGTCTGGAGGTAGGGCCAGTGTGGGCATCTTAATTGGTGGGCTGTTTCCTCATCTGTAATATATATGGGGGTGACAAATGGCTGTCACTAAAAGGTTTGTACTTAGACAAAATTGTGTATGAAAATGGCTGGTTTAACAATAAAATGAAAGGCCTGCTAATTGAACTACACATGGCAAAATACCAAAGCCATCCAGGTTTTTGCAGCTGTTTATAATAAAATGGGAACGTTCCTTCAGCAGGATGCAGGGTAAGGAGAAATTCCTCACTGATGCAAGTCCAGAAATTGGAAGTAGGCACATTTTGTTTCTCTTTGTGCAGCTCAGATTAAGCAAATGCATCCTGTTTTTGTTTCAGCATTTATAGAAACCCAGTTCATAAATCTAGTGCCTTACTTACAAATGATAATCTAATGTGTCATTTGCTTTGCATACTAAACATTGTTTACAATTTTCCTTCGTGTTTTTAGCAGAAGATAATGATAGGCCCTAACAGTGAAAATAGCGATGATAAACCCCTGTTAAAATATATTTTTTAAGAAAACATAAAATATTTCACTTTGGTAAAGTAAGCTTTTGTTTCAAAAACGTCTAATGAGAGTCAGTTGGACACACTTTACTTCATTATTTTCCATGGGGAGAGCTTTTAAATTTTCATATTTTTAAAAAATATTTTTGTTAATAGCTAGAAAGAAAAACTTCAGCAGGTTAGAATTTCCCAACGGTCAGACGCACCATTTAAAATTGTCTCTAATAAGCACTGTGACCATTAACATACTGACTCTTCTGTTTATCTTTGTCATCTTGAAGGAGACTGTGAAGGAGTCAGTAGCTGTTTTTTCTCCTCCAAAATTCCTTTGGGACTTCAGCTTTAGCTCTGGTGGTGGTGATATTTGCGTTTTTCAGAACTAGGAATTCAGCAGAGAGCCTGGTGCACGTTGTTGATTCCTGTGGAAAAGTATGACCTGATCAAATGTATTAGAATTTGTGGGAAGCTTCTTAGAATTGTAACTAATGATAATTGTAATTTTTTTTGGCAGAACCTGTAAGCTACCCTGAGTTGATACTCCATTTATTTCAAGTAAGGGATTCAAGTTGTGTGTGTGAAATTCAGTGTCCAGTTGCTATAGCTGTAAGTGGGAGGATGGGAGTAAGGAATAAAGTCACCTTATTTAATCTGTGTCTGCCTGTGACTCTGTTTGTACATGATGATAGCATTACTTCGTTGTCTTAACCAAGGTGGTGAAGTGGTGAAGATTATTTAAAATATGCCAGCCTCATTTGTAAACACTTAGTACTCATATAGAAAGTATTCTGTGAATGCTCAGTGATTCATATGTAGGAGGGTTTAATTGCCGTGTATTTCAGAAGACCCACCTAACTGAGCATAGGCTTGTTGTGTATGAATAACATAGTTAACCAGCATCTATGCAAATAGAAAGGTATATACACACTCTCACATTAGTGTAAAAGTCAGGCATGAATTAAGTACCCTGTCCCAAACAATGGTGAATACGCTGTTCAACATTCATCAGCTCATGTCAAATCACAAAATGAATCGTTTTTCAAAATGTTTTAAGGAGACTGTTGTGTGTTGTGTATGCAAATTCTATTTGCATGCTATTGATTACATGTTTCTCATAATTATTAAAAATGTTAACAGACAGTGAAAATTATGGTACTTGTCTGGGAAACTAAAATTTCTCTTTTAAATCTCTTTCATTGGGAAAAAAATCTCTTTCATTGGGAACTTGAAATATTGACTATTTCAGACAATAACTTAGGGAAATAAATGTATAGGTTATATAAGGATACTGTTTCTACTTCAATACAAATAGGAATATACTTGTTACTCATTATATTGACTCAAACAGAAAATCAACCACTTCTCATGCTAATGAAAATCTGAGCATGCATTTAATAGCACAGATTGTTGGGTTTTCAAAAGATGTGTCATAATTTTGCATTAAAAATAATGCCACACCTATATTCAAGAGCGTTGCATACTCAAAATTCAAGCAGTATAAGATGGGTTGATTTAGCATATACTAATATCTAGGATTCTTTTTTAAATCCCTGGTGCAAACAGAAGAAAGATTGTGATTGAGGAGGAGTTGCAGCAGTGAAGAATCGCTGTCTGCACAGTGGTCATCATTAGTTCTGCTTCCTGGGCTTTATTTAGCCTTATGGTGACAAGGGAGGAAAATTTCACTGCAAGGAGGACAAGCAGAAATGTTTTTGAGAACAATTTCCCGTAGTAAAATATGGCTGACTCTTGTCTTCCAACAAAATGAGTTATGATTATGCACTGAAAGCAAACAAACAAACAAACAAAAAACACGACAAAATTCTCTGTGAATGCTTGGGTACTCGGGTACAGATCTGCTAATTCCATGAAAGCTCTTGGTTGGCTGTGCTGCTAAGACGAGAATTAGCAGGGGTTGAGGATTGCTTCTTAGAAATCAAAGTAGAATCATGCATCTTTTCTTGACAGCATTAAGTCATGCTCCAGCATTAGGTGCCTGTTCTGATGAGTGAAGCTCTCATCACTTGCTGATGGGATTATCTCACAGAGGCACTTCCAGCCTTTGAAGGGACCTGTTATTTTAGATACCTGGAAGCCCATTACGCTTGTTTTTGGTGTGGTTCTTTTGTGGCAGGCGTTCATCTGACCTCCTGATTTGCCTGAATTACTTCATAGCTGCAAGAAAACAACAGGCACTTGATTAAATTGAAAACACACAGAAAAGTAGAATTCAGGTTTTGATCTTCTGTGTTTTGTAATGAGCTACCTTTTCAAGAGGAACTCTGTCTTCCTTGATTTGTACAAATGTGCACAGCATACCATGAAGAGGTTGATCTTGGAGGAAAATGGATTTCTGTTGTTTGCTTGCTTTGAGCTTGGCACATCACCCTTTTCGTTCAGCGGTTTCATTAGGAATACACAATGAATATTGGGCTGGAGAACTAATAATGTATTTGACTAAGCTGATTTACAGATAGTCAAATCCTGCCATCTGTCCAGGGTCTTATAAGAGAAAACAACTGCTCCTTGTAAAGGCTTTGTAATTTTGCAGCGTAGTATGATGTGCCTGCAATAATCCGCTCATCCTAAAGTCACACGGGATTTGTGACAAAATCTTCATTCGAGTGATGCCGCTGGGAAACCTTTCAGTCAGCTGGGGAAGAGCAGAGAGGCCAAAATTCAGCCCTGGTCTTCTGATAGAATCTCAGGTAATGGCTGGTAGAAGAATAGGCCTCACACTGGCTTTGATCCCTCCAAGGAACATTTTGCATGTGAAAAGCATAAATAGCAGAACACGGAGCAGTAAGTTAGGTGGTGGTGTTCCTGTTAAATCTCAAAGCACAAAAATATTCCTTATGCAGTTAATGCGTGAAGTCATAGAGTCATGGAATCAGAATTACCCAGTTTTATCACAAGATTAACCGTGGAAGTAGAAGTTCGCAAATTCAGTTTATATTACTCTGAAAGGGATTTTAGAGTGTGGGGAGAATAAGGTTGTTTGTACAGGTCTTCAGTTTTTGCAAAAGCCTTTCTCTATTGGTTCTATTGTTTGATGTGATACCTATCGTATCAATGATATGCTGTCATATCTACAGTAGCTGTCATATATATTGATTGATGTGATAACTATCATATTAATTAGCTTTGAGGTGCTTGTTTTCTAGCAGACAAGTGCCAGTAGACATGTTTGCTTCTGTGTTCACACCAAGAGAAGAATCTGAGCGCTCAGTCAGACGGTAGGGAAAACTTAAGCTTTAGGTATTGGTTGAGTGCATACAATCTAGTGGTCCCTTGTGTTGTCCTTCTTTGTTTTTTGTGTGAAATAAAAGATAGTTCAGTGTATCAGAATGAAATGAAAAATGCAACATTTCTTTTTGTTGTTGTTTCTGTTACTAAAAAAAAAAAAAAAAGAATTTAAGCTACAAACATTCTGCCTATGTTCGTGGCCTACTAAAAGCCTCAAAGGCTTCTGAGATACCATGAGACTTGTTTTTCTATGAAGTCTGCTGGTTACAGGTTCTGTGATAGAGATGCTGGCTTTTCCAGCCTCTTCACAAAGTACCAAATTGATGGGGGAATTGTGGCAAAGGTGGCAACTTTTATAAACTTCAACACAATATGCACATTAAACCATTGATAGAAAGGAAGAACTCATGCTTTCCAAACAAAGAAATATGAAACAAAAGTATTTGGTTAAATCTTTTTATTATTATTTTTAATATCGGAATGTTATAATTTTGATTTTATGTTCTGGAATTTTTGTAGGCAGTATCTGCATATCATTACTGCAGTTCACCATCTACAAATCCTAAATTCTAGAAAAGAAAACAGAAGAATATGAAGGTTAAATATCATATACATTTTTTTCCATAACTTGAGCAGTTCAGACTTTTCTTATACTACTGTAAAATTAGCAGGTCTGATTTTTTTTTTGTGTGTGTGTGTAATGTATTTGCCAAAACTTATTGTCATCGGGTGTATGTGGGTTAAATAATTTATGCCTCTATACCAGTATTTTGGCCTATGTATTTTACAATGCATAACTTCTGATGTGTCAGATTTGTGAAGCAAGTTTTACTGTGACTTTGGCTGGTTACAGATATGTCACTGCAGCAACTTTTAGTACAATTAATATAGCAGATATCCTGCAGAACGACAGCTCTTGTTTACCAAGTGAAGTTAAGGTTCATGGAAAATTCAAACTGATTGGTCCTAACACCACAGAGATTTCAAAGCACTGGGGCAAGATCCATGCAAAATACTTAATAATAAAAGCATGATCCAAACAAGGGGTGCACTTTCTGGGGATGAATAGAAGCCAAGTTCTTAGTGTGATTTCATGGAGGGAGCTCTTCTTTTTTTTTTCTCCTTTGTGGATTTTGCCTAAGGCAATTCCAAAATTAATGTGAAATGTACCTCTACAGTTCAGTGAGTTTGCTTTCAGTGGTAAGCTTGACCTGATGGTGTGAGCTTTTTGGTCTGGGGAAGGAGGGATGACAGTGAAAACAAAACAAACAAACAAAAAAGCCCTTCCATTCTTAAACATCTCAATCATACATTCAGTACTCCAACAGCCCCAGTATAAAAGTATGCGGAAGATTTAAAGCTGATGGAATAAAAAGTACATAAAATGTAGATTAAAAAAGCACACAAAGAAGCTTATTTGGCATATTGTGCTGTTATCACTCTTTTCTAACTTAGTTATTTCCTATTAATTTAATGCTTGAAGGAAGCTTTTTTTTTTTTTTTTTTTTTTTTTTTGCATTGGTAGTCCAGTGGAAGTTAGCATATTTGTTTTGTAATGTATAAGGTGCATAAACTCATGCTTGATACTTGTCTCTTGTTCAGGCTGCTGTCTAGAAGCTAAGTAATTGCTAAAAATCCAGAGGATCTTACTGGCTCCTTATCCAGTTCTGAAATACATGTTTCATCACTCACATAAATTTGTTAGTCTTCGATTTGTTAAAACATAATTAAGAAATGCAATAATGTAAAAGAAAAAATTGATTCTTTTGATTTATTTTTTTTTTCTTGTCAGCTGAGAGAAATACTAAGGGTCTAATGTTGAATCAGAGCTTGCTTTCAATAAGTGCTGCTATTTTTTTTTTATTTATTTTTTTTCTTCTGTGGCAGATTTGAAGTATTAATTGTAGTAGGTAGGACTACAGGGTTTCGTTCACATCTCTCTTTCTGTTGCTTTTAATCCTCGGGGAAAAAAAGACAAAACAGAGGAATGGCATCAAAAATCTTGTTATTGTGCTTCGTTTTCCTGAGTTTTGTAACCTCATGTTTCCCTTTTGCTTTAACAGTACACATGATATGAAGTAGATATACAGTGCAATACGAGTAGAATAGAATAGTTGAGTTGGAAGGGACCTTCAGAGATCATCGAGCCCAACTGACTGACCTCTTCAGGGCTAGCCAAAAACTAGTATATTGATGTCTCTTGAACACGGACAGGCATGGGTCTCTAACCACCTCTCTAGGAAGCCTGTTCCTGTTTGACCACCCTCACAGTAAAGAATTGTTCTCCCAAAAAGTGTTTCTCTCTGAAGATTTCCTTTTACTTAAGCCATTCTTTCCCTAGATGTACATGAGTGGAACCTGTACCGCTTCCATCCACGGAGCGTTTGTGCTTCCAGTGATGAAGGTGGAGTGCTGAGTAGGTTCAGTGGGAAGTTTGATTTTTGAGAAGCCAAAGGAAATCAGACTTTACCACATCATTTGGAAGGCTGAAGTGTACTTCGTTGACCTGTTTAAGTATCTGAATATAATGTTGCATTTTTCTTTCCAGATACTCTACTTCAGCTAGGTTAGCTCTATCACTGCAGGGCATGAAGAACTTCCTCTGACTAAAGTGGGTATTAATGGTATTCTTTGAAAAATAAACATGAAATTTTTGTAACATTTTATAGTCCTACTAAATTATTAAATCACTTTAAGGGAAAAAATTGCTTATAGACCTTTTTTTTTTCTTTATTTCTCTTAATTGATCTCTAATTCTTTATATTTCTGTTTAGTGTCTTTCTCTGACTCTAATATAGAAACCCTTGAATGTACAAGCAGCAGTATTTCATAGTTGGCATGCCAAGAAATATGACGTGGTTACTGGATTAGGCTTATTTTAACATAGTTAAGATAACATAGTTACTTTTTTTTATCAGTTTTGAATTTGGTCAATGGTCAAAGAAAGCAGGAATTCAAGGGACCTAAAGATTTAATTTCACTTCGGTTCAGTTACCAGCTTCCCAATCTATAACATCCTCTGCATTTAAATTATACATTTAACATTAATAGTATCAGTAAGTTCATTTTTGAATGCTGGAGAGATTTAAAGTGGGAGAAATACTTATTTATGAATGAAGTGGATCCAGAGCGTTCCCACCTACTTCAACACCACCTACGCTTTTCAGTACTAGCCTGTACTACTGTTGAGTCATTCTAACATTCCTGCTTTGAATCTGCTTGGAAATATTGATCCAGTTTATCTAAACTGAATCTATATCAGATTTAGTTTATCTATTATTCTGTGAAGTAAATGATGTTTTAATGTAGAAATTCTTGTTAGTCACTCCCACTTCTTTTCATGTGTAGAACTCCCAACATCTTGTAGTTGGGAAAATAACATTATGAAAGGCTTTCTTCTTTAAATGCAGCTTTAGCTTATGTAATGAAAATAAACGTGGAATTTTTATGATCTAGTAGACAGCATAGCTCATCTCTGTTCAGCCTTCAGTTTCTCTTGCCTTCATATGCTGCCTTGACTATCTGCTGGGAGAAAGAAGAGCTGTTATCATGCAGAAACTTCAGTTACTGCAAGAGAATGGAGAAGAAATGTGGTGTACCCTCTTGGGATTCCCAAAGGTTATTTGAGGAAAATACTGTGAGTAAACCTTAACTGTAATTTTAGTCAGATTGGCATTTTCAGTAGGTTAGTAACGGAGTGGATCAGATGTTCCCAGTAACACCATCCCTGAGCATTCAAAAACCACAAGATGCATACAATGAGATCATCAGAAATTGGTTAATACATACTTAAATGCTTTTTTTTTTCCAATTCTATGACTAAATGCTTGCTTTTCTTCTAATAAACACTAATATGTAAATTTTTATTTAAATCGCTTGACCTGAGAAGTTGAGACATTCAACAAACCAAGATTTGCCATTGAGTCATGAGAGTTTGCAGCACTGTGAACTTTCTTTGCTAAAGAGGATACTGAATCTGTCCTGGGGCTCACTGAAGCGAAAGGTTTTTGTTAGTTTGCACTTTCTTTTGTTTAACTTGATACAGTGCAACCCATTTGAGTTTTTGTTCTGGAGTGAACTCTATAGCAACTGGTAAGTTTCTGTGCTCCCTATGACCTACTAGTGTGGATGTTTTCGTCTTATATTGCTTAATTTTGTCTGGCATTTACCTGTTTGTAATGTTAATCATTAAAAAGAAAGCAAGCTCCAAGATCTCTCCTTAATGGCGTGAATGGAAGACCCTAAGAATGTTTCTTGGATTATCCTTTAGTGTTGCTGTATGCTGTGGCATGTGGAATAAAATACTTTGATTTACTAAAATGAAATACAAATGGTAAATTAAACATGCAGACAAAACAAAGGGGTGACTAAATTCTAAATGTTTCATCGTGTCCCTTTCTTCTACCTATTAACCAGAGGTTAATATAACTACATAATAAATTATGAACCACCTGTAACACCTTCACCTTCAGCAAAAAGTTAAGGTTAAATAATTAACTAGGATAAGGCAAGCTGTTCACACTTCACAGATTAGCTGTTGCTTCAGTTAAGGAGGTAGGGACACTGCTAAACTGATAGGAAGGAATATGTGAGGGAGAAAAACTAAGCCTGAAAGACCCCCATCCAGTTCTGTTTCTCACTTATAGCGTACCTTCACTTCCAAGTCTTCCTCCCCTATTTTCTCTCAAAATCTCTTACAGTTCACTCATTAACTTCCTTTATATCTGTTTCTCTCTGGCCAAAAAGTAGTCACCTGCCTTTGTGAGTGTGTGTTACTGTCTCTGCCTAATAGTTGATGACTGTCAATGTTGCCATCTGCTCCAAGTGTGTTTTTTTACAGCTCCCTGCACCTCTGCTTGTTTGCTCTGTAGGGCCTTGTGGATGTTGTACTGCTGCCTGAATACATTAGTTCTCCGCCGTGTATTTCTCATTGTGTCTCTATCTTTCTCTGCTATCTGAACTTGAGATATTAGCGTTATCTTTGACTCACACTCTTTCCTTTCCTCCAGATGCTTGCCAAATCCTTAATTGCCGTCTGCTAAAAGCACCCCTCTCTTCTCTGTTGCCAACATGTTAATTCAGGCTTTTTATTTTTTATTTTTTTGGTCTTGGCTAATGCAGACTGCCTGCCACCTACTCCTTTCTAGGTAATGATGAAAAATATTTCTTCAAAGCTTTTTTAGAAGACACTTCTCTGGCTGCATCGTGGCTTATGGGTCGGTGTGTGCTGCTTTGCTGTTCACCTCTGGCCTGCAGGTTCAGATTATCTCCTTCATGCTATTGCAAGTCTGGAGCAGACTTTCACGGCAAAGTAAACAAGTTGCCTTCAGAAGCTCCATCTGGTCTGTTCCTTTAGGAGGATGTGCCATTCCTCCTGTTGTGAGCTCTGTTTGCTTTGGAGCCAAGGCGCTACAAATGTTAGAGAGAACATGGATGTCTGTGTAGTCTTCTAAACTATGTTATTTCTAACCCCAAATCACCATTGGGAGATTGTGAATCTATGCTTGCTTTTGAATATACCTTGTACCATGTCAGACTATGTTTGTTTGTTTGTTTTTCTGGAGAGCGTTGCTTGTGCTTGAATATCCCATTGAGCCTTTCCCTTTTGTCCTAGGACTGAAAGCTTCATGCAATTCCTAGATCTTCAAGGAATGTTTCATCTAGTTGGGCATGGAGAAAACAAATCCAGTTGAAACTGTACGAAAACAGTGAAGTAATTTGTGGTCTCTGGCCTTTGGCCACTGTCTTACCTTGTAATTTTCCAGAAGAGCTGCTCCTGTTTATAACTCTTTGTATGGCTTACTGTTGGAGCTTGCTTTAAACCTACAACTAGTAAAGCATGCAGAAAATAATTATTTTCCCTTTTCTTCTTCTTTTTTTTTTTTTTTTTTTTTTGAATCTTTTCATATACTGACAGGTGTAATGTTCTTAATGAACGTTGTTGGTCAGGATGGATTTCTAACATTGAACATCCTGCATTTTTTTAAACTGTTTTTGTTTTTTGTTCAGCTTAACCTACTTTGAGAACTTCTGCTGTGTTTTTTTTTTTTTTGGTAAACAGACTTCTTATTTTTGATATATTTTTCTTTAAAATTTGGCCTTTACTTTTGTCAGCTTTCATTAATCTTTTATGCAGATCTAGTAGTCAGAGGTAATGCCGAACCTAACCTCCTTTTATCAGTCTGGTGCTTTCATCATGAATTGTAAAGGACCTTTGACAAGTAGCACTGCACGTACAAGGACAGTCAGTTGCATAGGTGCACCTATAACATTTAAAGCATTGGCACAAGGAAAATGTATGGAAATACAATTTGTTTTTACCATTGCAGAGTCGTTCCTAGATGTTAAATAAAAACCTAATCTGAAAAATTTAGGTAAGGACAGTTAAACGTGAGAAAGGGAGAAAAACATGCTATTGTGATGGATGGGTTTTACCACTTATTTGGACGTATTATAGCAAAATTATTTTTCAATTTAAAGTACTTAATTCTCTTACATAAGGAAAATGCTTATTTAAAAGTTAAGATCTTTTCAATTCCTGGCCTCCCAGCTTTCTGGAATGTTGTCTGTTTGCAAATCTCAGATCCTCCAGTTGATGTCTGTCTGTTACGCTATTTACATATGCAAATGCAATGGCATACTTAATAGCTTAAAACCCAGACCAGCAGTAGATACATGAAGTGTGTGCTGAACCTGAGGTTCTCCGAGTAGTCCCGGTGACTTAATTATGTGGTAGCCAAGATGGATGACTGGTGGGAGAAGTAAAAGCTGTTCTCATTTTAGAGAAGGAAAAATCAAGCTCAAGACTTCAGGGAAATTGCCCACTGTGACGTTCAGAGTGTGTGGCAGAGCCAGCATAGAATCCAGATTCTTTGAGCCCTAATCACAAAAGCAAAAATCTTTCTGTAGATTTTGCATACTACCTGAAATAATAAGCCTATTTTTCTTTGCTGCCAAGACAATTCTAATACCCTTGAGAGATATTTCATCAAAATACTGTGAATTTACTTTCAGGCTACACTAGATGC
>CM021766.1:109707313-109798272 GCA_011076525.1 Nettapus auritus | reverse complement strand
TTTTTTTTTTCTCCTTTGTAGATTTCTTAAATACTTTAAAAATCTATAAAAGCAGTAACCCATTCTTTTTCAGATAAATCTCTTATCTTTCAGGGTTATATATATGTTTCAGGGTTATATATGTGCTAGTACAAAAGCAGACTTTGCGTTTCTATTGTTCACTTGCTGGCAGTAGATGGACTGAGCGTTGTTCCTACACAGAAGACAAACCTACCCCTATCTTTCCTGTAGGTATTTCAGAAAGTGTTTCAAAACTGAGTAGTTAGAATGTTAGGGGAAAATCAAAATGAACAGCTTTATGGAAGAAAAATGCAAACTTTGGGGGATTTGGAGCAGAAGTAGTATTCAGGTACGAATAAAGGAAGAGATTCCAGTAATAAGACAAAGACACATCAAAAACTAATATAGCATGGGGAAACAAAGGCAAGCCTTTCTTTGCTGCAGCACTTGGAAAGGCAGTGAAATACATGAAGAGTGTTGTCATTAAAATACAAATTAAATAATGTTTAGCTTCACAGTGTGGTAATATTCCACTTATAAGTAGTAGGGCAGAGAACTGGAAGGGGGGAAAAAAAAGTCTGACAAAATTGAGCAAGTTCATGGTCCTAAAAATAGGATTTCATTTTACAGAATCTGCTTCAGAGGGCTGGTATCATTTTTCAGCAGACATATCACGAACAAAGATATAATCATTAAAAACAGCCTGAACCTCACTGCGGATTTACATTTCAACAGCAGTTCTATATTCTTCTAGCGCTTCAAATGTCATATTGAAATACAAACTGTCAAATTAATGAGATACCAGGCACCTTCCTGTCAGGTTTTTTTTTTTTTTTTTTTAGATTACTCATATATGTATGAAGATCTTGGTCCTTCTATCTTATATCTGTATGAATATCAAGATAGCTTTCAGCAGGCAGCGGGCACTGCAGCAGATACTGCAGATGCTGTCTTTCATTTCATATCTTGGCATGGAAACTTGAGTGTTATTAACAGGCAATTGTATTTGTGTTTTTGTTGTGTGTAACTGAAAAAAACACTGTTCACCAAAGGTGATAGAATTTATGTCACAGTGCTTTCTGTTTGGTTGGTTTGGAAATTACATTCTTAAGAACAGTTGAACAGAAATTATAAAACAGTATTGTTTTGTTAAAATTTGTGTTCTTACAGTCCCAGTCCCCTATCCAAAGCAACTACATGTGTACTTATGTTTACGCTGATAATAAGTTTGCTTGGGATATGACAGTTCGTCTGTCTGAGATAGCTCCCGTGTTTGTTCAGAGTCTGGGTTACTGGGCACCACCAACACCGAAGACCAGGGATTCTCGTGGTGCTCATTGGAGCTGCTCTGTTGTGGTTCCCCTGTGACACGCAGGAGATGTGGTTAAGAGCCTGTCATCCCTCTGAATCACCCAGCACAACAGGAAGTGTGTTTTATGGATGTGTCCTTTTCTGAATTTACTTTTTTGTGACTCATTGGAGTCATAATAGAATGATCTTGACTCATTTCTTCTACTGTTTTTTACATCTATCTCTCCTTAAATAATTATTTTCTAATTAATTTGCCTGTCAGCCCTTCAGTTCCTCAGTGAATGAGGTTCCCAGTCTGCTTTTTTCTGCTTTTCCTTTGACAGTCTAGCAGGCAGTAGTCTACCTCCTGAGCACAGTCTCATCAAAGAATACCTCTTGGTATCTAGCCCACAGTGAGTATTGCTGCTGCTCTGGAGAGGTCCAGGAACTAAGCACAGAGTTGTCAGCGGTCTCGTGTCCCACAGACAGAGGGAACAGAGCCCATGTCTGCAGAATCCCTCCTTTGAAGGGTGATGGGTTTCTGTTTGGATCATGTTGACCCCACTGGTGTTCAGGCTAATGCTAGTGTTGTCCCTGGCTTGACCCACTTATGCTGTGGCCCTGGGCACTGCGAATCTCAGATGTCCTTAGCATCCCAGTGCAGGGTTTCAAAAAAAAAAAAAAAAAAAAAGGCTTGATCAAAAGAAACTGCTCTGAATGGATACAGCAAAGGATTGTCCTTGGCCGCAAGTTCTGCTAATGTCTGACTGCAGCTGCAACCATTCCACTCTCTCTGATAACACTGACAGCTAGAGATTCAGGATCCTCAATGTACAGTTGACTCTTAGGGATGCTTTGTTGACAGTTGACTCTTAGGAATGCCCTTTGAAGGGCCTAGAGGGGAAGACATATGAGGAGTGGCTTAGGTCACTGGGCCTGTTCAGCCTGGAGAAGAGGAAGCTGAGGGGGGACCTTATTGCAGTCTGCAACTTCCTTGCGAGGGGGAGTGGAGAGGCAGGTGACCTATTCTCCATAAACACCAGTGATAGGACCTGCGGGAATGGAGTTAAGCTGAGGCAGGGGAAGTTTAGGCTGGACATCAAGAAGAGGTTCTTCACTGAGAGGGTGGTCGCATACTGGAACAGGCTCCCCAGTGAAGTAGTCACTGCACTAAGCCTGTCTGAATTTAAGAAGAGATTGTACTCTGCACTTAGTCACATGGTCTAAACGTTTGGGTAGACCTGTGCGGTGCCAGGAGTTGGACTTGATGATCGTTATGGGTCCCTTCCATCTCGGGATATTCTATGTTTCTATGATTCTTTGTCCCTCCTACCATCTCCTCTCCATCAGTTGTGTGTTCTTAGGCATCTGACCATGATCTACAGACTCCTACTGCATTGCACTTTGTCCTGTTGCCACTGAGATGGAGGAATAATGCTCCTGCATTCCATTTTAGAGATATAATTACAACGCGAAGTCTCAGATTTCTTTAGCATTGTCCATTTTTGTCCATTACAGCAACTGACTTACGTATGTCTTTTTCTTGGGTCAAGAAAAGCAAGCATCATCTTTTTCCAGCCTGCAGAGAACACTGTTAGATCATAAGATGTTAAACAACCTGATTCCTGTGTCATGAGACACTGAACGACACAATATCCTATTGAATTTGTACCTTTGACAACGTATTTACTTGTGTGTTTTTCTATGAAGTTTGTCTTCCTGTTAACCACAACATTATTAACGAAGAGACATCGAATTGTTCCAGTATAAGCAATTTACTTGTGTTTTCCTTCTGGATGCACAAAGTTTGAGCTGTATTATTTGCTCTGAATGTGAAGAACTGTCCTTTAATACCCACAGGTACAAACCCTTCATATTATCTCTCAGATATTTGTCTCCACTGTGGAGTAACTGTGGGGGTTGGACAACCCTACTCAAATCCTGTTGACATTACTAATGCATTGTGACTGATTTGTATTAGCTAAGGCCTTGCTGAAAAGTCTGTCAACGGTGTTCTCTGTTAAAGACTGTGCTGGCCTTTAGATACTTACCCGTATGAAGGCCCCTGTGATCTGCTGTTTGATGAATGCAAATCTTTGGCACCGGGCTTGAAATTGGCCCAAGTTATAATATCAATGAATCATGATATAGGTTAGAAGGGATCTTTGGAGGTCATCTGGTCCATCTCTGATGTCCAAAGATGCTCAAGACAATGCTAACCTCAAAGTTAATGAGGTTGGTGAGGACCTTGTCCAGTCAGGTTTTGATTGCATCCAAGGATGGAGATCCCACAGGCTCTCTAGGGAATCTGCTGCAGTGTTTCGCCACCCTCATTGTGGAGAATACATACGCAGGCAGTCACCCAAACACCGAAATTCGTAGCAGTAGCTGTAGTTACTTGAAAATAAAATCCACAGGTATGGGTACATTCTTTCTGTCTTCCCTTTAATCTTAGCACTTGTTTGAATTGCAGGTTGAGAAATACTGAGGGCATGGAGGTTAGTGCTCGGAGCAGAGCATTGATGCAGCAGCGCAACATGAAAGGTGACTGCATGAGCTCCTTCTCATAATGCTGTTAAAGCCAGAAACACTTTCCAGACTCTTAGTACTATCTAGTTAGAAACTTACTGTACACAGCTGCTGCTGTATACTGAAACTTTGGATTACAGATATTGAAGAACTTGGTTTACTGGTAATAAACCTTTTGTTCCTATTTTTTTTTCCTTGTATTTCTGTATTTAGAAAATGGCGGGTTTTGATCCAGCAATTTCACACCAGTCCTCAATGAGTGATCTTATTTGAACTTTGCAAATCATTCTGAGATTTCTTGGATGCAAAGCTCATACTGGATTATGCATAGTAAACAAAAAAGCACACGTGTGCATATGTACGTATATTTAGCTTTGTCACAGTGAAATAGTAGACAAAAGGAAGGTATAGTGGCTGTATTGGTGTTTGTTATTAGCAGTGGACTTGTATTGTTTGTTTTGTACACATGTAAAACCCCGCCAGGAATTAGTGTGTGTTGTACATGTAAAAAGTCAAGTTAGACTTGGTAGCTTTTCGTTAAGCTGTGGTAGGTAGATGCATGCTCATTCTGAATATGCAAGTATCAGGGAGAAAAAAAAAAAAAAAAACAAACCAGTTTCCCTTTAAGTTAGCTGATAATGTCAAGAGGCATAGAGCCTTGTGACTGGTCACAAGTTTTAGAGGAGACTTCAAATCACTGTATCTAATGTAAAGTTGACTGTTATTTAACGAGTCTTATGGATAGTAATGTTTAAAATACCAGCATGTTTTATCATAATGTATCCAACTTCAAATGTAATCGAATGATCTCGAAAAGACTGTTAGGTAACCATTGTTATTAGACAGTTGGATATACTTCATTTTCTGGTTTAGATTGTATCACTGTTTATTTGCAGTAAAGACGATGATGAAATGTTTTCCAGACGTATGAGACTGGACAGTTTCTACATTAACTGAGAGCTCTTTGTATAACCTAGATCTCTCTTACTTTGTTGCATGCATCCTTTTTTTTTTTTCCCCCTTCCCTACTGGATGTCTCAAATTTAGATACGTGTTTTCCAATGATTATTTGTGTAGCCTTTGCATACCTGAAATTATTTTAGAGAACGATAGCTGCTCAATAACAACACCTTGTGTTGTAAAGTATTCACTCATACTTATGCCTATTTATAAAAATCAGTTTTTAAAATGAGAAGGTTTCAAGGTTGGCAAATACTTTTATGTATTTCTCAAATATTAGTGATGTTTTCTTAGCTACTTATTTTGTTAAGCTAGCCTAAACATGTGCTGTTTGGAACATTTTGGTGATCTGTTAGTTCACGTTGCTGTAATGAAATAATTTATTTTTAAAAGACCAAATATGTATGTGTAAATCAATCCTTTTTATTGCTTCTCAAACGCTGTGAGTCAGGGTTATTTTAGCTGCGTATTTGCCTGCATTATCCTCTCCAAGTATTTGATGGAAAGAAAGTTCACTTGTTTTCCAAGTGCAGAGAGCAGAGAGAGAGACTGATGCATGGGAGTCCTGAAATATTTTAATAGCTTGGGACGCCCACATTGACCTCGCGTATGGAGATGAGGTGTCGGAGATGATGCAGGGAGGTTTCAGGGAGGAGGCAGGAGCATTGCCCTGGCCGCACAGGCTTTTGCTGACTCACTGAGTGTCACTGGGAGTGTAGGCTGGTCAGATGGCTAGGAGGAGCGAGCCATGATAGCGGCCAAAACAGGCTTTAGTTTCCTTCAGGAAAGTCAAGAGGCCTGTAGGAAGAACAAAGTAAGAATGGGACAGAGGAGACAGCACCCATTTGTGCGCTGGTGGGGTTCATGCACAGCAAAGTGAGTTTGACAGCGCAGGAGTTGCAGTAACACAATATGATTTGCAGATTTAAAAGTTGTATGTGTGGTTGCTTTCAGTAATTCCTTCAGTAGTTGTTGTTTCCTTTTAAAGGAAAGTCTTGTTTATGTCATACCGTTGATGGATCTAATTCATATTATTTTCCAAACAATACTGGTTTAAAAAGGCTATTGTTCTCTTAACACAAAACCATCAGTGAATTTATTACATTTTTTCACCGCTTGGAGATTCCTAAATATAATAAACTTCATTTAATTAAAAAGCAAACAACATGGGCTTGTTACTAGATCTCATGATCGGTTATGAAACCAGTGTAGCAAGCAAATTACCAAATCTTCTTCATTCAGTAAGATGAAGTTTCTGTTCTCTTCCTCAAGAAAATGACTCATATTTTGTCTCATCGGTTCTACAGAGTAAGGAAAATTCGAGATAGCTTGTGAGAGAGCTGCACTGAACTCTAACTTTCAAAGCCCACGTATATTTTAGTATCATGCATTGCATAGTAAGTCTAGACAGCATCATTGTGCTTGATGTTTACTTGAAGACATCTGATTTTCAGTATCGTTTTGTTTCCTCATAGTTGCCACGTACTGTTCAGAAGAAGAATACATTTATTTTTTATTTATTTATTTATTTTTTTCCCATACAGAAGATGGTGCTTTGGGGTTTCCGGGCACCAAGGTACCGTGCCCACATCAGGGCCCTGCACACCCACCCTGTGGAGATGCTGGGCTGCCCGTGCTCAGGGCCAGTGGTAGAGCTTCAGCCTTGGAGCAAATTGCTGTGAAAACAGCTACGTGAGGGCTGTGGCAGAGCCATGAGAAGTCTCATCCCGTGTTCCTCCTTCCTGCTCAGGAACAGCATTTAAACTGAGCCTTCACATCTCGTCTCTTGAGCTGTGCTGCAGCTCAGCCTGCGCCCGGCCATGTCCCTCGCTGAGCCTGACCTGCTGACTTGCCTTCCTGGCCAAACCTCAAACCTGCCTCGTCACCGTGGGACTTCTCTGCTGAGTGTGGACTGTGGCTGACCCGGGTTTCTGTCACCAGACCTGCTCTTCTTTTCCTGTTTGGGTACCGGGGCTGTGTCCCTAGTCAGTGAGGGCACTGCCCCTGCCTGTGTTGTGGTCACCCTCAGCTCCTGACTCGCCTTCCCTTGCTGCGCTTGCTGCTTCCTCACACTGTTTTCCTTACTCCTTCGAAAACACATAAGCCTGTGTCCTTTCTCTGGTCACAGCAAAGAAATTACCAGAACAGTAATTACAGACACAAATGGATGGTGAACCATGTAGGTGGGGATGTGTGCACTTCTTTTCTCCCCCAATGTGTGCTTGTGAGTAGAGGTGTGCAGACCACAGTATACAAAGAATTTTGTGGCAAAGTTATGAATGATCTGGCAAAGTCAGATGCCTTAATGCTTTAATGCCTCATCCAGCTTGAGAGTATCATAGTGGGATATCAAAGAAAGTACTTAGGAGTTGTCTTGCGTTTGTCTTGGTACTTTACCATGCCCTACCTGCTGACAGGAATTAAGGTGTCCTAGTGTTTGAGAAACTGATTCTAGTTTCGTTGCAGTATTTTGCCTCCACATCCTCTCACCAGCCAGTGGAGATGCTGTAACGATAGGGGCAACAGCCCATCTGTAGAAGAGCCACCAGCCAGTGGGGTAGTGGTGACCTATCCACTTTTTCATCTTTCCACTCCTGATGTCCATTTTATGTGGCCATTGTGAACGAGTCACAATTTAATTTTAGATTATTACTTAGGATCATTGTGCCTGTTTGCCTGAAGGTCAAGGACTTGTTTGTGAGAGAAATTCCTGTGTGGAAAAACAAACATCTCAATCATTTCATAGTGAATTGTATTCAGAAAGAAATGGGCTCACTGAACTTCTGAGAAGAGAAATTATGATGCCTACACTTTATGAGTCAGAAAAGAGCAAGCTGAAACTCTCAGGCCAATAAAAATAATGGAACCAAGTACTAAATGTCAAGTAATACTCTGAGTGCCCCTCATCTACTTCCCTTGGTAGTGTTAACAGCCGTATTGCAAAGACAGTCCTACTTTTAAAGCAAACTAGTATGTTTTGTTCCCCCCTTCTCTCTGAAAAAAATGGATAATGCACTCAGGGAGGGAAGTTCATTTACTTGTAAATGGGAGCATGAAAAGCCTGACCTTTCTAAAGAGAGACAACAAAATCAATGCTCCTGTCCTTTCTTCTCTTGCAACAGATGAATTGACAGTTGTTTTCAAGGGACATCAGTTTTTTAACTTCCACAGTATTAAGGTATTTGTCAAAACTAGCCCAACTTTCATACCAAAATTAATTTTGGTCTCTACAGAACACAGAAAATCATATTTTGCCATTTTTATTGCAATCCATAGGCCAATGATGACATACTTCTGATACCTGTGGTGAAGCTCCAAGTTAAATGTATTTATTAGATCGCTGTGCTTATTGTTATTATTGCAAAGTAAAAGAAAATGTAAATCTGCCCTTTCTAAGCTGCTGTGAGATGATAAAAAAATAAATAAAAAATAGCCCAACAGAGAATATAACAGTTCATTATCTGAGACGTGGTTGTTACGTGAATAAAATAATCATATGCGTTAAATGCAGAATCTGTTTGTTATTTAGTCAACTGGTTCTCTAATAAATCCTGCAAGGTAAACTTCCCATCATTATCTGATGTCACCTTTTTCATATCTTTATGCCAAACTCCTCTAATCAGGCACTGCTATTTTACAAATACAGAGCTTCCATTAAAAACAAGAACAGAGAATATCCATATACTACATGATTTTTTTTTTTTAAAACTTAAGATATCTCAGATCCACTGCATATTGGCTGGGGCTGTGAGTCAGGGAGCGCTGCTGGAGTATGAATTGGCCTACAGAGTATTGTTGTACCCATTTTGCAAGAGGACCGCTTCGTTCAGTGTAACCGCGTCATTTCCTGGCTGATGTGGAATGGGCAGAAATTTCCCAACCTGTGAGTCGCGGTTGAGATTCTTCTGTTGTGAGGTGACTGATGTAGTTGGGTTGCCTTCAAGGCTTAAGGGAGGAGAAGTTACAATGCTTTGGATTTGAACATGCAGTTTTTCCTGGAAGGAAGTATCTAGAAATTTTCATATATATATATTTAAATGAATATCCATGTATCTCTGATGTTGCCGTCTACATAGTGATACTTAATATAGAAGGACCAGTGTGGGAAAGGAAGAAGGGGGGATGACAGCATTTCCTAAATTATTAATTTATGTAGCCCTAGTGTTGGAGTGGGACTAATAGATCCAATTTGAGACCTAAAGAATATTAATAAAATATTAGTAAAATGTAATCTAGGATTATATTTAAGTGGAAAGATAGCTATGCCTGTTATTGCAGTCTGAAGCGTAACTGACTCTCAACAATTGCCTTGTAATGTAAGAGTTTCATTGTTTGTGCATGAGTTTTGGCCCCGAGTCTGTCTTGCCACAGTTATCAAATATAAAATACGGAATTTTGTACTTCAACCACAGAGAAGGCCTGTGGTATTCATTTCAACACATCTCAGTTCTATATCTGAAGGCATGTAACCGTGGTGGGCCTCAACACCACATGGGCAACATGACTGTAAACCAGTTTGCTCACGGTGCTGGGCTAGTGCAACAGATTGTTTTTCTGTTTATTTCACAGAATTCCATGTAAGAGAATAATGCAATGCCATTACATCTGCCTTTTAGGAGGAACAGTGCAAATATTTTTTTAGAATATTAGTTTCTTACCAGAAGAATAGAAAATTCTGTTTCTTAGGTCTCATGACATCTTGCAGACTTGGTGTGAGACTTGGTGATTAGCAGCCTCATACTTGGTGATTAGCAGCCTCAAGCTGTATTAATCACAGAATTGTAAAAATGTAGATAGAAGGGACTTCTGGAAATCTTGTAGAATTCTCTCTTCCGCATGGAAGCATAAAAAAGTCCATCTAAATGATGCCAAACACCCTTCACTAGATTTTTGTTGTTGTTGTTGTTGTTGTTGTTTTTGTTGTTTTTTTTTTTTTAGAAAAGTGGTTGATCTGAGTGCTTATTCCTGTGCTGCTACTCTGTTCTTGCCTTCCCTACCAAGAATGCAAATCCTTATCTTTTGCTTTCTAGGTGGTTCTCTTTCATGCCTTTGAGTTAACACAAAAGATTTGTTACCTGTGCTGTAAATGTTTTATCTGCTTGTTAATATTTCCTGATTCTTTAAATCCTTTAGATACAATAAAGGGATGCCTGTTCTACATCTGAGGAAAGTACAGAACATGTAACTACCTCAGGAGAGGTTTAATATAAAAACTGTTTCTTAAAAGCATGACCATCTTTGAAGAATGGTGCTTTTTTTTTCTTCTGCTTTTATTTTGTATCTTACATTAAGTAAAGACGGTGCAGTAATTTTTTTTTTAATGCAGTATGTTTTGGCCTTGAGTAGTTAGATACAGGGAAAGCATTGTAATGATAATCGCTAATAATACTGCTCTTTTTGGGTAGGATTTGACTGGCATTTAAAAATAGCTTAATTTTGTAGGAGTAAAGGGTTGGCACTGGGATAGTTTGAGGGATAATTTTTTTTTTCTGTTTTCTAGGGTTTGTTTTTACACTAGTATTGCTGTAAAAAAGTATATAGAGCCTGTATATTCTACACATCACTAGAAAATCTGCAGTTGTTAAAAGGAAGTTATATAATTATTATTATGGGAATGGTAAATCTGAGATGATACAAAGCAGTATTATAAAACCCAAGCATTTGAAATTGGGTCAGGCTTTATAAAAGACCTTTTCCTCAGAAATTCATAAGTTCGAGTTCTCTTCTCTTCCTTAAAGCCCCGAACGCTTTAGAATACATGCTTTCCTTCTTTCCTTCTTGCTCTGCTTGCACTTTAAAGGCTAAAACCACCACTTTTGAATAAACAAGCAAAAAGGCATAAAATCTGTTGCTCAACTCGGGAATTTGGACTTCAGGAACAGGCTAAATTGCACGAGTCTTTTGATTTCAAGAGCAATTGGAAAAAATGTATCATGACAGAACAGGTTTTTGTACAAACATGACTAGATAGTTTTTTGTAGCTGCTGTGCTACAAACCTCCAAAGTTGCTGTAAACTGAGGCCTGTGTGGTTTAAGGGTTTGTCCTTTTACATTTTCATTAAAAACCTTTCAAGGCAAGTTTTGCGGGACACCTAAGAAATGCCTATGCCATAAACTGTGTTACTACCTTCATTTGATACGACATGTCATTGTCTTACCTTGCATGTAGAAGAACAAGTCCTCTTTCATACTTCGTGATGAATAAAATGCGCTATACCATATTACCAGAATGAAAAATAATATATAATATTTTAGAAAAGCACTGGTAGAAGATGTAGGGTTTTTTATGCTACAAAAAACAGCATCGTGGTCAGCATAGTAACAAGTGCCCTTGAAAAGAGAGTCTTCTGAAGAGATGTATTTTTGTAATGAAGCCTCCTCCCCTTCTTGTGGGGAAAAATCTGGTATTTTTTGTGAGCTGTTCCTGGATGTGACCTAGAAACTAAAGCTTCATTTGGTTAAGTCAGGCGATATTGGCGTAATTTCTGCTTTTAACAAATAATGTTTTTGTGATGCTGATGCAGACTGGCTGTTCTGGTGGAAGGATCTCATGCCTTTCATGATTACTGAGACAAGAGAGTGGCCTCCTGGATTTTATAGCATGACTCTATCTAGTATTTCAGAGTCAGACGTGTCAAACAGCAGCACGCCTGTCGGTGAAAGTATTTAATTGTTCAGAAGAGAAAAAAATTATTAAACTAGACAATATTGAGTTTTGCCCTACTCCATCTCATAATCAATTACCACATAACCCAGGGTTTCTCCTGAATATGCCAAAATCCTTCTAGATGTGTTCCCCCCTATCTCCAATTGATTGCTACCTCAAACATAAGGTGCCGTGCCACCTTCAGCTGAAGTTGTCTGTTTTCAATTCAGCCTTCCCCCTGCCAAGATACAGGATTGGAAAAATAAATGATGTATTTATGTCTGGTGCTATGCAACAGGCAGCCAGATCAGATGCACGAAAAGGATTTACTGCATCAGGAGTGGACTCCAGCTCATACGGATTTTTAATGACTTTTAGTTCTGTGGTATGTTTGATGACTTTCCCCTAGTATAATTTAGCACAATGATTTTTTTGTTTGTTTATTTGCTTGGAAGTTCTTCAGAACATTGCTGTCATCTGGACAAAAAAAAAAAAGAAAGCAGGGATTGAAATAACATAACTGCTTATATTTACTATTCCAAAAACAAAGGGAGGGAAGACCTTTTATAAATAATGGTTTGCATTCTATTTGATGTAAACTGTACTTCAAGACTCTATAAATTAACAAATTATAATGATAAATTAAAAAATTATAATTATAAATTATTTACATAAGTTGTCGTGTGCAAATTTTTAATCAGCTTGCAAGGAAAATTCTTTTTTCTGTGAGCCAGACAAAATACCAGCCCTGTTAAGTGTTTTATTCCAAAATATTCATATGTAAATACGTAATGACTTTTTTATTTTCATATAAATAGCACATAACAATAGTATTTATTCTATAAAAGGTTAATACTGTGTGCACATGCATGAAATATGCTATCTTAAGAAAAGCTAAAAACCTAATAAATACAGGCTCTAATTATTTTTTAAGGGACAGCTTTTTTTTACATATCTATGACAACCAATCAGTATATTTCTATAAAAAGAAAATTCCTCACTTCTGCATTTGTTGCTGCTCACAAGTTAGCTTATGTGGCCATCACAATCAATACGATGGCTTTATGTCAGCTGCTTTTTCCACTGCAATTGCAACATTAAAATTTTAAGATAAATGTTTGGTTAAAAAATTCCAAACTATGACACTGGAAGGAGTCCTCTGGTCAGCCCTGAATTCAGACCGTGTTGCTCTGGGCTTTTTTTCTATTTGGGGTTTGAAAACCTTCAAGGACAGCGTTTCTGCAGCATCTGTGAGCAGCCTGTTCCAGGGCTTGGGTATTCTCCAGGGGTATTCTTTATTTCCTTACATGCAGCCTGAGCATCCCGTTTCAACTTAGGATCACTGTCTCTTGTTCTCACACCATGCAGTTCAGTGAAGAGCCTGGCTCCATCTTCTCAATTACCACCTTGCAAGTATTAGCTGGTTGTGCTTGGGTCCCTCACAATTTTCTCTTCTCCAGCTTTAAAGAAGCCCGGGCCCATCAGCCTCTCCTCGAAGGGCAAGTGCTCCAACACCCAGCCATCTTCAATAAAGGCAATAATCCCTGGGTGTGACTGTCATTTCCTTGTCTTTTTTTGTTCTTCTCTGATTATTTTTTTTTTTTTAATTTTTCAACAAATTACACTTTAAGAGACTGTAAAATAACAATAAAGGGCCAACTAGAGGAGAGAGGAGTGGTGGGAAGGAGCACCTCCAGAGCTTTGTGAAGTCGATCAGCGAGGAAGCTCTGCCTGTTCACACCCAAAGGCTGGTCTGGGGAACTCAGTGCTTTGAAAGTGTGTCATTACAAAGATGTAAGAACCTTATTATGATAACAGAGTATTTTAATGATTAAAAATGAAATCTTAATGAGGAGGGGTTTTAGGCTTTTGAACTATGCAGTATAATAGGCTCTTCCACGTTATCTGATTATCTGTTTGCTTGACTCTTGAATCTGTTGTAAGCACTCTTTTTTTTTTTTTTTGAGATTTTCTTGGATTGCTTTTTCAAGGCTTTGTTTAAATTAACTCAAAGAATAAGAGGGGATGTATGAAATACATCAATACTTCTGAATTACTGCTCATGGAAACTGCATGTCATGGTGGGAAGCAGCGTCTAAATAAAATAAACATCATATTCTGCAGGAAGGTCCGTGTGCTTATAAAAACAAAAGATCTTTATCATTCATTTTACTGGCACTTACTCTGATATTCTGTTCATGCTTTGTTCTGAATTTTTTAATATTGACAATGTTCAATATGCTGATGGGATTTACTATTTCTTAGAGGAGAGGCAAAACAACAGAGGTGTGTGTTGTTAGAAAATGACCTTTTTATGTGAACAAAAAAAAATCCTCAATTTGATTAAAGATTAACCAAACTTCAATTTCTTACTTTTTTGAAAGCAGGGGGGAAAAAAAATCCTTATGTGATGCCTTCTTTAACCTTTTTTCTTCCTGCTCGTAAAAAGAGAGCTTTGTGCTCCTGACCCTTCTGCCCTTGCAGGCATAGAGCAATATTCCTGGTTATTTTGCTAGTCAATGTGTTTATTAAAAACTCTAATTGAGAGGCATCAGCAGGTCATTTTCGGTGATATTTTTCTGTATTCTTGTAATGTTAATGTTCAGATGATATTCCTTAATAAGCAGAATATTTGCATCTATTTCCCAAATTATTATTTTTTAACTGTCATGTACTCTAATCCCACAGAATCCAGCAGAAACATACTTTAAATTGCTCTGAATGGAACAGTACATATGTAATCATCCTTGACTTCTTTTTCTAGCTGTTAATGGCAAAATTATTTGAAATGAGGTTGAAATAGAATCCAGCAGAGTGTTTTGATGTGAATGGGTACACAACGGGTAAAAGCATGTGCAAAAAATTAAGCCATTCTCGTCAGGACAACATTTTTCAATTCAACTTCCCTGGTAGTGCTTTCATTAGCTGCCCTGGTTATGATGCTCTTCATATGTCTTTGAAGAGGTGTGGAAGTTCACGTTCTTCCATGATCTTATTAAGAGCTGATTTTAAAATCTTTAAGTCTGTTAAATGTCTCAGAATAATTGCTCTTTTGTTCCCTGTATAGCATCATTAATTTGAAAGAGCAATAGGATTATGAAGGTTTGCCTTTTTACATGCATTATGGCTCTTCCTTTTAAAAACAAAACCAAACCAGCAGTATATTAGATATGAACTAATTCTGGTTAGCTGTGAATTGGCAGAGGGTTTCATTTTTAAAATGTAATTACTCTTTTCTAGATTATTATTATTTTCCCAATTAGTTTTATGCAATACCTATGCAAATTACATTTTATAAGTAGAACTTTTGTATGGTCAGACTTATGGTTGGATTTACAATTTGCATAATTGCACTGTGAAACGCTCACAAAGAGGACTAGCCAAAATTAAAGAAAAAGTGAGTTGATCTTCACAAGCTCTGTGGGACTCACCTAATGGTTGAAGTTTTTAGGTGGTACTAGCAGTTGGTAGTTAAAGAAGTGATACAGACTCTTCTTAAGTGATCAGTTTTAATTTAAAGCAAGCTGGTAGGAAATGGTGATGGTTAACATCTGATACCTCTTGCTGATGGGGCTCCAGACCCCTTCCTCTTGATCATGTCTTTGGCTGGAGTTAATCGTCGTCTTGTGAAGGACTCAATTAGGATATCTGCAGCTCACTATGGCATGACTAAGAGGCCACATGAAAGGAGCAAATGCTGGTTCTCCTCCGTGGAGTGACTGATGAGAGCACTTAGTGCTGCATCTGTACTCTGCACGGGCTCTCAGCTGCTGGTCACATCCTGGGTGCGGCTCTAAATCGGGCTATTTATGTTCAAAGCCCTAAATGGGCTCAGACAGCGTTATCTCCAAGGCTGCCTGTCATCTCCATAGTAGCTTTGCCCACAGATACAGAGCTAATGAAGTATAGGTTTGGTCTCCACTTTGTTAAATATTCAGGCTCTAGGAAGGGTTGAACACGTTAATGGTCTTCCAAAAAGGGCTGAACTATTTTTTTGTTTTGTTTTTAAGCAAATGTCCCTCCAGCAGTTCCAGTGTAAAATTGCTGCTCCTAATAAGCTTCTACAGTAAATAGAGTAGGTTCAACTCTTCTTAAATAAGCAGCTTAACTTCAAAGCCGAGGCAGGGGATAGATGGGAAAACCATTTACTGCTGCAGATAATGGTGTCCCTGTGTGTACGTGTGCATGGACACTCGCATATGTGCATACTCTATATGTACACCTTTCAAAACATTATTAAACTGGACTACGTGCGCACGTATTTTAAGATATCGTTTTGAAGGAAGGTCTGTGTATGACACCATTTCAACGCATATGCATACTAAAAAAGAAATGCAATAAAACCCATCACCAACAACTTACTGAGGTTGTAAACTCAGGTGTTCACGAGCTAAGAATGCCCATACTTGATGGCGCTCTTGGAAGAGCAATTTGGTTTCTTCCCAAATTTGTATCATCCTACAGGATTTTCAGGGGGTAGTCCTATTTGTGACATTCAGAACAGTTTTGAGAGATGGGTTAGCTCTGACTATCTTGGCCATTTATGGCCATTGTATTAACTAATCACCGTAATTTTGAAAAGCTATACAAATATACATTTTCATAATGTATTTTCATCGTCTCCTACAAATTTGACTGCTATTCTTTGTGTGACCATCAGAGTCACATCATGATGAGGCATTTTATATTTTCAAAACTGAACGTGATTTTGAAGTTTTATACTTCACAGTTATATATCAGCTGTGTAACATCCTCACTAAATATTCTTGGTCTGACTATTCTTGTAAAATATAAAATTAATGAGAGAGACCCGCAGTGTTGCTTTGTTGACGTAACATGAATCATGCAAAGGTCCTAGGCGTAGATTACATATATTTTTGTTTGGTTGGTTTTAATTAAATCTGTTCAGTGTTGATAGCCAATAGTAAAAGCAAGAGATGCAACCCGTTCTCTTCAACACTTTAACATTTTAAGAAGGCTCCCATTATATTTTCATGTTGCCTGGAGAAGCTATGAAAAAGAGACCTGATATCTGAAACTAAAATTAGATGCCTAACAATGCCTGATGGTTTGGGGACGGGAGAGGGGAGGAAAAAATACGGAGCTAATCCTTTGTTACTGACACAAACTTTCCTTCTGTTTTCCTTTGCTCTCCGTTGGAATCAGATACTCAGGAAGCACTAAAGCTTTCTCTTCTCTATTGAACTGCACTGATCTGAACTCCGCCAGAGTTCAAGTTACAACCAGCTCAAGATATCTGACCTTGACAGCCCAAAGTCCTGCAGAACAGGTGTAGACCACCTGAGATTGCATCTCACAGGCTGGGCTTTGTGGAATAACTACAATTGGCTGCTTGTAAAGGCAGGTTGTACATCAATGCTGCTTTGTGAGTCAAGTCCTCATTAGAGTCCTTTATAGTCTCTCGTAGCGTAGATCCTGCCTGGCAAACTGCTCAAGGTGATGTCGGACAAATGCTGATGTGCTCAGAAGTTATCTCCCATATAGAATAAATGCTCATTTGAGAAGGATCTCTCTGGTAAAGATCTGTGTGATAAAAGTGGCTCAGAGCACCATGTCCGCTTGTGTTGCCGATGTCTTTTGTCTTGGGGACCTTGGATCACAATTAATCACTGTATTGTCAGCTGCTTAGCACACAGTTTATCAGGTTTTGCCTTTTTTTTTTTAAAAAAAAAAATATTTTTTATTATTCATCCTTTTCCCCATAGAGATTCAGCAGTGCAGTTTCACATATGTGTGTGGTTGCGTACAGTGTAAGTTACTCTAAAGTATCCTGTTTCCTTGCAGTCCCCATTGCCTTTCCCACCCCTGATTCTCATCATCCTTCCAAAGCTCCTTCACCCCTCTTTATCAGTGATATATCCCCATGTGCAGGTTTTTCTGAGATAATGCATCATCCGTGATTTGTTTTCAATTACAGGTATTTTCTATAGGAAGCAGAATATCTCAGGTGAGGGTTACGTAGATTTTGTTGTTGTTGTTCTGTATAGAATTTTTAACCCATTACAAAGTCTGTGGTATAAGGAAGATTTTGGAAGAGTACAGTGAGTTTATCAGCCACTGAGATGGGATTTGGAAAATACTGTTAGTGTCCAAAGTCATCTGATAATATCTGTTGGTGTGTAGCAAGTGTTTGTTAGTGTTTGAGAGGCTCTGTCAAGCAGAGATAAGAAGCCTTCTTTTCTACCCTGAGGAATGTTTTGGTGGGGAATATTTTTGCTCCACTCTTTGTTTTAATCAAGCGTGTCATTTCTGCTTAGTAGCTCTTTTTGTATGCTGCCTTTTCAGAGTTATGAACATCATAATTTCATTTTGTGGGGGTGAAGGGACACGTTTTGGAGAATTTGACTTGAATCCCTGCTTGTGTTAAATGATTGCACCTTGGAATGGAAAGGACTGGATTTGGTGCGTGTGGAGAATTCAGAATCCATCTGGCCTTTCTGAATCCTTTGATTTAGGTATTGGAAGATGTAGCCACCCTCTGGCTTTAGAGGTGGCCAAGTCTTGGCGAGTTCCTTCTCCCACATCACCCCCATCTCACAGTCTGCTGCTCACAGACCGCTGCTCAGGACTCAGCAGAGACATCTCTGTCCAGCGTGGTGGATGCTACGTAGGTGAAAAGCGTCCCGGACAGGGAGGGTGTGGCTTGGGAGACGGTAATTACAGAGTCTAATTATTCATATGATGTTACAAACCTTCACCATGTAACTAACTTTATTGCATCTGTATTTCACTGTAGCCTGGCTGAAGTTGAACCTGCATTGGGAAACATAATGTCCTAAAATACAGATTTTTTTAAAACAATGTTTGTCATTAATGTTAAACTTTTTTTTTCCTCAAGTCAAACTATCCATTGCTGAGTCTGCATGTCATTTCCTTCACATGGTGTAAAGGGGAGTGGGTTGAAGGTACTGGTTTGAACTGCAATATAGGTGACCTGTATTATTTCACCTGTTAATGTACAGAGCTCCAAATTGCATTTTAGCTGTGTTACATTATGATGGTTGTTACATTCCTCTTGTAATTCTACATTGGTGATAATTGCTTTCAGTTTCACAACATTGTAACAGGAAGAAAAGATACTGATGTTGTTAGAGGACAAAAACCAGGCTATTTCGTTTAGAAAGACTGAATTATAGACATTAAAAGCAAACCAAAACAAAAAACAAGCTCTTTTGCTTGTTCTAGTGGATCTAAAGTATTTTTTAGTGATAAACATGTACTCCATTTTTTTTGAGAATTCCTGAAGTTTTCATCAGAATACAATGTGTAGGAAAACATCGAATGCACTTTGCAAAAACTGGTGAAAGGCATCATCTTGTATGTATGTATGGGAGGATTAAAGTTTGCAAAACAGGGCTGTGGTACTCATCTTAAAGAGAATTTTCCTGTTCTGTCAGCATTTTCACTTCTATGAAATAGAAATATTTTAAAGGTGTTTCTAAGGTATATTATGCATCAAATTTGTGTTTTCTTTCCAGTGTACTTTGTGATTAAGGCAAAAGTTATAAAACACATTTTCTTTCTTTCCCATTACCTTGCTGATTGTTTGCATTGACTCAAAGTAGAATACTTTAACATTAATGTTTATAGATTATATTTATAATGATTGTACCTTATAAATATTGATAATACAGGTGTTAATAAACTGTCTCCCCTACCATCAGCATTCCCAGCCATAATGATAGTCATCTCCTTTCAGCTAGGGGAAGGATCCCCAGTGGATGCTGCCAAATTTTCATCACAGGGTTCAAGTGCCTCTCCTGATATACCAGAAGTGCAGCCAGCTACCTTAAGTTTCCAGTTAGACAGAAACTAGGTAAGGACTGCATCTGAGCTGCCCAACTAAAGACACAATGTTCTGTTGAAAAGTTTTACAAAAAATTCTGTAAGCTATTGGCTGCATTATTCTTTCTATGCTGGTTTAATAGTTTTATGGTTATTTTAGAACTTTTCAGTTGTTTTTTAGTCTTGCATTGAAGGTATTTATGATGTTTCATTCTCAGATCAATCTGTTGCGTTAACAAGAAGCATGTTGCAATTCTGTAGAGCAATAAAGTTGGTGTTGAGGACACGGTGTCCACAGAAAGTGTGCCAGTTGCTTCATGGCAGATTAGCTCTGATCCGAGAGCTTTATGCTGAGCATGCCATCAGCACAGTGGGTGTCTTAGGTGAGCTCCTGGATTTCATCTTCTGTTTTAGCTCCATCCAGAAGGAGCCCCATTTTGCACCGCATCCATGATGCAAACCAAAGGCGCAGTGAGGGATGAGGAGGAGGTTTGCTTCAAAAATGCTTTTCTTTGACAAAATGCTTTGGTTTATTTTTTTGGACAAATGCCTCTTTCTTTGCCCAGAGAAGCTGTTAGGGCTTTGAGCAACCCAGTCTAGTGGGAGATGTTCCTGCCCATGGCAGGGGGTTGGCATTACATGGTCTTTAAGGTCCCTTCCAACCCAAACCATTCTGTGATTCTAAGATTCTGTGATCTACTAATGTGAGTTTCACAAAGAGGAGTACGGTTGGTCAAAAATCTGTTCTAGTGGGGTTAACAGAAGACCATTTTACTTGAAACCTGAAGTGTAGTAGTACCTTTTAGTGACTTTATCACTAAAAGGGTACTTTTGGGTACTTAGGAGCTTTATCCCAGTATGTGCTGCCTAAGTTTAGCAACCCTTAGTAGCCCTTTAGTAAGTCTGAGGTATCATTCCACATTGTAGTGCAGCACATTCATCAAAGGATGGGTAATTATTGCAGAAACAAGACTGTGAATTTATTATAATTTGTGAGCAGTTACTTCTTAATTAGTGAGTTATAGAAGACCAAATGTTTTTTACAGGTCTAGTTTTTCTTAATACAGTAGCACAAAAACTGTGACTGAACGAGAAACAATGGGAGCCCTCAGTAATGAACGCTGCAAGAATTGTAAATACTCATAGGATGCTTGGTAGGTCTGGTAGTTGTCTCAAGTCTCCTTTCCTAGGTTTAGTGTCTGTTGTTCCTTACAAAACAGCGACAAGTGGTCTGTTGAGAACATCTTAATGTTAACATGAGAAAGATTAATTATTATTTTTTTTTTTTTTTGAAAAGAGCAAAATGGAAGTTTCATAGTAAGATAAGGCACAGTTTGGAGGAAGGAGCTGTAAATCAGTCCAGAAAAATTGGCTGTGGTCAAATGGCTAGAAAGATATGGGCAAATAACATGTATGCTCTGAAAATACTAAGTCTTGCCTTCAGGAATTGTTACAGTCTGTATCTGTGGTGGCTGCTAGCCATCCTGCCTAGCACACATTTCATGTAGTGTTCCCACAGGACCAGCACCGACCAAAACATCTGCACACTGGAGGAAGTTTCTTCCTGAACGTATCCTTTCTGCTGAGCAGTAGCCCACAGTTCTAAGGTGTACCTTCTGCACAGGGAAAGAAAAATATTTTTCTCTTGAAATTGCTACGTACAAGTTTCTAGGTCACAGTGTGGTGTTAAGGCATTTGTACATGGTTCCATTGCTTCGTCAATTCCTGGAAAATAGGTTTTAGCTGGGAGCTGTGTTGAAAATGGTTATAAACATTATTCATTACCTCAGTTTGACCATCTAAAAATAGAGAGCTTTCTGGGACAGAGAAAAAAAGCTTGATTTCTTCTGGTAGAATACTTTTCATTAGCTTAATTAGGTAAGGGCAATGAGCACGGAAGGCTGCGTTTCCAATCTGCTTGTTCCTTTGCACCTGGCCTTCGTTAGAATGTCAGGCATTACTCAGGAAAAACACTTTTAAGTATAATAGATGAGTACTTACAAATTTGATTTTGAGGGTTTTAAAAATTAAGTTCTTTAAAAATCTAAAGTGAAACACTATTTTTGGAGTATTGTGCTCTACTTTGAAAATAAATGCTAGTTTAAAATGTTATTATATTATAAATTATGGTTTATTGTGTCTTGCTTTTGGTTGATTAATTTACAGTTTACTGTAAAAGGGTAGGAAAATTGTCAGAGAAAGATTTCTGTTCATACCAAGCATTTCATCTAAATATATTAAATAGCTACTGCACAGTCATCCTTCTGATGGACAATCTTAGCTCCTCCAGCTGAAGCAGACATCTCTTCCACCTGTAAGTACATCTGTGAGGTTTCTGCAGTGCTGTGCCTTCTCTTGGCCTGAAGCCACAGCTGATGTAAGGAGGCACAGAGAGGGCAGTTCTCTCCTCAGCTATAAGCTTAAGCCAGCCCCCATCTGCGCTCCCCTGGCCCCATTCCCTGGAGCTCAAGCACTGGGGAGGCAGCTGTGTGGTCAGCCTGGTTGTGGACGTTATCTGGCTGATTCTTTCCCTCCCCCCCCCCTTTTTTTTTTTCCTCAGGTCAGGAAACCCCACCATTTTTCAGCAGTTTTCTGTGCTGGAAGACCAAATTGCCACACAAGCACTGTAACATTAGCACAGGGTAGGTGGAGAGGTAAGGATGACACACTCACAGAGCTGGACAAGTAATAGTTATACCTTAAGACCAGTGTTCTCTGAAATGGTGTCAGTGCTGTTAGTCTGCCACTTACTCATGGTCCCAGTACATACAGCGCTCACCTCCTCTCTAAGGTTTCACCTTCTCATAAGCCAACAATTGCATGTCACTGCCTGTTGTGTAGTTTACGTGAGCACATGCAGCTTAATGAAGGATGGTAAGACTCTCAACAACATTACTGGACAAATGAGAAAAGTGGTCTGTGCAAAAAGGGTTAATGAGGAGGAAGTAAAAACAAATTCTGCCATCACTCTGAGCTCCAGACTTCACGGATATAAATTGTTCACTGGCATCTGAAATACTGAACGTTTGATTCCCCAGAGGTAGCTGAGCAGATGCTCTTTCAAACTGATTTTATTGATCTTTAACTCCTTCTAGAGTGTTGACTGTTATGCTCATTTAATTAATCTAGGCTTATGTTTGTAATACAGCAGTAATTGTATTTATTCTTAAATATCTTCAACTTTTGGGGTACTGCAAAATAAACAGGGAAAAAAGAGTTCTCTGCTTGAATGTAATGGCTGTCTCACAGAGTTAAAGAGATTACTTTTGATTAACCTATTTCTCTGCTATTCTGGAACATTTTTGCCTTTCCAAATATGTGGTTCCTACGGAATTCCAGCAAAAATTTAGTGTTTCCTCTGTAATGGACCTTGTGACCAGTACACTGCTTTTCTCTTCCCCACAAAATGATTTACCTTGTTAGAGAACTTAGAGAATTATCTAAAGAAACAACCTTTTTTTTTTTTTTTTTTTTTTTTTTTCCATTTTATTTTTGTCTGAAGAAACTGCCAGGCAATTTCTTTTGCAACTATATTATGACCTCTGCTGTTGTGTCTATTAGAAAAGGTATTCCTAAAAGGGTGTGTGGATAGGATCAAGTTTATAGAATGTTAAAAGCTTAAAGAGTATTAAAAGTAATTAGGGATAATTAATTAAATTAAGGAATCAAAATTTAAAGCCACAATGTCTAAAATCTTTTAAAATGCGCATGTTGCCCTTTTTTCTATTTCTTAAACTTCAAGACATTCATTCTCTAGGATGTAGACTGGTAGACATAATTACATTGGTATAATGAGATGAAGGCCTGATGCTGTCAGAATTTATTTCCTGTGAAATTTAGAACAATCTGATAGTCTAATCTTAGCTATTTTCTCTGGCTACCTGTGCTATTTACATTTAAATAAATTACTCTTACATCTTGCTTTATATTCTCAAAGAAAAGCAGTTTTGTGTGTCGCATTGCACCCAGCTGATAAGCCTAACCATTAGCCTCAGGCATGTACTTTTCTTCATTTTTCCTTCCCCTATTTTATAGGGAACAAAAGTCGCAGGGAAAACAGGATGATTAGAGGGGCTTCCAACTGAGTTTAAGTCTTTGTGTGTGATGTGCAAAAATACAATTTAGACTTTCACAGCACTTCTCCTCCAAAGCTTTTAAACTGGGTCAATATCCTCATATAACAGGTGGTGAAACTGCTATAGGAAAGGGGAAATGGCCAGTGTGAGGTCTCTCAAGAAATGGGCAATTAGGAAAATCCCACATGACCTTCAGTCCCATTCATTTCTTACATTTGAAATTGGCTGCAGTAATGGGTGGACGATGTAATGTCTTCTTTGTTTGCGTGAAGAAAATTGTGTAGGCAACTATATTCTGACTCAGATGTGCTATGACGATGCTTGCCTAGAAATTATAACTCTGAATTGTAGTCAATATTACAAAGTTGACGTTATAAAGGAACGTGTTATGTTTTCAAAATCAGGAAGCTCATCACAGTACAAACATAACACCTTAACTTTCTTTTTCCAGGTAGGGTTCCCATTCTGTCACTGAAAGGAAGATTAGGTGGGTAGAAAGGCAGGTTAATATTGCAGCAGCATTTTAATTTCCAAAGCAAGAGAGGTCTAAGGGGATTTATACTCCCTGTACATCTGAGCTTAGCTTTTTTTTTTTTTTTTTTTTTTTCTCCAGCCAGAGAGGAAGCTCTGAGGAGCTAGCTGTGAATCCTTGATCCAGGGGTGAATGGCACAGGACTATGTTATAGCTCTCCTGTAATGGTCCTGTGGATGCGGTAGTTCACTCTGCCCTGGTGTTTCTCCTTCCACTTGCTACCGTGTTATGTTTCATTTACATCTTTATGCATCTGGCTTTTCCTTGGGCTAGGACGGGGAGAGTGGCAGCACATCCCTTCACAAGGGCTCACCACAGGAGAATCTCAGGGTTGGATCTTCTGGGCCTGATCTGATGTGACTCTTGAGATCCCTAACCAGTGTAAAATAGGGCAGAGAATCTGAGTATCAGTTTTGAGGGAGTAAGTCTAGTTAATTGGCATGCATATAACCTTTTAATATATATATGTATATATATATTTTTACTTAATCAATTTTTTGTTGCTCTGAAGTATCTGGGCAGTGTACATAGATCCCAGTGTTTAAATTAACCCTTCCCCACCAGCGGTTGGATATTAAGTAACTTGGCTGCTATCTCAGCAGCTAAATGAATTATCTAGATAATATCTCTGTTAGAAGGCCAAGGGCTCAGCATTGTAGAAAATCTGGCTGTATGATCTAGGTTTCTGTGGGGAATCAGAGTTGGGAATGCTTTCTTTCCTTTCTTTCTCTCCCTCCCTCCCTCCCTTCCTCCCTTCATAAAATGGAGATGGATTTTTTGGAAATAGCATAACATTCCTGAACTGTGACTGTAAGCAGGTCTTTACTATCATCGCTGTACTAGAATTCATGGATATTATCATTATTGACAAAGGGCAATAGGGCAATGCTCAGCCATTTGAGTCCAGGGATATGGCTATTCCATTAGGGATAATAAATTGTTATAGTTCAGCACTTTCTGATGACTTGGGGAGGTGTCAGGTACTAGAATATCTTGCATTAAGGTACTTCAATACCTGAGGATATAAACTGTATGTTTAATTTATCAATAACTTTGAATTGTGATAGAGGTATGCTTTAATATGATTTTCTTTGGTGGAGGATTTCACTGTTCAGAAAGATCAGTGAAGGAAACAGAAAACTGAATGTCACTTCATATAAGGGTTCTCGGGGGTTTTACAGCCCAAAGAGCAGGTGGTAAATTTTCTGCTGAGGCTTGGCCACAGGTTCGGTTTGCTCTTTGGTGTAGGGTAAGTCAGCCTCCCATGCTATCATCATATTGGAATTTCAGACCTAAAAAATAATGTCAGGCTTGTATCTTCTTATGAGTAGATCAACAGTGCCTGCTGGTGATTTCTTGCATTATTCTGGGGAATGCTTGTCTTCTCAATGAGGCCATTGTGAGAGCTCAAAGGTAATTGTGCAGTAACTCCCTTTGCTCATTACTAAAATACTTTATGTTCACTTAGGCATTCAGTCTTGGAGGAGTATTTGAATGCCAGTGATCCAGAAGCTTATGTCTGATGTTGCTGCTTATTGGGAAGAGGGCATGGAGTAATATTCATATGAGTAGGAGCTTTGCACAGGCTTTGTCATCCTGCAGCATTATATTTGTATGACAGGGTTAGAGATCATATGTGCCCTAAATGAACAGCTGTCTGACACATAAGTAACTCCCCGGGCTATCATGGTAGTCCATGTGAAAATTCACATATTTCAGGACTAAGACTTGTCCTTCAGGCCGAGCTCATGTTTCCTTGTACATCTACTACAGGGCTACAAAGATGGCGAAGGGTCTAGTGGGCAAGACGTATGAGGAGCGGCTCAGATCCCTTGGTTTGCTCAGCCCCGAGCAGAGCAGGCTGAGGGGAGGCCTCATGGCGGCCTGCAGCTCCCTCAGGAGGGGAGCGGAGGGGCAGGCGCTGAGCTCTGCTCTCTGGGGACAGCGACAGGACCCAAGGGAACGGCATGGAGCTGGGACAGGGGAGGGTCAGGCTGGGGGTCAGGGAAAGGTTCTGCACCCAGAGGGTGGTCGGGCACTGGGACAGGCTTCCCAGGGCACTGGTCACGACACTTAGCCTGCCGGAGTTCAAGAAGTGTTTGGACATTGCTCTCAGACACAGTCCAGTCTCAGTCTAGGAGTTTGACTCAATGTCCTTGTGGGTCCCTTCTAACTTGGGATATTCTGTGATTCTGTGATCTGACTAACAAAAACCATCTCAGTAAGAATCTCTCACTTTTCAGCTTTTTGTTCCCAAGCTGTATCTGCAGATTCCCACTAGTTTCTTTAGGAAGTAAATTCTGTCTAAGTATCTGCCCAGGCGTGGCTGAGTGCTTATCCATGAGATAGCAGAGGTAGCCATGCATCATTAGTCTTGGGTTGCTGTGTAGTAAAAGCCAGTGTCCCATGGACTTCTCAGGAATTGCTCCTTCATTTTGATGAAAAGGACAATGTTCTTATCAGTGGTTATTTGGTTTCCCATCAATATTCAGTGCCATCAGACCAACAGCATTTAATTGTAGTTGTTTTGTGTATGTTTAACATACATGCTACTCATTACAAAGAAAGAGATGTCAGTCCTCTTTTGGGCCATGTCACTTTAAAAACGACCTGTTACGTTGGTATGTTTGGGCTTGGTTCTTAACATCCTTGAGTTCAGACTAATGAAATCTTAAAATTGCAACAATCTGGCTAATAAGAAGTCTGCTACCAGTCAGAAGGACATGGTTTTTCTGGAATGGAAGAAGATGGATGTTAGGAAAGCTACACTCAAACCGGAAAAGGTGTCATATTCCCGACTCAGTGCAAACTTGTTCAGATGTCTCATCTGTCTCTGTTAAGTTAGTTGTCTGCAAAATGCTTGAAATGCACACTTAAATCTGCAAGACATAGTGAAAGCAGCCCGACTTTTGTAAAGTCTGTTGAGAGCCTCTGGTGGAAAACTTGTAAGACATACATGCAAATGTGAAGTTTTAATTAATCTAGAATTTGTATTTAAAAGAATAGCTTTCATTGTACAGTTATTTTATTTGCTTGGCTTTTATAATTGTTAATCTGGGGGGAAATAGTTGTGAGAAAGTTCTTGAGTCACAAGAGGAGAAGTGGTTTACATTGCAGCTAGAGTCTACTCGCTTAATTTTGGGATTAATTAAATGGGGGCTGAGCCTGTAGCAGACGACTCTAGTGGCTGGAATGAAATCTGTGTGGGAAGGCTAAGACGTTAATACAAATAACTTGTTGAGGAGATTAGTTGAACTGTGTAGATAGATACTTTGAATAAAAGTGGCATTGGTTTTGTATTGCTTCATGACTAAAGTAAATTGGACTGAATCAAAGCTACTCAAAGTGTTTTCAAGTGAGGTTGTTTTATTATCATGCATCTATAGCTTGTGTTACAGACTATGGGCAGATATGCAATATCAGCCAAATTTAAACCAGTCACACGTGAACTCTGAGGATCAGAGCTACTGAACTTGTTTTCTTTTTCTTTATACAAGTTTTACTTGAGCTGGTCACTTACCTCTCACTACAAAATATTTCACTGTAGTTAATCTGATATTCTATTGTAATACAGATAAATTTATTCAAAAGGATGATATGAAAATTGACAATTTCTGTCTCGTACACAATTGATTCTCTGGAATTTCAGTGGCCCGGTTTGTTTATGATGGTCAACTCAATTGTTTTCTCTTTCTGCTGGCTTACTTAAGGAGTCCACCTGATTGATTTCTATTTCTAGGCCAACCTACATATATTAAAAACAACTAGAACCACAAAAACTTTGTTTGGACCTCATTTTATTTAGTAAAGTCAGGTGTACTGAAGGGTTACACGTGCTAAAAAGAATAACATTTTTTTCAGTTGTCTAAGTACAGTATTAAATGATTCTGATGCAATATGTTATTACCTTGAGTTTCATCAGCTTAATACTAGATTCAAAACTTTTCTTAAAAAAAATATAAAAAAATCTCTTACATGCAAGAAGCATTAGTCTGAAGAGTTAGAGCATTATAAGGCTTTCGCAGAATCGCGGAACAGCTGAGGCTGGCAGGTTCCTCTGGAGGACCCCTGCCCCAACCCCCTGCCCCAGCAGGGCCACCCAGGGCAGGGTGCCCAGCACGTCCTGGCGGCTTCCGAAAGTCTCCAAGGAGGGAGATATTTCACATGAGAAGTGAACTAGGGCAGTAGTTTGTGACATGATCTGATTTTGTATCTTGAACTTAAGGTAAAAAACATGTTCTAAGGAACATTCCCCTAGTCCTTGAGGAATTTACAAACTAAATTTTGATGTGCTGAATTTTGAAGCCTCTAAGATTTTAAGTGAATTTTGGGGGAAATTATATTTATGGACAATGACAATAAGATGCTTCTAAAAACTCAAGATGAGACAACATTCCAAAAATTCTAAATATGTAAGATATTTTAAGACATTTTTCAGATGGTTTTAAGCCTGCAGTAGAGGAATATAACAACATATCTACTCTGCCTTTGTTTCAGAGAATATATTCCAAACTCAAAATTCTTTGTCATGGCCATTTCTGACATTTACTTAAATGAGGTCAGGCTAAAGGCCTTAACATGACCTGTATTTAAAACCACGATATGAACAGAAGCTTATTTAAGAACTTTAAAATGACTTTCACCATCTGTGTTACTTAATTATTGCCCTAATTCTTTTATTGGAGCTTCAGCTATTACTGGAGTTTTCACAGTTAAATCGGGGAATCTAATTTCGTTTTTCTCTGGGGATGAACTGTCACTTTGGTGAAATTCTTTCAGGTTGGATAAATTCTTTAATAACAGACTAAATATTTCTCTGAAGCTTGAAGATTATAATGTATGAACAAAACTAGAAGAAAAAATGATGTTTCCCAATGTTTTGATGCATCACATAAAATGTAAATTGAGACCAATACAATGGAATAAATTCTGTTTTCATTTATGCTAATGAATGGTAGTTCTCCATAGATAATCTCTAGAGGGAAACCTAGACAACCAAAAACATGTTTATAATTATCAGAACCCCTGAATAAGCTGGAGAGTTATATTACTACACTTAAGCCTTAATAAACTTACAGTTAAATTACTGCCGTTTTCTAAGAGGCAACTGGGTCCAAGCACATTTTAACTGCTTAGATTTTTACATATTCGCTGGGTAGGGAACAAAGAACATAAAAAAAAAAAAGCTGGCATCGCCTTTGTACGTTTAAGCTTGTTCTGTGTCTTTGATCAGTTCTTCCACGGAACCTCTTTATTGTGTGCCTGAATAGTAAAATGATTCAGCAAGTAGGTCTCAGTACCCATGTTGTGCACTCACAGACTTGCGGATATAAAATCAATTTGGAAGAGACCTACCCTGAATATGATAGAGAAGTTTTCCTAAATATGAATGTATCTAGAATAAACTGAATTTCATTAAGTTTGCATTTCATTTTTTTTATATTTATTTTCTGTTGTATCCTGTACATTCTGATTTTTTTGCTTTATACTAAATAGCAAATAATAGTATTTTATTACTGCTTTGTATTAAATAGCAAGGCTCATTATATTGCAGAAAACAGTATCTCATTATTTCAGTCGCGAACCAACACCACCCAGAAGTTAAATAATCCTGTCTCGTACGTGTATATTCTTTGGTTATGAGTAATTCTTCTGATTCACTGCAAATACTCGGAATCCTTGCTTCTCAACTGGGAGCAGTTGCAAGCTTTCACTTTTTCTTGTTTGACTGTCTGTTTCACTAATGCAATGAATCTGTCCCTACTAATTTAGTGAAGGTTGTATTTAAATGGAGCGATGTCCCCTGCTATTAAAGCCCAGGTGATGCCGGCCTGCTACCACCAGGGAATTAATGTTGTGGTGAAACTGACCTGAGCGTACCTGAGGTATGCAGGGACTGCAGCGAGTCTTACAACAACCTATTTGGGTGTATTCTGCTGTGAGTTATTCTTGAGAGTTACCCAGGGCACTAATGATGAGGTAAATAACCAGAAAGGGTACCTGGGTTTATCCTAACCGTGTTATTTGCTCACCCTCCCTAAAAGTGGGATCTTCCTCAGTTACAGAATTAGATTGTGAAGGAACGGGCAAACTACTCTGTTACAGAGGGAAATGGCAATCAGAGCAGTAGCTTGCTGGCTTTGGTGGAGGCGAGCCGTCGATTTTGCATCCATCTTTTGGGTTCTATTGCAGAATACAAAAACTTGTGCGTGCCCTAATGCGCAATAGAAAACGTAAGGCACACAAGTCTTGAAATCGGAGTTGTCCATGAACATGTCTCCACGGCATGCTGTGCCACCAGAAGCACAGCGTGGAGCCCCTGGCAGGCTAATACAAAGCCAGCAGTAGGACAGGTCGAGGTCGGTGTTTGCGTGCTGCCTTGGTGCTGCCTGGGTGGGTGGCAGGGTTGGTGGCTCTGCCACAGCCGGCGGTGTGGCCACTGCCAGCCGGATCCAGGCTCATGCTGCTCCTACCCTAAGACAGTGATTCTCTTTCATAACTACTGCTGCTAAGAAAGTTGAAAGCTTAATGATAATAATTGCAGTGTGAATTTTTTTAATTAAAAAAAAATAGAATTCGTAAAAGTCGGTGCAGTAGAAATGCAAATATTATCGTGACTAGGTGCTGTATTTGAGGTCCCTGTGGGAAAGTTCAAACAAAGTTAGTTGACTCACCTTAGGAGCTGGAGCTTTACGGCTTCTTTAATCCCAATTTGGGGCTACAAAACCCGCGTGGCTTTGGGAGGAAGGGAGAACATTAGGGAGGGACAGGAATTTGAGCTGAAAAAAAGCCCTTTGCTGCTGTAAGTATGAGCCTGTCCTGAGGCTTTGTTGTTTTGTTTAAAAATTGAAGCAAACCCTAGGAAGGGGATGAAAGCTTAGACAGTGCCCTATTGTGTGTGCGGTGAGTGGGGGGAACGGCACGCAGATTCTGCCTCTCGTCTAAGCTTCAGAAAGATTCAGAAACATCTATGTCCAGGGGAAAAAAGGGTTCTTCTCAAGTTAAAAAAAATAAGTGAAATACAGTGATTTCACCTGCAACTTTGGCAAGTCTCAAACACGTTTTGCTCCTATACAAAGGCTGTCTATGTGAAGGTTTCTAAGAATGTGAAATTGGCAGCGTTCACTAGATGAACATAACTTAATGTCCCATAAAAGACCTGGAAAGTAAAGAACCCCTTTCCGAGAGGCGTGCCTTAGCGTCTTGGAGGAACGTATGCAGCATGGAAAGTTCCATTTGGTGTTTGTCTGTGAAAAAGGTCTGAGCGGCTGGGGTTTTGTTGTAGTGTGTGTGTGCAGAAGGAGCGCGAGGATATTGTTTGTACAGCATGCATCGAGTCAAAATGTTCTGGCAAAGTCTCTCGCAAGTTTATCGCAAGCTGTTATAAAGTTATAGTATAATACAAGTCCGGACTGGTGTCGGAACTGAAAGAGTACTCACTGTGAGACAAAATTCCCCTTTCACTAATGATTTAAGCACAACAGAGTACAAGTTCAGTCTGTGGGAAATGTTCGGTGTGTGCTTTTTTTTTCCTTTGGTCTGAAGCCATGACTTTCAAAAGAACTTGGGGAGAAGGTGTAAAAGCATAATAACACAGATTTCCATGTTTATTTTTTTAAGTTATTTAGCTACTGATTGATTTGTAGAGATCAGGGCCTTTGCCAAAATTTAAGTCAGCCAGGAACAAACGAGTTCTGAACTGGAGAACTTGATTTATTTATTTTTAATCTGAATCAAGCAGCTTTGTTTATCATTTGTCGTGGCACTAGTTCCAGTGGCGTGTAGCTGTTTTGATGTGTCACCGTACATCTTCTGGCTTAAAACAGGGCTTCACTAAATCTCTGCTTACACTTACTTTTCATGCTGTACCTCTGCTTTCATGGATGTAAATCCGAAGTGTGTCGGTACTTGTCACCTTTTCGGTGCTGGAAGTACTTACTTCATGTTTGGTTAACAAACAGTGCAAATTAGAACCAGTCATTTATTTTTAAATAACTGATGCTTTTTAACAATAATATGTTACTCCCTGATTATCCAGCTCAACAAACCATATCTTACCAATTCATCCATTCAACCATGAAAAGCTTTTCCTTTTTCTGTTTGCATTTGATTTATGTTACAGGCGAAGTGTCAGCGCTCATGAGATTAGTCAGCAATGAGCTGTCTAACTTTGTACATTGTGTTTCTAGTTACATAGACGCAGAAGTTTTATAGGTGTAAAGTTGCATTAGCTGTTCCGTCCAGGTGAAGAAGCTTGGACGGATCTGTGACTTTTGTTTGATATTCACGCCGCACTTGTGGTTTTACAAGGTCCTTGGTAGAGCAGTATTACTCAGAGCACTGAATATTTTCAATTTTAGTGCAAGTCAAAGAAAGTTTCTTGGTTAAGAAGCTTGGTGCTTTGTTTCTCGGCAAGATGAACCTGTGATACTGACAGACAATGAATAAATACGGTTTTGATCATGGCTTCTAAATAAGGAGCTGAAAGCCTGAAATCTGGGTCTGAATTGGAGCCGTTTCAGGTTTTCGTGTTGTGTCTGCTTTGCATGTATTAGGAAATCTGTACATAGTATGGAAAATCATACAAGCCGTGGTACTGAACTACAAGAGCCCCACTGCTGATACATCAAAGAAAGCAGCAGCTGTCACCCAGCTTTAGCCATGGTGCCTTTGAATGCCTTAATCCTGTTCCCAAACAGAGGGAGGCAGAGGGAGCGCACTTTCTTTATACTCCTCTTCCATGGATTTTTTTTAAGTGTCAAGCGAAATCCAGAATCTGTCTTCAGCAGCCATCTCTGTATGGCACAAGAAGTTATTTTCTTTGCATATAATTCAGACATTTCAGTCCTTCTCAGGTATGCTAAGCTCTTTTAAATTTAGGTTTTATTAAAGTTAGAAATTACCTTGTTTACTCCCAAGTGTTTAAAATATCAAAGCAATTATTCAGCTGTACTTCATTTTCCATTTGGGTCCGCTTCAGGTTGGAATTAACTTGCTGTTCTTTTGTTCCCTTTCAGTAGAAGGGATATATGTTGAGTCTGTACTGAGAACCTGAGGTATAGGAAACAGGTACCTGTGTACCAGCAGAATTTATTTTATTTTACGTCATTCCCATTTGGTCAGATTTTTTATAGCAATGCAAGTTTTACAAAGCAGTTATTACAAAACAGCTTCTGTAAGAGGCAAACCAGAAATGTTGCAAACACAAGTTTTAATCTGTTATGGCAGTTGTTAAGGTCTGTATGGTGCTGTGTCCTGTCTCCAAAGTGGGTCACAGGAGATGTCTGGGGAAGTGCGTGAGAAATGAGCTAGCATACAGTGATGCTTCCCTGGTGTACCTGGCTGTGTCACTAGCATTTCCTGAGTCAGAAGCTGTTCTTTGATCTAAATAAATCAAGACGAATTTTTCTTCATTAATTTGCCTCATCACTTTTCTGAGCTGTATCTTAAGAATATTTTTCAAGTAAGTATAAACACATTTCAAGAGAATAGCATAGGGAAAATATATTGATCAAGTTATCAAAATAATTGGAAATAGATTCTAAAAGGGTGTTTTTATATATTGGGTTTTATGTTTGATTGTTTATTAACCACTGTTTTGCAAAGTGGATTTGCACTGTGATGAGATGTCAGCAGAGGAGTGAGTATAAGTGTAAAGCCGTCAGATTACGGCTGGTGCATGAAAGTATCCATTAGGCTATCATTTTTTAGTCTTTGTGAACCTCCAACCGTTCGTACAGAAATACTTAAGAACAAGTAAGCTGCTAAAGAGTCAATTTTAACATTTTAAGAATCTATATATGTTGTCCTGTGTACCAAAATGGACTTGGAAAAATCTACATTAAAAAATGTGTTGGCCAGGGGAGTTCTGAAAGCCAGATGAGAGTAAATGGCATTTGATGACAAGGTTTGGTATGTTTAGAAATACTTCTGTTATTAAAGTTGCTCTAGTGCCAACTACTCCCACACTGGAGTCTGCTCATTTATGTGACACACTAGCCATCATAACACCCAAGAAAGATCAGAGATTACATGCAATAGCTCCAGTCCTACTTTCCTTGTCAGACGAGCATCTACATTGCCTTACTGTGGTTTACTCTTGCAGGCCCATTTTCCCTTCCTTCTCTATTAATACCACTTTCCAAACTCCACCGTTTGAAATGTCATCTCTTTACATCTCTAACAAAGCTGCTAGCTTCTGTATTTACTGTAAGGAAAACAAATGATGCCAAGAAAGGAAATGTGCATTTAGCATTTGGGGATGTTTGTGACAACTTATTGCTAGCTTTCAGTGAGTAAGGGCTCATCTGCTTGCTTTGCTCTTGACAGAGCACAAAAAGGAAACCTTAAATTCAATGAAAAATCAAGTTAGTAACTCATTACAATGAAATCCAGGCGTTGGTAGCTTCAGTGGAGTATGTGCAGAAGGTAAAGGAGTCCCCATGGGCTGATGTCCCAGTGCTCAGAGAGTTAATACTGGGATGCCCACAGATGGCCCTGGACGTTTCACAGGGCAACAGAGAAGTGCAGAAAGTGAAGGCCAGTTTCCAAGTGTTGTAACCATTTGTGGGAGGAAGGAGGCATCTCATGTTAAACTGTTCTTTTTCTTTTTTTTTTTCTCCCCAGGAGAAAAATGTCATATATAAAAATCTATAGTACTATTTTTTGAGTACTGTTTTTTTTGTTTGTTTGTTTGTTTTTTTTTTAATGTAAAAGGGCCTGGCTTTGTTTTTAAATTATTACTTCTATTTCAAACTTTGAAATAAGAAAGCAGTAGGTATGTGGTATGACCTGTATATTGTGTGCTGCATTACTGAAGTACTACTGTAGATAGTAGGTGTTCATTTTTCTCTTTAATTTTGATGTTTGTTTTCCTCTCAGTTGCTGAACTTGTTACACAAACGCCAGTAAAGAGCATTTCTAGTCTAGCCTATTTGTTCATTTGAATGGCATTAACAAATACTTCTTTTTTACTTTTATAGGTTATCGAATCCCTAGGGATTATTATATACAAAGCCTTGGACTATGGTTTGAAGGACAATGAAGAGCGGGAATTAAGTCCTCCACTGGAGCAGCTTATAGACCACATGACTAACACCACAGAAACTGATGGGAGTAGAGATGAAGGATATGATGCTCTGGATGAGGGAGTGGAGGACGATGACGACGATGACAAAGCAGAAGTTGAGGCTATTCATTCCTACAAAGATGTCATGAAGGTACAGTAGTAGACAGATTATGTGATATTTCACTGTTCTTATCAATGAGAAATTCAATTCTGTTTTCTGTATTCTTGTCTGGTATCATGCTAGCTGTGCCATTTTATTTATTTTTTTTTATTTCTGATTTTCCTGGTCATTCTGTAAAGTTTGCATGCAAGAATGACATGCAATAGTATTTCATTTTGAAAGTAAGCAACAGAAAGTCCATGATCAACTTCACTGTAGGATCTGCCATTAATGTCACATTATTTCATCTGTACGCTGGATGTTGAGCATTTCCAGTGTAACATCTGCTGAGTTATTTTGTGTACACTTGGTTACTTCCTGGGCTGCTTCAATTATTTCACCTTTTCATTAGTGCAGTGTTACTTTAATTATTCTTTATCAGTTTCTTCCTTTGCCTTCCTTGTCTACGGAAGCAGAGGACTGCTTTTATAAGTGTAGCTTATTTGTATGGAGTGAGTCAGTGTGCAGTATTTCATTGATGATAATTATGATTGTGGTTCTTGACCTGAGTTGTGAGATTTGGAAATACAGCTTATGAATTTTGATTGCAACAGGTTTGCTAATGTTATCTAGGCTAGTGTGATTTAAAATGATTTTAAAGTTTTTAACCCTCTATTTTCTCTAAAGTAGAAATTTTAAAGCCCAGAGGAGAGCCCCTAGTAGAGACAGAGGTGTTAATAAGCATGGGTTTTATCAAAAACAGTATGATTAGTTTACCTCATAAGTAATCTGAGAGTTAATACAGGCTGGAAAATTGTATGTTAAATTATACCAGTGGATTGAACACTGTATATTGCTTGTACTTAAGTGCAAATCATATCTGAGGACCCCAGCCTTAGTATGCCAGAGAAACTAAGAATGTAGTGGTGGAAGTTGAGAGCATCCTTAATTGCACGTCAGGACACATTAGCACACAGAAAGAAGACCCCACTGAAACCTGCCACTTCTGACGGGCTGGCCATAAAGAGGAAAGCTCTCCGTAGGTTGGAGTGGGGGTAGCTTTTGTTTGAGAGGATTTTGCATTTGTAGTTAAACTTGTGGTGTTATTCGGGAAAGTATCACTGACAGCCAGACTCATAAACCTGGTTAAAATTCATGCTTATGTTCCCATCCTGGAGGATTTACATCCCCCTGTTCCTGCTTTTCCATGTGACAAGGCTCTGTGTGCTTCATCGCAGTTCTCTCACCACCCAGCACAGCGACTTGTGTCATGTATGTGTGACTGCAGTCTCACATTTCCCTTGCCCAAACTATCTTATTTTCCTTCCTGCAGCAGAAACGATGCTGCACACTTAAAGCCTTTGTTTTCCCCCATCTCCCAGAGGAGCAGGGGTCAGCGGGAGCAGTGAACGAAGCAGCCCTTCACTCCCCGCTGATGGGGAAGGCCCGGCCATGCGTAGGCCTGCCGCTCCCGAACAAGCCCTTGCCACTCCTAGGCTTTCCAAGTCAGTGCCTTGTCAGTGGGAAGGAGCGAAGGTTGCTTTGCTCTCCCCTCCCTCCACCACTCCCTGCTGCCCAGCCATCTTCCCTGAAAATGTCCAGCAGTGGAGAAGGCCGAGAGCACCCTGCTGAGCCCCCGCGGGGCCACTCCAGCCAGCCCGGTGTTACGTCCCGAGTGGCTGCTGTAGAGGGTAGATGCAACGTGTCCTCTATCCCTCCAGTCTGGCACGAATGCTGTGGCGTGGTGGAACAGCCAAAACTGGATCATTAGAGGAAGTTCTGCTTGGTGTGGAGGCAGCAGAGACATCTGCCTACGCAGGGCTGAGGGCAGAGGTTTGTAGAAGTGACTGTTTTGCACATTCTTTACTTGATATCTGCAAACAAGAGAAGAAGTTTGGAAAACATCTCTGAAATCCTACAGTTACACTGATACACCTGCCTGAAACTCACAAGGCATAAGAAAATGTTCAGTCAGACTTCAACCATTAAGGCTGCTGAATGGTGGCCTTTCTGGTTCAGCTTTGTTCATGAGCATCTATGCTGGTCTGAGACACCTGCATATTTGTGGTTTAAAATCAGCATCTTAATTTTTTATCATTTTTTGCTATTAATTTCTTATTATTCTGGAGATATACTCCTTTTCTGATTTCACCTTGATACACTGAACTTCAGCTGTCAGTCCTACATCATCCTAACTTTAACTCCTAGCTGCCTTGGAATTCCCTTTTGTTGCTGTTGTTGCTTTTGATTAAATTACTTGCTGCAGGCTTATCTCTATGTCTCGCCTTTATTCCCTATTCTGTCTCATTAATCCATCGACATGTCTCACCTTTATTTCCTATTCTATTTCATTAATCCATTGACAGTATTAGAACAGCAGCATCATTCTTGCCACATTTTTGGTGCTCATGAGTATTTGTGAGATTTTTTTTCCTTAACTGTGTACCTTTTCAAGGTTAAGACCATGTTTTGGATGTGGCTTTTTTTTTTTTTTTCCTCCAGTCTTGAGCTATGTTGCAGGCTACACCCTTATTTACCCACTGACTGTTTCACAACAGCAGTGTGTGGTCTTGTGACCATAAGGCTTGATTATTGTAATTCCCTCTTGGCAAGACTCACTGTGAAGCTTTCTCCTCTGCAGTTTGTAGTGAATGCCAAAGCAGGTTTGCTTGTTGAATTGAGCAACTATCATTTTTGCCTGCCCTGCATTCTCCAAATTGCAAGCTTGAAAATTGGTAGAGGTGGGCTGTGTGCTACTTGTGTTGATTTTTAAAGTTTTAAACTATATAGTCTCCAGTATGGACGTGATTTCGTCCTTGAAATGTGATTAAATCATAAAATCATAGAATCATCCAAGTTGGAGAAGACCCCTAAGAACATCTAGTCCAACCTTTTAACCTAGTACTGACAAGTCCACCACTAAACCATGCTGCTAAGTTCTACATGTATAAGTTTCTTCAAGACTTGTTTCATCCTTCCCCCAAAAGTGCTATTGCCAGGTTCAAGGCCTCTTATACCACAAAGACTGAATTTTTCCTTAAATTGCTAATATGGGTGAGCCTATCTTGTGATTAAAACACAGAGATAGAGAAGATATGCATCAGGTTTTGCTGTAATGTAAATTAGGCAGGTCAATCCTGAACCCTTCCCTAACAAGGAAAATTCTGAGTAATGTGCTACATATCTACACCCAAGAACTGGGAAAAAGGTTAGCGCTAAATAGCTCTGCCAAGGTCAGCACTGGCAAAACTCATGTTTGGAGAAGACAAAGATGATCTCTTATGCTGCATCTCTGTATATTTGGTTGATCTGGCTTTTGTTTTCCTTGGCAGGACCAACCCGCCGTGCAGACTTGGTCCACTGTTTTAAAAAATGTATCTGTGAAGACAGGAGATACTGTTTGCCATACGCTTGCATATAGGGTGAGCTAAAGGCATCTGGTGCACATCAGATTTACATCACACATACAGCTCAAGGAGGGAGCCTTGAGTCAACAGAGCATATATGCAGAGTGGGCCTGGCATGCCAGGAGGTGTGTTAGGCTTCCTAAGGGTGTGTAGAGTCCTGTCATGTGGCACCTTTATCATGGCATGTTGCCCTCCCTGATATTGAAACAAGATGATGCAGTTCATCAACCTTCTCTAGAGCATGCTCAAACCCTGATTCCACTCCTAATCTTAGCATTATCTCACTCCTGATCCCACAAATCTCTGCAGTCAGATGGTCTAAGCCAGCCCCACTTCTCATGTTAACCCTGAGGTTCCTTTTAAGCTGCAGCTTTAACAGTATCTGTTGGCCTGAGCCCCATCTCTGAACTCAGTTCTAGTGCTATCCCTTATTCTAGGTCAGCAACTTCTAATTCCAGGTATAAATAAAGCCCCATGAACTTTCTTAGCCCATTTGACATCAGGTTTTGTTCTGTGCTGGTGTTTGCTGGGTTGAACTGCCATCCTAGCTCTAGCCCTGTCATTTGTTCCAGCTTTGAACATAGTCATGGATGAATTGTTTCTGCCAATACTAGCCCTTAGCTTAGCTCTTCTTCAGAGTAGAGGTATAGCCAGTAATATCTGCAGTTCAAGACACCGACCTCTCTTCTACTACCTTTTTTTTCATACTTCATGCAGTGTAAGTAAGGAGGCAGTGGTCTTCCTGAACCAATATCCTACTCTTCCTTACGTTTACCTTGCCACCCGAAAGTTAATTCAGCTTTAGCGGGAATCTTACCTGTGGCTGAGCCACACCTTATCCCAGAGACAAATAGAGCTGGGTGGCCCCAAGGAGCTCGGTGTCCTCTGGTCCTTGTCCTTACTGAAGAAATCACTTTGAGGTCATTCACTAATAGCGTTAGTTAATTCTGACCGAAAATTAACTGTCATGCAACTGCTGCTTCACAAAGATGATTTCGTGACACTTGTCCCATAGTAAACAAGACTCATACTTGAGAAATCTCCATGCTAACCTTTTAATTTGTATGAAAATTTTCAGAGCAGTTTCTGCAGTATTGAGTTATCTTGCTATAGTGAATGCAAACAAGATTACAGTTTGTTGGTAGGAATTCATGTTTGTGATTTGCTCAAAGAGGAAGAATGTTTCTGTGAAAAAAAAACAAACACAAACACAATGTCAGGTATTCTAATTGACCTGTAGTCATTGGCCTGGTCTCCAAAATAAAGTTGCAAATTTAGGTGATTCATGTTTTGGTAGTTCAAATGTAGAGTGTCTTCTTCCAGCTGGAAGGAATTGAAGTGTACTTTGGTGACTGATCCACTAATCCACTTCTTGTGTTTTCAGTACTCTTGTAGTACAGATCAACTATCTATGGCATGTGTCGAACTGTAGAGTAAAAGAAGAATATGTCCTGTTTCCATGCAATTACAGGTGGGATGAAACGATCAACATTTAGATCTACATGTTCTGGAAGCACCCTTCTGAGAGTGAGGACATACACTATTACCATGTATGTGGTATGACCCCATATAAGCATAATATGGGAACCTGTCAGAGAGGAACCAGAAAATGCAGTTAAAAACAAGTCTGGGTATTTGTTTATGACAGACAGTGAAAGAGTTCATGTTACTGGAATTCAGAGGCCCATAATTTCGCCTAGTTCATGAGGTTAGAATTAGTAAGATGCAGCTTTCTGCAAGTGTAATTCTCTTTAGGGCTGGATTGGCTTTAGCATTTTTATATGAGCCTGCAGAGCAGTATTTATGTGTCGTTTCAAAACAAGCAACTTGCAGTGTACCCTGTAACTCTGTCTGAAGCTGCTGAAGATTTTGGAAGCTTAGTGAGATTGTAAGCAATGCCCCAAATGTCAGCTTGTTTTATATTAAAATGGTGTTTGTGAAAATCATTACACTCCAGGATAACAAGTGGTCAGCTCTCTTCCCTTGGGTCCTGATCTTAGCATACTCAAGTGCCACATGCTTGTCTTTATTTTGGTGTATCTTGTTTTAGAAGAAGGCGACCCATGTGTCTGATTGTTGATGGGGTGATGCAAGTGGGTTGGAAGTCCTCCTGTGCTGACCAAAAGTTAATCATCTTCTGCCTCTGGATCTTCAGTTGTGCACACAGTCCTGGTGCATGACACCCTTGTTCTAATGTTGGGGAACCTCCTGAACCAACCACCAGGTTTCTGGAAGTGCTACTATCTAGTTTTATCAAGTTTTATCAGTTTTGAGGGGGGCAGGCTCTTCTTTGAGTATTTCTGTTTGCATTTTAACTCTTTGTAAGTTAGAAACCCAAAGACCTCCCCAGATGATTTTGTGAACACACCCTCATGCCATAGGGCTGTGACATGTTAGCCTTTGGGGAGGACCTCCATGGTTGGTGCTGGTCTGAGCGGGTATGTGGCTTGTTTTGGCACATTTCCTGGCCAAAATCTTTGCTGGAGTCTTCACACCAGAGCTGCTGGTTCTTGAACCTCTTGGCCACCTCTATTCTCTATGTGCTACATTCACGGAAGTGGGACCTCTGTTCAGCAGTGTCAGGTCCTAAGGACCAGCGCTCATCGCCAATGCTCAGAGGGCTTAAAAACATTCCCTTTTGGGCTCCTGCCCTCCCAAGGCGTGCTGACTGAGAGTACACCTTTTTGTGTCAACTACCACATGTCTTCAGACAGATGCACAGACACTATGAAGGTCCAGAAGAACAATTTGTCAGATTTGGTTAACAATGGGATATATAGATCTTGACAAACTCAGACCCATCCAGAGGCATTTTCTTATTACTTCACCATTCTCTGAACTAACTCTGAGTTGACTTAAAAATGCAGTAAACCTGCTATTTTTCTCTTGCCCAAGCCTTGTACGTCATGGCTATTCATTCAAACCACAGCATGTTTCTTCTGTCCTTTCACTTTGGCTGGGATCCACATCACTTGTATGTAGTCAAAGCATCACAAAAGGTTTTTCTGTTTGTTTGTTTAACCCCATCAGTTTCTTCATCTGTTTTGCCATAAGACTCCTCGAACATTTGTGCAGACACAACCAAAGGACCGGCGGAGTAAACTGTGCTGCTGGCTGAGTCATGAAAAGAGTCAGTTTGGAGCTCCTGCACTGAGCAGGCACAGGGAGCTGAGCCGAGAACAGAATGTGCACAAAAAAGCCTGTCTCTTTCCGCATATTTGAGTCTTGATAGTGTATAAGCAATAGCTACGTGTTGTTGGTTTTAAAGTAAAAATGTTTAATAATAATCCTACGGTTTTGATATGGAGGGCTTTGTAAACAGCTGCACAGCAAGTAGTGTGACAGCTGGGAGCTCTGCAAGCAAAAGTAGAAGTAGTAGTAATTTTGTACTGCTCAGAAATTTTAATTTTAGAGATTTTTTAATGTTTCTGCTTAGAAATACATTATACCACGTGTACTTGTAAGGAAGCTGCCCCACAGGATTTTGGTCTTTCCATCAAAAAACAGCAACAAAGGGCTTTTTTTTTTTTTTTTTTTCTTGCTTTAAATTATTCTTATATAGAACAGTTGAAATATCCTTTCCTTTGGTGTGGGCTTAGGTGGACTAGGGTGTCTTAGTCCAGGCTGAGAAAGAGACACAAGTCACCTTTCCTGCAGTGATTTTTGCATTCCCATTATGGCCCATAGTAATGCATCTACACTGGTTAAAAAAAACTGGTACCCATAATTCACATAATTATACTGGTATAACCTGTCTAAAGTCTAAAATAGTCTGAGGAATCCAAGGAGTTGTCCAACAAAAACAGGAAACACAGATTGAGTGTTCAGATAATTTTTATATATTGGTAAGTTAGAATAGGTGTGAAATCTGCGTGTGGCCTTTATGCATCTAAAAGAAGCAGAGCGGGGCATGGACTTTTTTCTCATCTGTTTGTTTTTTTTTTTTTTTTCTTTTTTTTCTTTTTTTTTCCTGCAATTACTATAAATAATTTATACATGGGTACAGATGAAGTTCTAACTTCCAGAGTAAGGATTCTTTGGTGGTAATGGTGTCCCACACTGCGTAAAATGCAGAATTTTTCATGGAAGAGCTCTGGTTTTCTCTTTAAAAATATAAATGTCTGAAATGTGCAAAGCGATCTGTCAGAAATAGCACACTGAGTCTGAGGTTTAATCCGAATTATCAAAGAACCCATATTATCCTGTGCTGCCTAAAATGGACTCCGGAGGCCAAAACAGATCAATGAGTGTTTACTTCCATGAGGTACATGTTGTTTGATTGGATTAATTTGAAATGTTAACTAATGAGTGGAAATCAGAGTAATGGTTGGTCAATTAATACATTAATACGGTAACGCTTTAGTGACCTGTTACGAAGTAAAAAAAAAAAAGAGCAGAGCTGCCCTTAATTACCAAAGTGGCCCTATCTTCTCAGCCCTTAGAGTGACTCTGGCACTCAGCCAGGCAGTGCAATCTGTCCAGAGCTGCCCGATAGGCTCGAGAGTCTCTTCAGCTTGCAAATGCCTCCCCTCTCCAGGTGTTGAAAGTGATAAGAGCACAGAAGGCCACAAAAGATTTCTCAGATTCACTGTCGGCCTGGTAAAGGCAGTAGATCTGCTCAGAAAAATTGGTGAGGACAGCAACTTGTCTTACGTTGGGATTTGGTGAAGGTTCATCTTGTCAGAATCTTGTTGCCAAGCGTGTAGACTTTGCAGTCTTGGATATTCATGGTGATATAACTAGCTTTTTAGCTGTACTGTCTCCTTTCACTACTGTAAAAAATGTAGAGAAATGCAGGGTGCTTTTATACAGATTCACATGACATCTTCTATTGGGTCTGTAAGGCACGGGTGTTCTTCTAATTGCATGTAATGCCAGCATCCCCTAGGGAATGTCCCAGGTACCTTACCAGTACTGCTTGTAGCATTTACATGATGTACGTGATACATGCTGTAGTAGACAGGTAAATTAATGGTGACATGCAAAATTGCTGTGCAGAATTTTCTCTCATACAGCTCTATGTGTTGAAAATTCCCAGTAGCTGCACTTACAGACCATGTTCAAAACAGTAGACGAACTTGTTTCTGCAGTTTAAGGTTGCCCATGTGCAGCTCATGTTTGAAACAGGCGGGATGAGCATTCTTGCTTTAATGCTCAAAGGATACAAGAGAAGCAGGATTTATGGGGGGTCAACTGATACATCTGGGTGAAAACACCTTATCCCTTCCAGGAGGAAATAAAGGCATGAATGCCAAGGTCTCCAACTATTGTCTGCTATCAAGTGTGTAGTCTAACTTGTGCAAGGTGTTCCAGCCTCACAATCCACCACCCGATGCAGGAGAGAGGTCAAGAAGAAAAGAGCCAGTGGAAGCTTTGTCTTTTGCTCTTCTTACCCGGACACAAATGACCGGGTTTGAGGATGCTCAGAATGTTTCCTTGTTAGTCTTGTGTCAGACGTGTGGGTATTTCAGTTGTTAATGTTGCGAGTTTGATGTCACTATGAAGACGATTTCACTGCATTGTCAAACAAAAGGGAAGCAGCATAGTTGCTACAAAAATCCTTCATTCCTTATAGAGGCATATTGTGCTACAACAGCAACATGGGAAAAGTGAAGAAACCGAGCAAGGGCCCTTTAATTAAGCCACTGTGATCTTGCTTTTGAATTATTCAAGAGGGAGCCTTGGGCTTCAGGCAAAGTTCCTTTTGGTGCATTTGTTTCAGTGCTGGTAACAGTAGTAAAAGAAATGAAACATTTGGAGGAAAGTTGTTTGAATTGACTTAAAAGTACCACTAATTTTCCAGAATAATAAACTCTCTGTTTGAGCTGGACGATTTTTTAAAATGTGTTCTTGTTTGTTGTGTTACCATGATGCTATTTTCTGCTCCCCTTTTCTTAGTGTACTGTTGCATGCTGTACTTTAGAAAAAAATATTTGAGTGAGATAAGGACATTTAATACAAAGAAATAAACTGTGTATGAGATAGTACTGACCCCTGAAGATCTGAATCTAAAAGTCACAATTTATCTCAAAGATTGGTCTTGAAGACAGGGAACGTTTTGCATTTCTTAATGAAAATAATTTTACAGTAGGTTTTTGTTTAAAAGATGTGGTTGCAACATCTTTAAATAGTATTGTAACTGAAGTAGTCTTACAGGGTGGCTTTCAAAAGACTGTTGCAGGTCGCATAGCCCTGAGTGTATTTTAAATGATTGATTTGTAGATATTTTAAATGAAATAACAATAGGAAAACCAGTATTTTTCAGGGTGATGTTTTCAGTGGATTTCTTAGGCAGTTTTATCTTTGCCTTGCTGCATTGCTTGGGCTATACACTCTCAAAGATTGTGCATCTGTGCAGGTGAGTTTTGAATGCTTAATTGTGCAAAACTATTTGAACATTTTTACCAAGCAGGCTTCTTAATAACTTACACTAACTTGTGCAACTAAACAAAATGATCCCAAGAGATAAACTCCTTGACTCTATCTACCAAGTTTGGCAGAGCATTTGTTGAGAAGATGTAGACCAGCATGGAAGCTATATGAAGACATCAGGCATGGGAATTGAGGGCATTTGCTGAGTAGTGTCCATCACTACTGGTCACCTAAAACAATTATATAAAGAAGAAGATACAGCTGATTGGCAAGAGCAGAGGGCTAAGTGCTCCCTCTAAGGGAAGCCAGCTGCACATGGGGGCAATGCTTCATACACAGCTCTGAGTTTGCTTTGTTTAAAGTCTGTAAAGAAGACACTTGGAAACCTGGTTTGGTGGAAAACAGAGGGTGGTTGTTTTGTTTTGTTTTGTTTTTCTCTTTTCCCTATGGAGGGAACAAAACCTTCTGTTTCATTTACGTGTTTGCTTCTGGGAAAAAAGAGGATCAAAACTTGACTTTAAATAAACTAAGAGTTTGCTTTATTATTTTTGAGTTCCTGGTGGCAAGGAAGAGCAAGACACTTTGAGTGATTTAAGCTAAAAGAGAGAACTATGTTTTTTTTGCCTGGCTTAACCTTAGGGCAAAGGAAGCTTGGAGCTGAGACAAGAAGGTCCTAATGAGCAATTGTATTTGCTTTTCCTTTTTGGCATGCCTAGATTTCTTGAGGTGAACAGTAAGACCAACACTTGCTTTAGATGAGGTTGCCCTAGACAAGATGAGAGTTATTTGCTAAGAAATGATTTAAAAGGCTCTTTATGAAGTGTCCTCTTCTAATCAATGCATGTTGATCTGTCTCCCATGCTGTACTGTGTGTAGCAAGCCCCCATCTATGTATTTTATACATTTGCACACACTTGCAAAGGCAGATGTAAAGTGTCATTGTTCTCAATCCACTGTTTAAAATTGAAAGACTATAAGGTGATAATTGAAAACAAGGCGGAGAAGAGCCATAGGGTTTGTTTTTTTACAAAAGCTTTGACTTCTGTGGCAGCATGTAATATTAACAAGCAGATGAAAAAACTCTGAAGTTCAGGAGAGTATTAGTCAGCATGATTTATTAAGGCTTTTCATGTCTGGACAGAGGAATTGTGTCACAGCAGAAATATTATTTTTAATGGCTCAAAGGTAAAAAGTAGAAAATATGTTTTCCAGGCAGCACACTAAAAAAAATCAGTAATTTGTCCTTTCTGTTTGTAATTTCTTATAAATCTATATAGAAAGTGAAGGGATTCCTGTACTGTAGCATGATCAAGAAAGCTAGGAAAAGCTTGTGTAAATCCCTTTAAAGCTGCTCTGAACATGACAAGTGTTTGAGTGAATTATGTTGACAGGCAGGTTTCATTAATTAAAGTGATGTCATTTGGTGTCTTAAAGATTTTTCATTCTGGGCACTGTAATTGGAGGTCAACACATAGTCTGCTTTACTTTGAAATTAACCACTGTTCTCTTTTTAAGAACGTGATGTCAGTCTTCCTCACAGCTGAATGTATTAGTGAGCAAAGGAGGGGGTGCTGATGGCAACCTGTTGTCCTGGAAATGGTGTCTTATGTTTGGAGCCAAGGCACTTGGCCATGGATTTTCCAATGAAGAGCCCATCTGCCACTTGCCAAAAGCACTGGTTTGCCTGGTGTCAGCTTCAGGAGAAAAGCTGAAATCTTCATGCCAGAGCTCCTGGTTGTTTTATGTTAGCCTCCAGTTTGGCCATTTGGGGATGAGGAGGCCCTACCTACTGCTTAAGCAGTCTGTCAGTCATGGAGAAACTTAAGTTCAAACAGATTGCAAAACAGCTACAAATAACGTACCATTGGACACCAATTTATGTATTTATTTATAATTATTCCTCCCTGGGCCTGCTTTTTGTCACAAGCACCTGGAGGAGGAAGGAGGGAGATGGGAGCTGCCTCACTCCTTGAGGGGCACCCCTCTGCCTGCTCAGACTGATCGAGCGATCAGTTAAAGCAGGACGGTCGTTTCTGTCATCTCCAGGACACTTTCTGCTGTAAAAAATGAGGCTGGAGAGGTCTGTAATCTCCCACCAGATATTAATTCTGCCTGGGTGCGGGGAGCAAACTGCTGAGGTGAGGTAACTGGTGAGGTAACTAGGCCATCCCCCACTAATCTCTGTTGTCTTATGTGCCTACCACAATAACGTGATTAGTAATTTTCTTTACCGCTTGGACAGATAAAGATAACCTCTCTTTGAGGTTAATTTGGCAGCCATTGAGGTCTTTTAATAAAGCAAGATGCTTTCTTGGCAGCTCTCTGTTGGTGTCATGCAGAGTTTGAGGGAACTGGAGCCCTCTATTTCTTTCCCCCACCCTCCGTTTACATCTGAAGTCTTCTTTCTTGTGGGACCCTAATGTATACTTAACAATACTCATAAGAAGTCCTGTAGAACCACTTCATTTGGGGCTTTTTGACATGACAGTAATGTTTTCAGCTATCTTTGCTGGCAAAACAAGCTGCAAGCTTTCACATTCATCAGTTTTATGCTAGGCTCTTTGTAGATGTGAGGGCACATCCTAAATCCAGTGTACAGCTGTCAGCAAACTCCAATTTAGCCACTTTGCCAGCATCTTAGATTTGTCCCTCCATCTATCACAATCAAGACCTTCTATATGAAGCTGATGTTAAACAGTCTTTTGTCTTGCCCTAGGCAGCAAGGTTTGAAATAGATTTATGCATTTGCATTTCTGGTTACTTGTGCTTTGCTCTTAAGTCTTACTTGTTTTCAAAATAACTGCCCCGATTTTTATCCCTCAGAACTGTCTCTCTCACGAAGAACGTCGGTACAAAAAAGAGTTACCTAAGAGAAACAATTGGTTTTTGACTAAATACAGGAGAGTGCTGTGCAGTGATCACCTCTTAGATAACCTTACTCTCCATGGATTGAGGTCACTACAGTATTAATTACCACCCAGAGATTCAATTCTTTTTTATATTTCTTCTTTGGAAGGCATTGGTAAACATATCATGAAAAGGCATCTATTTCAACAGACTTGTAGTAGATGCCTCTGCAAGTGCCAGTGGTTTTAAAGCTAACTTTGAAGTTGAAATACTGAGCTGGGAGTTCCTGCCTCCGTTGCGGAGATACGTCTTTCATGATATGTAACTGAGAACAGGTAAATAATTATCTATGGCACAGGTCCTTAGAATACTTGGCATGAAATGGTTTAATTATTTTGAGAGCTCTGTTTGAAAACAAAGCTCTCATGCAGTGGTTGACTGGAGAATTAGGAAAGTGATTAGCCTCCCTCCATTTTCTCCTTTTCCCTTCAGATAATGAGCTTTTGATGAAGGGCTAGCACTTAGCTTGGTTATGACGTGTGTATGTATGTTTTTTGTTTTTCCTTAAATCTTCTCTGTCAAGGATGTATCCCTTTAACTGTAGAACGTTTGCTTCCGCAAGACTCTTTCGTGGATAAGAATGGTAAAGCTTACGTGATGTGGTTGCAGTAACCTAAAGTGCAAAATTATTTTATCTGATTTAAAAGCAATGTAATAAGAGTTGGGAATACCCATCAACATGTTTTAAAAGCATTATTAAATTAAAAGCATGTTTTTTTCTTTTCCAGTGTTGCTGGTTTTTGGGGGGGGGGGGGGGGAGGAATGCAAAGGAATTTCCTTTCAAAATAATGCTCAGCATTTTCAAGTGCAAGTAGTTATCTTTAAAAATACAACATATTTTGTTTGGTTTTGCAATCAGAGACTGGCCAAGGCTTTGTTTTCTTCTACAAGTGGAATATTTTGACATAAGGAAGCTCACTTACAGTAAAAAAAAAAAAAAAAAAAAAAAAAAAAAAAAGCCAAAATTAGGGAAGAATAAATGCTTCTGAATATAGTTTGTTAGCAAAAGAGGATATCTCGTGCTTTCTATCTTTGGGTTCTCATCTTCTGTTATGTATTTTTTGGCCTTGTTAGAAAGAAAGACTCATTCCTATCCTCCCACTGAGTCACGATATTAAAATAAAATTAATGTTAATAGATTTTAAGATTGGGGCAAGAGGTCAGCCTTTATTTTGTCCTAGAATCTCCACAGTCTCTTAATTAGAAATAATGAACATTACATTTCATATGTACTCCTATGAGTTTGGGACCTAAGATTGCCAGAAAAAAAATCCAATTACTACAAGATGTGTAATAACTCACTACAGTTGTCCAATACAAATTTTCATATGGAGATTGCAAGCTTTTTGGCAATTAGAAGTGCAAATGAACCCACAAAGCAGAGATATAATAGAAAAATAATGTACCATTTTATATGTTTTTTTGATCCAAAGTTTGTTTGTTTGTTTTTCTTAATCAGAAAAGCTTCCTGACCAGTTCAGTTAGCTTTGTATCTGACAAAAGAGAAATGATAATTCAGAGTGTCACAAAGATGAGAGAACACGTGCAGGCTGTGAGGCACCTACTGCGACACTGCCCCTGTAGAGACTGCAGTCTCCAGAGCGTAGACTTGGTGTCGTTTTGGGTATATGAAGAAGCCTTGAATGTGTGTCAGAGTGGTGGTTCTACTGCTGCTGCTGCCACTGGCAAGAAATGTGTGGAGGCCAAGAAGAGCTTTAGGGCTGCCTTTCCCTCACCTCTCTGAGCAGTCAGGGCAGTATAAACACCATCTGCAGCCCCTACAGGTGGTTAATCCCACCTATGTTTAGGACGTATGTCAAACCCACTGATGCTAGATAATTCAATTTCTAGTAATTACCATACTTGAGGCAATTTCCATTGAATAACGTGCACAGAGAAGGTGGAGAAAAAGCTCCCCACCACCTGAAACTGAGGATAAAATAACACCTTTTGAGTTCCATCCTACTGGATATCTTCTTTTGCTTGAATAAGCCAGGATATTATTTGCTTCAGAAATACCTTATTTTATTTCTAATGAAAATACAATACATTGTGGATTAAATAATTTCCTTCAAATTTATCTTAAAGTAGCATATGTTTTAAGTATAAACATTTATGTAACTGATTTGTTTTATAAGAAATTGCAAAGGAGATTCAATAGCTAAAAATTTCAACCATACTTTCTTAGAAGAAGAGGAGGAAGAATTTTTCTGTAGGCTTTCTGATGCCATCAGGTTCAAGACCTGATTTCCCTGACAAAGGTACTACAAATAAGGGGCACGGCATACATAAAGGAATAGGTTTCCATATGCTGAGATCTAATGAAAGCAAAACGAGACTGGTTAGAAGTTGCTGGGTTTATTCATTGGGAGCGAAGTTTAAAAGCTTGTTATGTTTAGTAATGCAGGTTGTTTGGTTATGCAGCTGGAAATCTGTTCTTTTGGATAGGAATGAAAAGTCATGCTTCAGGACAAAACATGAAAGCAAATTATTATTATGCCTACCAAGAGAAGTTTCAGTGCTTTACATAAAAATAAACAAGCTTCCCACACACATGCATTTTAAAGCTCTATACACAAACTGTAAATTGTTGCCCAGGAAAGTGCATGTTTTTATTTTAGCTGATATATTTTAATTGGTTTTTAAGTGGCTCATGAATAAAACTGCTTTACATTAATACACTGCCTCGTACGTACTGAGTATGCAAACATCTGAACTGTTTAATAATGAGATTGATGGGCATTATTGAAGAATTGGTGTAGAAACAACCTTTTCCATGTTATTCTCCCCTTTCTTTTCTATATGTATCAGTGAGATTTGGTTTCTGATTTAAGAGTCATTCCCAGCTATTTTGTTGCCTTTTGATAATTTTTTCCCTCACTTATTCTTCACTGTTTTTCCAGAGATGCCCTGTTTTGTTCAGGCAGTACCCTGAATGCACTGACTGCTTTCTGTGTTTGTGTGGAGGCCGGGGAGAGGGAAATAGAGAAGGGCGTCTATGCTGCTCTCATTCTCTGCCACGTACACCGAGCATCCGGGTACAAAACCAACTCTCTGCTGAGCAGAAGCAGTAGGTCCAGTAAGAAGGCACCTGGCAGTCCTAAGGAGGACCTGAGAAGCATGTCTGACAGCCATACAAAATGACATTGCAGGGCTGCAACTCTTCGCTATCAGTTGTTCGGGTCTAAGTTATTTAATAATGTTAAGGGTGTTTCCACAGTTTAATGGGCTGCTAGTTAAACAACTGTACAGGTAACCCTGGTAATATGTACAGACACTCCCCTTCTCCTTTAATTACCCGATTTTATCACGTTTCCCCATCTACGTTTCTACTCCACTTCTGAAGCGAGCTTTCTTGCCGAGATGCCTCCATCCCATCCTTCACGCTGCTGCTCTGCAGGAAAGGCAGATAAATGCGTGAGTGGTGCAGATGAGAGCTGCTGAGTGTACACAGAGCTGCTGCCTTGTTATGAGGCAGACAGCTTTAGAAAATGGTTGCTGCTGACAGGCTAACTAGTGGCTTTGCTGTATGTTGCAGGGGTTGACATTTACTGTAGAAAAAAAGGGGAAAAATATCATTTGTAGGATTTCACCCTTGCTCATCAATAATCCCATTGATGTTCCACTGAATAGTCAAAGAACAAGAGCTAGCAAATTCAGATTGCTGCATATTTATATTATTAATTCCTCCATTATTCTGCTAAGGAACAACAGAGCACAGTTTCTCTGAAACTGGGAGAGAATGCAGAATTGGTTTTCACTTAATTGGCTCCTTTGAAACAAGCTCCTTTGGGAAGCAGGATGTTGTTAGTCCAGAGGCACCACAAAAAAACAGGCTAGCAATACACATAACACATTCTAGCACAGCTGTGTGCTGGGGGTATGTTTGAGGTGTAATAATAGCTAAATAGCTTTCAAGAAGAAATGTGAATTTACATGAACACAACTTTGTCAAGAAGTCTGCAGTAGCGCGTAAAATTAGTTAGGCATTTAAAAATTAATGTTGTTGTCTGGTGGAAATACCTTCTCACAAGAACATAGGCTGACCTTCATTTGAAGTCTTAATTTTGATGGTCAAAAAGTCAGGTTACTTAGGAAGCTAACAACAGGTAAGAGTAGGGATCACTGAGAATGAAAAATATGGGATCAGGCTGACAAATCGTCTGTAATGTATACGGTAGTGCAATTTCCCTTTCTTAACACCCGTGAAAGTTTTAAATGCTGTCAGAAGTGTTAGCAGTTGTGTTCGGTATTTGTAAGACTTTTTTTTTTCCTAAATCTGGCATCATGTAAATGTAACAGAATGAAAATCATCTGCACCTCTAATTTGTTTCTGTTGTTGGAAAAGGTTCAAGTTTATAAATGAGACAATTCAATGAGGTGTTAGTTTTGTGTTGCTGTCTTACTGAAGTTTTATCAAGATTGTCATCACTGCTTAAATTGTCTCATAGAAGCAGATAGGCCTATTTTCCAACAGTTGTGAAATGCACTAAAGAGAATCATCGCACTCAGCTTCTGAAGACAGTTGGTACCTGTAAGAAATGTCAGGACGGGTGTTCTTTTTTAGAAGAACACAGTTGAGGAGAGTCCTTTACTGTGCACCGGTTTCATACCGAGTGTTGTTGAATCGCTCAAGTTTTGCTTTTTTATTTTCAAAGATAAATTCAAAAATAAATACACATTCCAGTGCATGAAATGGTACTTCAGCCTTCCTAAACACAGTCTACCCACGTGAATCTTTCACTTTTTCTTCCACACCGAGCTGAGTTTTGATTCAGAAGAGCACTTGCAAATGTTTGTTAGCCCATTCCTGTTTGACATTTAAGTTTATATGTAAATAATTTGCTTGAAGCCTTTAATCCTCAGAGTTTTGTTAAATGCAGTAGCTTTGCTGGTGCGTTTAGTTTATCGTATCAGAAAAATCACTGAGGTGAAAATGCATATGTTAGGCCATTTTGTGGGGAGGAGTGACTTCTGATGGCATGTAATAGAGTTGTTAAGAGCTACACAGCTTTTCTCTTGTCCACCTCAAAGCAATGGAAAGCATGATGAAAACAACAAATCCCCGCATGAGGGGAAAGCCTTACCGGAATGCTAGGGAGCACTTAAATAATGAGGTAGGTCTGCTTGATTGACACCACCAAACAGGAGCAATTTGCCTCACTTTTCACAAATTGCTTCTTCCTTGAGGTGTGTGAAATTAATTAGGAACTCACACGTTGAGCGATTGGACATTCCACTGTACTGATCACTTGAAATATCTCTATAAAATTTACAAAAGGCTCCGAAGGTAGCTTTACGGGAATAGTAACTTTCTCTGAATACTTCCGGTACTTTCCGTGAATTTGTTCATTGATTTTGTGGATTAATAGCTGACTCTGCTCCCATTCCTTTTGTATTAACACAGTCTTACCTCATTAGTCTTCCCCGGAAGTCCTTTATCACAGTACCTCAGGGATCAGCTCATCCTTGGCCCACTGCAGTTACGAGCCGTGGAGCCAGGGGCAAATCTCTGCCCAGAAAGCTCGGGAGAACAGCAGGTGGGTGAGTGGTCTTGTGAAACCTGCCTCAATACTTGCACTGAGCATAAGTCCCTTGTACAATGCACGGGTGTGATTGTAGCAGGCAGGACCATCTTCCATACTCCCGTCAAACCACATCTAGGTGCTCTGAACAGTCCATCCCTTTAATTTTATTCTGGGTATTAAAGCTAAGCAAGTGCTAGGCTGACTTTTACAAAAACACAGGTGTTGTTTCAAGCAAGACTGTCTGCTTTTCAGTGCCAGGCAGGTGGCTCCTTGAAGTTCACATTCGTATGAATAAAATTTTATATATTATATGTATATCATATATGTATATTAAACAAAACAAAACAGCACCCCCAAATGATCACGAGGTCTAGTTCATCTGCACAGAGACAAAATCTATCTGAAAGTAACTTTGACCTGGGAGGACATCTCGAGCTGAGTTTTATTCCTGGAGCCTGTTGCAGCGCTGTGCTGCAGAGGATGGGGCTGATGCCCAGTCCAGCTGTATGTTCAGTGATCTGTTGGTTACAAGTCATTTCTCCTTGTTGGTTAAGGAAAAAGTACATCTTTTAAGTCTTACGTTAATACTCCAGGGCTTTACAATCACTTAACAAGCCTGGCATTTGCAGCCTGGTAGTGCGTTTTGCATAATATCAATAGCTTGCCTTTGTGTCCCATGGGAAAAAAAAAGAGACCCTTTTATTCTCTGTGGCGCATTCATACAGGCACTCTGCCCAAGATGATTGCCAGTGGAAGCACTGTTTGTCTTTTGAAATCTGAATTCCAACAAGCCAGGTGTTTCGGTGAAGTTCCCAGTATGTATTTAGCCAAACAGAAGGTTTTGCAAAACCTATGTGGGTTTTAGCGGATGAGTCTGCCGTGAGAATTCATTGTAATGTGGTGTAGCCCTTAATATTGAAATGCATCCAAAAACGCTGTTTGATCTCTTCTGATGGTTAAATTGTGATTTCTGTTAACGCTGGTTTGGCTTGATACGCTCTGTTTCCTAGTCAATTGAGGGTGAATTTGGACAGAGGAGCTGGCAAGGCTCCGGTATTTACATAATGCCTTTTTTCTGTGAACCCTGAATGTGGATGGAAACAGTCTCTAATCTTCTTAGTGATCTAAGCAAAGATTGAATGGTTTGGGTCAAGCTGGTTTTTGGATAGGCTTAGTTAAGGAAAAAAAAAAAAAAAAAAAAAAAAAAAACAAAAAAAAAAGAAAAAAAATCCCAGTTCTTCACAGTGATTACAAGTGGAAATATTACGGACCCATAATTGTAGTTGATAATATTTTTGATATTCCACCAGTTTGCAAAGACCACATCATTTGATTTCACCCATACTGTGTGAGATTTCTTGGAAGCAGAACAAGCAGCCCTCGTTTTACGCTCTGGGCGCTGGTCGCGTTTGCTCCCGTAGGATAGTTTTAGGTTGTATCATGAGGGATGAAAAGGCAAGTTCAGAATAAGCAGGGTACAGAGGCTTCCCTTCCTTGATGAGTGTTGAACGGCTGGAAGAGACTGCAGGCCTGCAGTCCTGCACCACGACTGCTATGACACGGTAAGGGGAGGAGGAGCTCTTCAGATGGCCGTGCTTTCCTAACTCAGATATTAAAGCATTCTGACTGGTTTTTGTGGTGTATTTCGGAAACATAGCTTCTCAGACACTGCTAATGCCAAATTAAAGATGCGATTAAAAAAAAGCACAGGGGAATAAATACTCTAAACTTAGACTAGAAACGTCACATTTCACACTTGATGTGCCCTGACTACCTACGTTTTTATTTCTGAACATGCAAGCATAACAGATCCCAGTAAAGAAAGATCAGTCTGGCTTACTTGCATTTTCCTTTTTCTTCAGGCTCACCTTCCGCTATCCAAAAAATTATGCTGTCATTTAATGTTACCACAAAGGTGTTGTATTTTTTTATGCAGTGCGTCTTCACATGATCTAAGATCACTCAGACACTGACTTTTCACAACATGATGTTTAGTAGGAGCTGCTGGGCCTCTTCTAATATCTGCATTTGAATGTTCACAAGCCAAATGGTTGATTTCTTGTGTGGTTATGTTTCTGGTAGCTTTTGCAGTGGGCATTTCATTTTATTTTTTGCTTTACTTCATGTTCAATAACAGAATCATGACTATATCCATCCCCTGCTTGAACTTGTCACTGCTGCATTTCATTAACTTGCTGAGTATTTGATGCAAATTGTTTCTAATTAATATGCTTCTAAATAAAGAAAAAAGGCATTATTAAAAACCTGTCTGCAATCTGAATAAATAAAGTTTTGTTCTTTCCTATGAAGACCTGTGCCATTTTAGGACTTTTTTGAAATTGCTGTAGTTATTATCCTATTATAGTTATTATTATTCCTGTAAGTGGTGTATTGTAGAATGAAATCCTTTTTATCTGTGCTGTAGTTAATAACTAGAACTAGCTTGCCCTAAACGTAAGGCAGGTAAGGACATGATTAGTTACTGAGAGAAAGGAACACAAATTAACCATACTCTGAATTTGATGTGTTTTAATGAAGTATAGTTCTGACTTTTCATTAGGTCAAGGGAAATACCTAACAGCTTCTCTCTTTGTGGTAGGTGTTGTCACTGTAGCATGCATTTGAGACACGTCTGTTTCGTTGTTTCTCCCTCTACCTGCGAAGGAGAAGATATCATTTGCTAAAAATAAAAAATGTTAACTTTGCCACTGTGGTTGCACAGAAATAAATGTGAAGTGTGTAACAAAATTTTGGTTGTCATCACAAAGCAGCATAAAATTTGAAAGCAGTGAATTGAGGGTAGCTTTTAAATATCTGCCTCACTTTGCTTAGATATAAGGAAAGTATACGGGAAAGAAGGAAAAAATATATACATACACTTTCCATATATGTGTATATGTATATCCTTTTAGGGCTAAAGGGATTTAAATATACATACACACACGTGGTTGCAACTATCAGATCAGGATATTGCAAGAGTCCAGATGGTGCTTGTGAAATTTTATCGAGTTGATCAAATCTGACCGTCAGACTCTGTGTTGTTACACTAATTGGAGGAAATCAAAAATAACAAAGAGGTTGTGGCCTTAGAAAGCAGTTTGTCAGCGAGATTAAGCCAATCTAAATGTGACTGCAACCCAAGGAAATTGTTCAGCCCATCCTCCCTTCCCTTCTCACACCCCGTTTTGGCAGGGTGTTCCCGTTGCTCCTTTTTGCTTGTGCTACTGCACATGCTCCTGAGCCATGGAGAATAATTCTCCCCTGCCCTGCTTCCTTCACTGTGTTAATTTTTGTCTGAATGAGGAGTCCCCTCCGAGTTAGGGCACAAACTCAAGTGCCAGCATCAGGGCATCAGTGGGAGCCTGTGGCCAGAGGCCTCAGGATCATGCCTTGTAGTGTCAGTGTGGATTTAAATCAGATCAAAAACCATATGAAAATGCAGCCTGAGCTTTACTGGTATTGTGCCCTTTGTGACCACAGTGTACGCTGCAATGCAGGAGAGATTTAGAGAAATATGCCACTAGGCTAATTAAGGGCTCTTCTCCTAAAGAGACTTTTGTTCCAAGCCTTGCTTCTGGAGATCTTCTCAGTGTAGCCACCTATCTCCTCAAGTTCTGGCTTGATCATTGTTTTAGCTCTAGCTGTTATGAAACCACAGTAACAAGGCAAATTTTAAAGCCTTGTTTAAGATTTTGTTATAATATATACACCAGTATGATACATGACACAGGTATTTTAGTTTGCTATTTGGAATTTTTTGGTATTAAGGCTATAGCAAATTAATTATAGACATTATTTTGTTGTTCTGTCTATGAACAACATCTTTCCTGCAAAGATTTCTGTGAAGAATACTTACAAGTGATGGATATGACTTAGGGGATGTTGTAAGCAAAAGGTTACATCTACCAGCGTAAGTGCTGATCTATTATAGTCCTCTTCATGAAACTCATTAATATAAAATAAATGGGAGCAGAAAAATTAGAAAATGCACCCCAGTTTCCACCTAAGCTTAAACGTTGTTCATGTATTTTTGTGCCCTAAATACCCCATTGCGTTCCCTTTCATGTTACCTCATGCTCTGTAGCAATAATTAAAGCAATGGGGCATTGTTTGAATTGCTGTTTATTTTTCTCTCTAGCTGTGTGCTGCCCACCTGCCAACCCGATCAGAGGCAGCGAACCACTATCAAGCAGTGTGTCGGGCTCTGTTTGCTGAAACAATGGAGCTGTACACTTTCTTGGCCAAAATTAAAAGTGCAAAAGAGGTAAGTTATTGAATCTGTTATAATGTGATTTAGGCTTACGGAATCACTTCTGTACCCAGCCACCAGTGGATGTCTGATGCTTGTGGAAATTATTTATAGTGTTCAGGGAGAGTCCTTCTATAGCTGGTTTGTTTGTATTTTGTTTTCTCATTTGGCCTGTAACCATTTACAGATGTCTCAGAAATAGTTATTAATTGTGACTAGACTATTTGGAAGGAAAACAGAAACACTTCTTGGGATGTTATGCAGTACTATTCCATTCCAACGTGTATGTATGCCAGCAATGTATCTGAGTCTGAAAATTTCTCTGGTGTTATGAGGTATCAGAGCTTTCCCTGCCCTTCCTCAGCTCCTTCTCATGCCTTGTCTTTGGCTGGGAATTATCTGAGATTCTCCTTGCTCATAATTTGTCCTCAGTCAGCAGCTTTCCTTACCTTTGATGTATGATTGGCTTGTTTGTCTGTCACATAGGCTTCACAGCAGAGCCAGCTTAAAATAAATAAATACATAAACAATTCCACCCGTAGGTCATGATGTCTGTGTTCACTGCCTACTTGGTTGTTCCTGTTGACTGAAAGGCCATCCTATAAACCACTTCAATTAAACTATCTGGCTGAAGAATAACTTTGAGGGTGGGTGGACTAGTTTTAATGAAGATAGTTTCAGTGATCTGGTCTGCAGAGTGGCTCCATAAACAATTGTATTGACACAGTGTGGGTGTTGGTTACACTGGAAAACCTGTGGGTGAGGGGAAGGGCAGGAAGGGAATGATAGGTCTCAAGGATGGCTTCTTCATCAAAGGCGACCCGTCAAATAACAGCACTTTCGTAATTTTTTTTTTTTAATAAAAACCTGAAGGATTTTCTTTTCTTCTCTAAGGTCCAAAGTGCCTTTTGAAAAGGTTTCACAGGCTGATGTAACAATTTTGGTACTGAAAGAGGCAGAGCTGTTCCACCCATGCATACGTGCTCCCACTGCTTTGCTTCCTCTGATTCTAGAAAACAAACACAGAACATAAATAATAAATTAAAAATAATAACAAAGGCTTTCTTGTCAGGTTCATGAGCTGAATCAGCTCATCACTGGGTCAGGTGTGCTTCAGAGCAGCACAAGAGAGCTCTGTTGTTGCACTGGTGGGAGATGCAAGCCAGTCGGAGGCATAAGAGACTGGTTCTCTTTCCTCCTGTTCAGAGAGCTGGTTGAGACGCATCCAAGGGGGAGAATCCTTCAGAGATGGTTTTCAGTTGCCCCAGGTCAAGCTTCACTTCCATTTTTCCTCCAGTCCTACTCAAACTGAAAGCAATTTTTAAACTAAAGTGGTATCATACACAGATAATTTTGACAGCGTCAGCATGGCTAAAGAGCCACTTGTTCTCTGAAGTGCCTGTATTACGGCTCATCTGCATCCAGTGCAGCTTGCGCAGAGAGCTGACAGAATGCAGCATCTCGGTGCTAAAACCCTGACATCGTTAATTTCACATCTTGGCATTTGACTGCTCCTTGGTGTTCTGTCCACTGGATAATTGAAGGATCTGTGCTATAAACACTTCAACTAACAGGGCCCAAAGATAAGGCCCTTTGCAGTTCTTGTTTCTGCTAGAGAGTAAGTACACTTCCAGTAATTCATAAACATTTTGACTGCAGTAAGCAGTAATAAGGTGTCAGAGTTGTCAATGTTGAAGTAAAATATTGCATATTGTGATTATTAAAACACGTTTTCAATTTATTAAAACAATTGCAGGGGTGTTTTGAATTTGCAGATTATTTATTGTCTTGTAATTGGACATAAAAACCCAACATTTGACAACACCGTAGAGCATACTACGAGTTAATCTCAAATGAAAGGAACCATTTGCCTCTCAAAGGCTATTAGGGATTGTTTCAGAGCACATTTAGGTCAAAGGAAGTAATCCTTGTAGATGAAATTCTGGCCCTACTGAAATCAATGAGACTTTTATCATTGCACTTATCCGAAGCCAGAATTTTGATCATTTGATTTCATTTTACCCTGGATCAATCCCCTAGCAGGCGTACAAGAAGTGACCAAGAAAATTATCTTACAAGCAGCTTCTGGAATATAAATCGCTTTTATGCTATGCTTGATCCTTATAGCTTTTATCCAACTATAGATTAAGAAACAAAGTGATTCTTGAAAATAATGCAGTACAAAAAGGAAAAATAGGTGTGAAGCAAATACAGGGTGGAATGTTGTAAATCTTGTTATTCCATTTTAAAATTACCTCTATAGTTTATACTTGAGACAAGTAGGAATCATGTGGTCATGCTAGGTTTGCGCCAGTGAAAACTGTGGTATTGTTTATTCATGTTTCGCTCTTTCAAATACATAGAAGAGTCTTAATTCATGAGGAATATTGTTAAATGAAATTCAAGTTAATAAAATCCTTTTTCTTTTCCTTTTGTATTGATTGTCATATGAACGTGGGCATAAAGGAGAGAAACGCAAAATACTTTAGTAAGGATATGTTATTGTCATCAATTCATGGTGATTGCAATGTCAGAGAATTAGGGAAAAAACAAGCTATATATATCAGCTCCAATTAAAACCACAAGCTTACACCGTGTAGTATTGTGTCTGTGACACTAAGGTTACCAGGAGTTTTAAACTAATAGTTTATTTTATAAACTGAGACCTTAATTTGGAGAGCCTTAGACCCCTTCAGACCTAGTTGTGGCGATGAGATCAAGATGAAAAACACGGCTTAAAATAACTTTCCTATGAATAAAAAAAAAATACATCAAAATTACTTGGGCTCTTTCTGGGGCTACTGTAGAGGAAGAGGGAGAATTTTTATCTGCAGAAACTCATTTACTAGGATTGTACCAAATCTGGTCTTATGCTACAGCCCAGGGCAGGTTTAGCAGGAAAGTGCACTTTGAAAGAGGCAGAAGAAACTATTGCTGTGATGCTGCTTCCAGTTTATATAAAAACACGTCAGGGCTTCGAAAGTTACTGGAATTACAAGGGATGGATCAGGAGGCAGGAGATACAAGCCTATAGTGCTCCCCGGTCTGTCCTGTGAGCATCGCTGCCTTAGCAAATGGAGCATAGTTTCAGAACAGGCTTTACTGGCATGCACTTGGGTGAGTGCATTACTCAGAAATGATGAAGCAATGAGTGAGCTGTTAAGGTCATCTCAATGGATGTCAAATACAATGTTTCAGGCACTTTGTCACACACTTGGTGCCATGTGGATTTTACTTCCAGTTTGATTCTCTGTGTGTGAGAGGTCAGCAGTAGACTTGCAGACAGGAAGACGATGTTTCCATTCTTAAAGAGAAAGAAATGTTATATCTAGTAGTTGCACAGGGCAGTACTGAAGGCAGAGATGAGAAAGGTGTGATACTACTGTTGTAATAATAATTTTTAAAAAATGAAAAAGAATAAAAGTAGTAAAAATACATATTTCTTTGGAATAGCAGCAGCAGCAACTCCAGAGTAGGGCTGCAATTTAGTTAACTAATCTGACCTTACTTTGCCTCTTTTTGCAAGGTGAAGGTTTTGTAGCAAGTGTAGTGGGGTGTCTTTTCAGCTTGCTGGCAGCGTCTGTATGCTACTAGGGCTCTACAAAAGGAGATCCACCCTGTGTACCATCTGCTGCCATCCAGAAGTGGCCTTTGATGGGCATCCTGACTCCATGTCCTGCAGTTCAGACATTTACAGCTGATGGCAAAAATAGGGTACAGCTTGTTTCTCATCTCAGGCAGTGAGCTTTTAAAATTACAATCAAATTTCCACAAAAGTGGAATCTTGCCCTTTGGTTTTGATAGTGTGCGGGGAAACGTGGACAAGGTGAAGGAAGTGTATTTGTGTGTGAGGCAAAGACAGTTTGAATATGTGCTAAAATGAACTTCATCTAAAAGAAAAGATTAATCTTGTTCAGGATCATCAAAAAGTCATTGAGATCACCTTTGTTGGCACCTAGCCATAGACTGAACTGCAGGCACAGGTGAGCAATGTCCACAAGATAAAACAAATATTCCTGCTGTGGATATCTGGAAAGGTCTCACAGCGAGTGTGACTGTGAGAAAGGGGGAGTGTGTGTAGCCATTACTCCTGTGAGTAAGCAGAGTAATAAAGAAATTGTATCGGATCTGGATTGGACTGTGGATCTGTCTGGTCTGCTGGCCACTTTGTGAACCTGCTTAATTGAGGGGGTATCTACCCTGGTCCTCCTTCAGCGCCCTGTGACTGCCCTCCCACTGCAGTGGGTGCTCCATGCCTGCTTGCTGCCTGAGGGAGCCAGCAATGAGCCCTTGCCACAAAGAAGGCAGTGGTGTCCTGGGCTGCATTTGGCAAAGCATTGCCAGCAGGTCAAGGGAGGCGATCCTTCCCCTTGAATCAGCCCTGGTGAGGCCAGACCTGGAGTACTGGGCCCAGTTCTGGGCTCCCCAGTACAAGAGAGACATGGACGCTCTGGAGAGAGCCCAGTGCAGGGCCATGTAGATGGTAAAGGGCCTGTAGCCCCTCTCCTGTGTTCAGCCTGGAGAAGAGGAGGCTCGGGGTGGATCTCAGTGTGTATAAATATCCAAAGGGAAGGTGCAGTGAGGATGGAGCCAGGCTCTTTGCAGTGTTGCCCAGCACCAGGACAAGAGGCAGCGGGCACAGGCTCTGAGCACCAGGCTGCACTTGTGTGCTGTGCGGGTGGCCGAGCACTGGCACAGGCTGCCCAGAGAGGCCGTGGGGTCTCCTCGTGGAGACCTTCAGAAGCCACCTGGACGTGGTGCTGGGCATCCTGCTCTGGGTGGCCCTGCTGGGCAGGAGGCTGGGGCAGGGGGCCTCCAGAGGGACCTGACAGCCTCAGCCGCTCCGTGACCCTGCAAGCAGTACCAGTAAATACTGATGTCAGCCTGTAGCAGAGCTAAGCATTTGTGAGTGGGCTGTGAGTGATAAACTCATGACTCGCACCACAGCAGGTCCTAAAAGAGAACAAGGGATGCTGAGCACCATAAGATACAGGCATTGTCTTGTAGGCAGATGTCTTCATCTGCTGCAGTAGGTTTGACTTCAGTCTCAAAAATTTGTTGGAATGGATGTGCATCCTAGAGCATTACAATTAATATTCCTTCCAAACTCGTTAAAATTTTGTCTAGTTTTATAATTGCCTACCTCATCAATTGCAGTTAAAGTCTGTGTTCATCAAAAACTTGTCCGTAATTTCATTATCCACAGTATGCCTTTTAATTAACCAAGTTTTTGGTAGAATACAGAAAAAGCCCTCAGTCTTGTCATCTTTGTACTGATCTTTTAAACAATGCCCCTTATGATTTCTTTCCTGTCTAAACTAATAGCTTAATTTTTTTCAGTCTGTCTGGATATATTTCCACCTGACCTTTAATTAGACCTTCCAAGGTCTAATTAAATACATAAATAGAAATTAAATTAGTTCCTCTCTTTTTCTTTTTTTTTTTTTTTCTTTTTCCCTAGCTTCATGCCATCTAGAGACTCAGCTGGAAAACAGTTAATTAAAAAAGTAGATTACTTTCTATATAATATGGCTATACTGGCGTATTAGTTGTACAAAGTATGGTTATACGGGTAGTTAGTTAATAGATACCTAAATAATGTTAATGGCTAACTTATTTTACTAATATGGTCACTAGCCAAGTTACTCTTAATAGTCTCGTGACCATAATAGCTGTTAAACACACTGCTGCGTGGATTTCCAGAAAGGACAGCTGGAGAAACTGATTCTCAAACTTTTCGGCCTATAACCTCGCCTCTGCTGCCTCTTCCAGGCTCCATTGACTCCACTTTTGCAACTGTCATCAGGCTTGCAACTCCATCATGATGTTTGATCCCATTAGGAGCCATTTAAATGGCAACCTAATAAATGAGGGAAAAGACTGGGATTTTTTGTTTTGTGTTTTTGTGTGTGTGTGTTTCAGGCACTGTAACTCAGTAAGTGTCCCATGCATTTGGTTTTTTTGTCTGTTTTTATCCCTAATAGTTTTTTTGAGCAGCACAGTGACTGCTCTTTCCAGAGCTGAGCGAAGTATGTCGACCCACACCACTGTTTATGAAGAGCTTTGTCTGATATTCAGTGATATCCTTAAAATGACATGAAGAATGAGGTTGCTTTTCAGGGACTGATTCAACTGATAGTATTCCCTTCAACAACTCTTGCTTGAGTTAAAGGGGGCTTGGGGATCTTCAAAGAACTGATGTAATGCTGCTGGCCGAGCCCTTGGAATTTAAATCAAGGATGGATAGTTATATACATAAGAGCATTTTTTCCCCTATATAGAGTTTATGCATTTTTAAGTTGACAATAAAAGTGCAAGAATATTTTATTAGTTTCCCAGATATCATCATGAGAGTCACTTGCATCAGTGACCAAATGATATAGCATATAAAGCAGGAGCTGCCGTAGGTTTTGTTCTGAAACTGGCGAAAGACAAAGTGAAGATCTGGATTCCTGAAATACCGTCTTCATTAAAATGTTGCATTTTAGGGAGCATTTTGTGGAAGCGAGCCCTTGACGCTGTGCTGACAAGTGTCTTACATAACCTCCCATCTGTCGCAGGCGCAGGAGAACGTGTCCCAAATGTGGGACACGCGGCAACAGCGAATCAGCTGCCTGCTTTTAATAGTGCAGGAAGAAATTTGAAGAAATTCGGTATTTCTATTACTAGCATTTGTCACAAAATGCAGCTGAAGGAAAAATGGCCAAGTGCTGTAATGGTCTAAAAAAGCCAGAGCTGTTGAAACTCTTGCTTCCTACACATCTGACCCTTATTTCGTGAACATATGCCCAGGCTGTAGTAGATGAATCAGATCTGTGGTACGGGTTTGAGGTTCTGGGATCATTTAGAAAAACCCTTTTAAGATGTTTTTGCTTTCTGAAAAGGAAACCCATTTAGGCTATGTATTTATTACACCATAATAGCTTTCCTTAAACCATTGTCCCAAGGGTACATACAAATGGATACAGCAGCTGAGGTTACTCATAGGTTTTGGAGCCCAGCTAAGTTCTGTTGTATTGTAAATGTTTTGGTTTCCATAATTTACGATTGCAGCAGATTCTGAAACCCACGGACAATGACTGGGGATGCTGGAGGGAAATGATAATATTTCATTTAGTCCAGAAGTTTAAATGCAATCGTTTGTCACCCTGAATTGATTCCTTCCTAAGCAACACCTGGCAGATGGAGGAGAGTTAAAGAAACCTTCGTAATTAATGGCTGCAAGGATAAAGTACTTAGTTTCTTTTTTCTCCCCAGTCTTCCAAAGCTTCCTCAATTTTGCAGTGATGGAAATTACCAACTATGGTGAGCTGCATTTAGGGGTGCGAGCCAGTTGAGTTGTGGGTAGGGGAGAAACTATTCCTGTGAAAAAGTGAGTATTTTCCCTGCAGATTTTCCTCCCTACACAGCTCCCTGTCAGGCAGAGTGGGTGGCTCTGCCGGGGCGCAGGAAAAATCCAGAGCACCCAGACCCTCGCTTTGACTGTGTCCTGTGCTTATGCCAGCTCATTTGTGTCAAAAAAGGGCACTTTGAGAAATGTGCCTTGTGGCTGGTGGGTTTGGCTCTCAGCTCTTGAGTGTGTGGTAGCCAGCAGCACCCACACCTGCGCTTTCTAAAGTAGAAACTCCCCCTCCAGCTATGTTCCAGAGAAACTAATTAGATGGCTGCCTCGTTGGGAAGATCTCTCAGCTGTTCAGTTATGTGTGTTCTCCCCCCTCCCCTCCTCCCCTTCTTATTTTTTGTTGCTAAGAAAAATAGGTTGTAGTCTTTTTAGCTTCATGGAATATTTACATCAGTCAAAGGCATCAGCCTTTGGGCATAAACCAGCCCCGTTAAGTGTATGGTAGGGAGCGTGGCTGCTGAAAGGGGTAATTGCTGCAGGTGTTGTTGGACAGTCAAAGTAAATGTTAAGCAGCTGGAACGTGTTCATTTTTTTTTTTAAATTGATAGGTATCTTCCAGCATGGAAAGGAGGAGCAACTCTGACAGTTGTGAGCTAATTTACTGCAGATAACTTTTTGATTACCAAGAGAAAAATGAGAAAGTATTAGAACGATTGTATATTTTGCAATTTATTAGTAAACGTTAGCTGTTCACATGAAAGCAAGTAGTTTACAGCTCACAGATGCCATCTTTGAAATGGCAACTGCAACTTTGAAAATGATATGGAAAAGAATCACAGAATCACAGAACTGTAGGGGTTGGAAGGGACCTTGAAAGATCATCAGGTCCCACCCCCCTGCAAAGCAGGTTCCTCAGAGAAGAAATCCTGGGTGGCAAAATAGGCATAAATGAGGCCTTTGTGTTACTTATTCTTATTATTTTTTTTTTCCTTGGAAAAAGATTATGGCTTGTTAGTGTTAGACTGAGTGCTGCCCGCAGCAGCAGGACCAGCCCAAGTTTCCATACAACCGTTGTTTCCCAGTTGGGCATCCTGCGGCAATGCCGCGAGTCGTGCCAAAATGTGCCCGCATTGTGCAATGATAGATGTGCTTCTGTAGCATAGGTGATTTATGACTTTTTAAGAGTCTTCCTGTAAATGATGGATTATTTTTTACAGGGCAGCGGTAGTATTTCTTCACTGATGTGAAAGTAAATGTGTTACTTGTTTAAATAAGACAATAAATAATCCATCTGCTGTTTTGCCAAGACTTCCGTGGTGGCTGACTCACATGTGCCGTCCCTGTTAGCACATGTGGTAGGTACACTCCAGTATGTGTGTGAATTAAGCACTTTTCCAGTGCTTACATTTCTTCCATTGAAATGGTTAGGGTTTGGGAACTACTTGCAGGAGAAAAATGTTTTACCAAATATGCTTATTTTTAAGCTTTCTGGGAAGCTCCAAGGCTCGAGACTCATTGTTCAGTTCCATTAAAGGCAGAGCTTGAGTGCTCTAAAGTGAGACAAATATTTTTAATGCATAAATACATAAAACTCTGTCCGACCTCTGGCCTGTGGGTTCAGTCTCATAAAATAATGAAGTCGTTAGCAGATTTAACTATCCTTTTTGATACATTAATAAGTAACAAGAAAACAGATCAAATTAAACATTGTTAAAGATTTCCTGGAAAACCCTCTGTAAAAGTGGAGTAGAGTATTGAGAATGTATTTGTAGTGCTGATTCCAGAACATTTCAATACAAAAGTAAAAGTAACATTTTGATATGCAATTCTTTGTGTCTAAGATAATTTCTCTAAAGCCACTCAAACCATTTATTTTTTGGCCTGCATTTGTGTGTGTGCAAGCTTTGCCTGTTCTTTAGTTTACTGTAATTTTTGATCATTTTTCATCTTCTTGTTTATATGAAAGCTTTGCTTTTCCCCTTTGCAAACAATCTTTCTCATATTTGCATCATCTAATCTTGTTCGTAAATAAGAGTTTTACTTCTGACAGATCTGTTTCACTTCTTTACATAGAGATTTGGGGATCTGAGTAATAAAATCATAAACCTATGTTATACAGGCTGCTTAATGTCAATATAAATGCAAGTCTGTCACTATTCTGTTTAAAGGATTTCACGTAGTTTATTTCACCTTGCAACTGACTTTCTGGGAATTTCTCCTTCAACAAAAATGAGCTGTCTTGCATTTGGCAAGTACCAGTTAATTTTGTTATGAATGGATTCTTACCAAGTCAGTAACCTTTTCTGTGTTGGAGTTTAACAAACTTGCTACTTTTTTTTCTGTGCATAGCTCAACTTTAGGCATATTACAATTTCTGTGTATAGGTTTTTCTGGTATGCTATTATCTGAAGTATTCTCATACTTAGAACTTCAGATTTTTTGCAGCATTGAAGGTCCCCTTTTCAATTAAGAGAAACATTTAAATAGTATTTCAAATTATTTTTGCAGTGTTACTATTCAAGTTATAAGATACTCAATAGAATACCCAGACAATATCATTCAAAAGTTAAGCTTCTGCTTTACTGTAAAGTAATGTCACCATTCATTTTGTTGACTAATTTTCATTTCATTTGCAGAATCTGAAGAAGATTCAAGAAATGGACAAAGAGGCAAGTGATGAATCCAGCACAGATCTTGATGACTTAAAGAATGCTGACTGGGTAAGACAACAATTGAATAATGATTCAGCTTACCTAATGCTGTTTGGTTTATGTTAAAAGTGGTGTCTGTTGGTTGGTTTTGTGTTTTTTTAGCATATGAACTAGTACTAAATTATGACAAGTTAGTTCTAAATGGAATTTAAACCTTCCTTCACAGATAGATGAAGTAATGTAAGTGTCCAAGCATCACATTATTTCTTTAGACTCAGCTTTCATGTAGAAGCTTTTGAAGTTTAAAAGGCTGGTCATTTAGACAGGTATCATGCTGACTGCCCTTCAGAGAGGCAGTCAGGAAGTAGGCAGAGCCACCAGCTGAGTTTCTTTAATGGTGAAAGAAAAAATGCTACAGAGAACAGTCAGTAGCTTGTATTGTTTTCTATTTACTTTTTTTTTTTGGCTAATATATAGAGCAATATTGAGACATTCTTAAAAGTTCTTGATTTCAATCTCCTGATCTTCTATCTACCACCTGTTCTTACTCCTTTCCACCCATTCTCCAAAAATAAGAGGGAAATGTTAGCATGTGGTAGGCAGAGCAAAAGAAAATTGAGTACCAAGAGGGTATTGCTAGACATGTATTCGTGTTTTTTTTCCTGGCCCAGATTCAGGACTTTGTACTTGGCCTTGCCTTATTGAATCTGGATCTACTACATGGAGAATAAATACATGAGTCCTGTTATATTCAGGGTTAAAAATGGGCTTATCTAAAATCACCATGTACAAAATGGGTCTGGTTGAGGTGTTAAAAATAAAATGATAAAGCTCTACATATTTGGTGGTGTCCTGAAAAGGTAATGAGCAACTTCAGTTCAATCTGAGTTGGTATGCAAGGGTAAGGCATTAAATAAAATTTTGCTAACTTTTCTCTTCAGGCTCGTTTTTGGGTACAAGTGATGCGAGATTTACGGAATGGTGTCAAGCTTAAGAAGGTTCAAGAGCGTCAGTACAACCCACTCCCCATAGAATATCAGCTCACACCATACGAAATGCTGATGGATGATATTAGATCCAAACGCTATACCTTAAGAAAGGTCATGGTAAGTCAAGAGAATTACTAGAATTTGTCACATCTGAAATAATTCTTTTTATTTTATTTCCTTTTCCTTTGTTTTCGGTTTCCTTTTATATTTTTTTCCATTCATTCTTTTCTTTTTTTCCTGAGAACCTTGAAATTATGATTTCATGTAGATAGTATTCATGTTCACGGGTTTTATATGGCATCTTAAATTACGGCAGGAAAAATTTTAAATTTTGAAAGACATTCCTACACATCATGTGCCTGAACAAATGATTTCTGTTGGTTTTATGATAACCTTCAATTTGTAGAAGCTGAGCTCGGTTGTTTTCAGCATATGGTGTTGCTACTTTCAAGTGGGGAAAAAAAAAAGAAGCTAAGGCAAGCTGAAGACTGTTGATAGGTCTCCTAGATACTCATGAAAGTGCATATAAGGCTGACCCGTGGCACTCTTTTTATCAGAAACCATTTGATATTTACTGGCGTCTCCTTGTTCTTTTATTCCTCTTAGTTTATATTGTGTTCAACATAAAGATGTTCTTCCTGATAAGGCAGCAACTGATCTAAAAGGATCCTTATCCTTACTGAAGCATTTTAAACCCCTTTGTCAGAGGCATGTATTTGGTCATTGTCAACATTTATATCTGACCATTATTTATGTTTCCCTGTTATTAGTTACAATGGAAACATCTTGTTGGAATATCCAGTACTCAACTGTATTTGCATTCCTGAAAAAATTTCACAAAACCTTTGCTAGAAAGAAGGCCAGGATTCCACCAGAAAAATTCAGAGATGAGAGAGACAGAAATCTTACATTGGAGATCATGAAAAAAAAAAAAAAAAAAAGAGTAGGAAAAATTTGAAATTACTCCATGGAGAACAAATAAATGAGTCCTGTTACAAATATAAAGCCCTTTTGTGTATGAAGTGAAAGTGTTTTCCTAACCAAGGTGTGGATTCAGACTATCAATTTTCATTTACTGCAGCAATTTTCTGTTGCTTAAATATTAAATCAATAGGAGAAAATACATACCCGGGAATGTTATCTATCTATCTTTACGCTCGCAGTTCAGAAAACAGAGCTAACTGACCATATTACCCACTGCCAAAGAAGAAGTCACCTCAGGACCTTGATTACTATATGCAATCAGGATAGTAGTTTCTTCTGGATGGATACCCTTGGGTCATCTGATTTTGCTTTTGGCAGGCTGAGCTTTAATTCATCTTCTGTTGGGCGAGCTCCTGCCTCTTCTGAAGAGACTTCCTTCATTATGTTGTAGGTCTTGGAGGCACAGCTGCTCTTCTCTTCATCCAGACTCTTACTGTATACGAAATCCCTGCAAGCATCTATTTTTGTCCTGCTATCTTGTCTACTAGGTAGATCGTCCAAAGTGACCTCTGGGCATAAACAGGATTACAATCAGCTGTAGGTACAGGACCTGTAGTGCTGTCTCTGATGCAATTGCTGGCTTCATCTGAAAACTGCTGGTGACTGTGTGTTAGAAAACTAACTTTTTTTCTTATTATAAACCTTCCATCCAGTAATTTGGATTCTGCTGCAGGGTCTGCTTGAAGAGAGTGGCAAACATGCACAATAGAATGCGGTTTGATATGAAATGCGTGGAGCCTGGAGGATTCATACAGAATTACAAGTTTGGTTAGATGTCATAAATACAGCATCGTTTAGCTGACTTTTATGGGTCAGAGCTAATTATATATATTCCCGTCAGAGAAAACTGTCATGCTTCTTGAGAAGAGGAAAAAATGACGAGTCCTAAATCTGAATTTTAAAGCAGCCTGGGAAAGATGGATTATGTTTCTTTCTATCAGTCAAAGCAGATGTTTGGCAAAATTTTTATTAAAAACATTTTTACTTTAAAGCTGTGGGTAGTATTTTTAGAATTGACGGCTCGTGAAAATGCATGCTACTGAAGATAACGGGAGGTGGATCATTTTTAAGTAAATAAAACGTTAGATAAAGTCTTTACTCTTCCTTTTACGAATGTAATGCTGTGTTTAAAAGTGTCTTGATCTGTCCCTGACTGCTCGGTATTCTGAGTAAAAATTAGGGAAGGAACAGATGTTCCTGTTAGGTGCATCACTTAGGAACTATTTTGGTGTTTTAGACTGTCAGCAGTGTTAACAGATAGCAATGACTGGAGCTGTCTGTTCTCACAAGTCTTCTGTCATAGGGCAATTCTTCAAAATGTCTTGATGTAAAATGTCACTTTCTGGGCTTTTTGCAAATAACTAGTGTATTAGTCTCAGTGACCTCTGTGTTTCTATTTTAGTAGATACGAAAATAATTTCAAAATTGTCATCTCTCCATCCCCCGATGCAGGAGTCTTTGTTTCTGTGGTTGTCATGGGAACAAGATGACTTTCATCCTGGCATTTTGTAATCTTGGCATGTTTGCCTTAGCAGCTTTAATGGCTTTTTTTCCTCCTACAAAACACTGACTCCCAGAAATCCTAGGTATAGCAGCGAGCTTCACAGTTCTTAATCATGCGTTAGGGCTACCCAAGGAAGTAGTGGCTCTGTGTAAGTGCCATTATTGTAGGGGATCATAAACTTGTATCTGTAATAGATGTGCAGGTGCAGCAGCACGAATACAGTGCTTTACAATGTGCAGTATCAAAGAATAGACACTGCTGCTTGACCTTTCTGGATGGAGCTAAATCAGAAAATTAATATGCACCGTGTAACAACTAGGTGACAACTAAAGCACGACACAGTCTGCATAATGAAATCTGACAAATGCAAATCTACTTACAATGCTTGAATTCACAACCGGACTTCATCATGGGCAGTTCTGGGAATGATGTAGCACATCCCTTCTGACGATGTCAGTGTTCACAATTTCAAGTGAAAATTTCTAGATGGTACAAAACCATCACTTTCATTTTATCTGTTACTTAGAGATAGGACTCTTCTACTTAATACAGTCACCTTTTAGAGTGTGAAAAATAAATGGCTGAGATAGTTGAATGTCAGTGATAAGTGACATAGTTCTTGTGAGTCGTGCGCAGGTCACCAAGTACCATTTGAAGTTATTATTTTAACTGCAAGTCTCTATTTATATATTAAAATCTGATGGAAGCAAGGGTTATGTGGTAATTTCTCTGTGCTTTAGCTGTTCAGATCCCTAAATTTCTGGTTGATTTTTGTAATCATTGATTATGCTTTTCCCACATGGCCAGTTTTAATGCATACTGCTGTACAAAAGCCATTTTATACACATGAAGATGTAGGATAGCATTACAGTGTTTTGAGGTGTTTGTTTAGATACTGGTTTGCAGTTTGGGGCAGTGTGGTATGTGACCACAACGATCATTTTTCTTGTATTCTGCCTGTGCCATGGCTGCATCTGTGCAATGCGGCTCGGATTTAGACTTTAATTGAGCCATGAATTTTAATTAATTAATTAAAAGATGCATGTTAAATTGCTCATTACAGGGAGAGTTGGTTTGAGTGAAGAAGTAGATCTACCATGGACAGAGGAGATAAAAGCTTCTCTTCAGTGTCTTTCCTGTCAACATCTTGTTTGGGAGCCGAGTATGAGCAGGGAGCTTCTGCTGGCGCTCCCGATCCTGGCTTGTCGGCTGAAGCAACGGATAAACATCCACTTGCTTTGCCACCAGCTTCCTCTGCATCCCGTGGAAAATCACTTAAGCAGATCTCACTTTTCCCCTTTTCCAACCAAATGGAAATACTGATACTAATTACACTCTGGTGGCATTAAGTCAGTGCACAGACTGCCCTGAGGTGAAAGGCTCAGAGCCATGTATTATTTATTTCCTAGCGTGGTGCAGAGAGTTGCTCCCCAAGGCTGGAACTGAGATTATCAGCGTACAAAATGGCTGTTCTGATGGTAACGGCTTGCAACTTAAGCTATCAGCTCTGACATCTGATGAACGGTAACCTGGGGATGAGAGACTCATCATTTCATTACGGATCCTGCAAACCACGCTGGCCTTGAAGAATTGCTCAGTCCTTAAACAGGAGAAATCAATCACATCACTTAAAATAATACCCTCCTTATCATAAAACGGCAAATCACCATTTAATATAAACCTTTCCCCTTTCAATTTTTCTGTACTGTACCTAGGAAGATGTCACGCCACGTGGTTTAGCAGCTTGGTGTTCTGTGCCTTACTGCATCAAGTTCTCTCTGAGGAAGCTAATGGGGTGGGGAACAAATGGAAATCAGACCGTGTCTGGGGTAAGATACCCCCACAAAGAGTCCCGGAGGAAGCAATGAAACGTTCCCCTGAAGGAACTCCGTATCCGATCCCCTACTGGGGAAGGGAAGAGGCTTTGATGGGAGGCTGTCACTCTGCCTCAGCCCAGAAACAGGGCATGGCCCAGGTCAGCAGAGCTTATGTGGAAGCTGCGTGGCATTAGCGAAGTTCAGTTAGGGTTCATGCTCCGGTGACCGTGTGGGAATGTCAACCCCTTTTTCTGACTGCAGCATTTCTCCTCGTTAGCAAACACACACGAGATTTGACAAAACAGAGCTGTCCTTACACATGTTTTATGGCTACAGAGCTTGTAAGAAGAGTCTCCCAAAGAAAGTCAAACCGTCTGGCCTTTAAAAAAAAATAAATTGATGAAATTTGGGACATTTAGTCTAAGAAATATAGTACTGCAGGAATTTCTTTCACATTGGAGGACAGGGCTGTGTGGTAATAGAAGGTGCCAGAAGGATGTATGGCTTAGGATGCTCTCTGACAGTGTGCTCGGGCATTGTGCCACACAGGCTGAACCTGACAGATGGATTTCCTAAGCAAATCCATGCAATTATTCCCAGCTTACAATTCATAAATTCCTGAGATGATAGGAAAACTCCTGCTGCCTTGTTTATATTCCGTGCATGTAGTGAATTGCTGACTGTTTCCTGCGATGTGTTGTGTACGGTCTTACCTTCAGAATGAGATACCTGAGGAAGAAATGTCTGTCTCTTTAGATAAAAGCAGGCAAACGAGAACAACTCCCACCCAGCCCCTCTTCTTGCCTCTCCCTGTACTTCCAGTGTCATGCCATGGCATTCTAGTGACTTGACTTTCTGGACATATTGGCAAATTCTGCTTTACTCTTGAGTAACTTATAAAAGTGCAGGTGAAGAGGTGTCTATGAAACCATGCCCAGGGGTTTTCTCTCCTTCTGCTGGGATTTCCACACCAGGGCACCTCTTTGTGGCCAGAACAGCAGAGACAGGTTCTGGCCAGTCAGGCAAAAAACAAGGGGAGCTTATTTTTCATCCGTTGCTAAAAACAATTCATTGCTGATAGTCCTGGTGCAGTTTTTGCTTTCGTATCAGAGTCTGGGAGATGTTAAGCAGATCAAAAAACTGGGCCCAAAACCTAAGAGCAGGCTGTTATGTGTAATGGTTGGCAGAGAGCCATGGCTCAAATAGATGTTCCTAAAAAAATGGTCTTGGCACCTTTTCCTCCAAAGGAGATACGAGCTGTGTCTGCATTCTCCCATAGACCTGGTTGCAGCCTTGATACTTAATTCCATCATTTCAAAATCCTAAGTACTGCTGATGGATGCTGCTGGAACTGTGGTTATTCTGGAGCTATCTGCAAAGCTGAAAAGCTTTCCCTTAAGTCTTTGCTTGCCTGTGCTATGCATACAGATTGTTGTTCTGTTCAGGACTGTTGGGATTTGATGTCTAGTGCAGGTGTCAGAACTCTGCAGGCTCTGCCAGGGATGTTGCAGGTTTTCTTTTTGTCTCATCATCTGCACGAGCATCAGTGCAAGACATGGAAATATGCGTGTGTTTCACTTTCTCCTTTTCAGGTCAACGGTGACATTCCACCTCGATTAAAAAAGAGTGCCCATGAAATAATCCTGGATTTCATCCGATCACGACCTCCTTTAAATCCTGTATGTAATCCAGCGTGCTTCTTTCCTAACGAAAACGTGTTGTTTTAAAAAATGTCTGTGTTCAGGGAATGTGTTAAGTATTACATTTTCTGATTCGGTCTTTCAGAAATATTGATTTATATATATAGAAAGTGGTTTCTTGAAGATCAGTGTGTGATGCCTTGCAGCAGCCAATAGCTGTTCTCACCAGCAGCCCTTTATCTCTGAGTCACGGAAAAATGCAATTCTTCTTATGTTTTCTGGGAGTTTTACAAATGAGTGCACATAAAATCCTATCACAACATGCCACATTTTATTGTGCCATTCTCCCCTCCCCCCAGTGTGACATCTGCTCTCAAGGGAGCACTGTTTTATGTAATTATAATTATCTTTATACACCAAGGCCTCTGCAAGAAAACTGAAACCAACCCCACCACGGCCACGCAGCCTTCACGAGAGGATATTGGAGGAAATCAAGGCAGAGAGAAAGTTGCGTCCAGTCTCACCTGATGAGATCAGGCGTAGCAGGCTGGGTAAGTCATTGCTAGTTTCTACCAGCAGCATTCACAGAAAAATTCCCGCATAAGAAGCAGCAATATTGGCAGTATCTATGCAAATGTCACTGAAGACAGAAATTATTCTTGCCCATCCAGATGAGGAGTGCCTAAAACTAACACCTTTGCTAGGGCCATGTAGTCTTTGTGCTAAGTTATTTTTAAAAATAAGGTCCTGTATGATTCAACTTGATGCCATCATGTTTTTAATGTAAGCAATAGATACATTTAATGACATCATATTGCTCGTTAGACGTGACAGTTAATGTTAGATTTGCTCAGACTGGAATGGATATTAGTTCTCCCCAGTGCCATATTCCTTACGTATCTGTAAGTATTCTTTACATGTCTGTTCTTAATTTTTTCTCTTCATTTCCTATTGCTAGCATCATCAATTACCTTATTTGAAAATCTGCTTTCGTTTGCTCGAAGTATTGCTTCTATTTTGAATCTAAATCTTTGCTTCATTTTATAAGTTACGGAGCATGTGCTTGTGTATGTTTTCAGTGATCAAATAATTTAGACTTTTACTGCAAAGCTGTTAGTTTCTGCAGTGTACATTCAACAACCCACTATGAAATTATACCAATATTATACTTTGCAATGATCACCAATTCACGTTAGTTCAACGGTTCTGACATTGACAAAAGCATGACAAATGCAGCCTTACATGGTGACATACTTTACTTTAAAAGCATGGTATTTAAACTGCATTAGGAAAACTGAAGTAGCTTGATTTTTGAAGAGCAAAAGTGGCATCTTACGGTTGGAAAAGCATGAAATAATCCAAGTGTGTGCTCTGTTGTTGCTTTTGCAGAGTATTTGTGCCTGCCACATGTGCTTCAAGGCACTGATGCAGATGCAAGTGGATTGTGACAACCCATTCATTCTCTCTAGAGGAAAACAGTTTCATTAGCTGTTTTGTTGCATTGGTCTTTGATAGAGTACGTTGTAGTTTGGTGAATGCCTGGGTGCATTTTAAAATGCATGGTGCTTTGAATACTGTTTCTTTGGGCCTTCCAGCTTCTGGTTTTGATTTAATTTATGCTTGCTGTATCAACTAATGATTCTCATAGCCCTAGACATTTTTTCCAAATGTAGGAGGTTTGTAAAAACATGGAACAATTCTTTGCTTTTCTTTCAAACATGAAACTTCAGTATTTTACACATTCTCCATTTGGGAAATATCATGTCTTGTAAGAGGCAGCAAATGTGATCTAATAGATTTTTACAATTTTTAACTGATATAAATTTCATCAAACCCATTTAGTAAACAGTTTCTAAAAACAATCTTAGATTTTGGAGTATTACTGGCTGGGACTTCCTGAACTGATATCAGGGTATGTCCTCCAGGGAAGGATACCTGTCTTCTGCCAATTCTTCCTCTTATTTAAGAGAATATTTTTTTTTAAACTTTGAAACTGTGATAATTGCCCTTCAGCCCAGCAAGTTGTTTGGATTAAATGTCATATTACTGGAGGCATGAAAGGGGATGTGAGTTTTACTCCCCCACTGTAGTGTTGAAGATTTTATTTTTTTAATGTGGAATCATACACATTTGTATTTGTTGCTTGCATGAAGAAGGAAAAAGAGCAAGGATCTTGAAGATAATTGCTTCTTATGTTGAAATATGAGGTTTGGGTTTATGTCACATAGAAATGATTGTTTTGCCCAGAGTTCCTTTTAGAATACAATGTGTTTGTGCAGAACTGGGGGTGGAATAATGCTAGTGACCTTCAATATGATACCGATAGGTCTGCCATATAGCTTAGGTGACCACTGAATATAATTTAGCGTAGCAAAATGTAAGGCAAAAAGATTTAAGGATTGCAAATCTAAGGAGAAGCACAGTGTGGGACACTCGTACCATCTGGACAGAAATATTTGTTGATATTAAAAAGAAAAAAAAAAGGAGTATTAGAATGGAAAATTTGGGAGTCTGTGGTACACTCCACATGTCCCAGAGTTACTCATTGTTGCCCAGTTTATAGCAGTCAAGCACATACCTACATTTGAATGTCCTCTGCAATATGAGTGGACCTGTGGCATGTGCTTCCCAGCTTTGTCTCCTTGCTCTGCACATCCCACACATACATCCAGGTGAGATCTTCTCCATCCCAAGTTGCCACCGAGCAAAGGGAGCAGCTGGAAGCAAAGTGTCAGCCCCTGAGCCATGCTGGTGGGCTGTGTGGCTGGCCCAGGGCTGGCCGCTGTTAAGCCGAAACTGCTTTGGAAATGGTAATTTAATCTTGTTAGTTGCACTCACCGAGGGAGACATTGGCTAGAAGAATTTGAATCAGTTTTCAAACGAGCTCAGCGGATCATCAGAATAAACTATCAAGGCAAACACAGCCTTGAGGTACCTACCCTTTTAATTAAAAGTACGGATTTATGACTCAAGTTGAGCTAATGGAGCTTGGAGAAAACTTTGTTTCATGCTCTTGTTTCATTAACTTTCAGTTAGGACGCAGCATTAGGTGATAACAACCCTATGCTTTAAAATGTATTTGCCTTTATGTTAAGTTTGGACAGCAGTTTAGATACTGTTCTGCGCTGCTGTCTGTGGCTGATGTTGTCTGGGTAATGAACTACAGGAGAAATGCCCTGACTCCCAAATTTGTCTCAGAGTCAGCCACCTACAGTGTTCCCTGCCTAAATTTGCTCTCATGAGCAAAAGTTGTTCCAGCACAAAGTTTTTTCAACACGGTTTCACATAGTGGTCCCTTTCAAACCAACGCTGCATGTTTATCACCCACATGTATCACAGATAAGCTGATGTCAGTTTTGATGTGTCCTGGTACACTCTTGTAGTTGGGTCTGGCCTGCTTATCTGGATTAGTGTACTGAAATTTGGGGTTCAGTTGAGAATATGTTGAGTGTCTACTCCCTGAATTACAGTGCACAGCTTGAAGTACGGGTAGGTCGAACACAGCAGAGGTTTGTGTGCGTTTGGACCTAGGACCATGGGCAGACCAAAGGCCTGGAAGAAGGTTCAACAGCTATGCCATGTGATTTTCTTGTATCCGGAGGTTTTATTTTCATGTGTGATTTTGTTGTTATTAAGCTGGCAAGAAACAAAGCAATTGGTTATGTAAACTTTCCAGAAATACAGAACATCTGACCACTTTCTTATCTAGGAGTAAAATGGCTAGCGGCCCTAAAAGGAGAGGATAATATTAGGGATACATTTTAAAGGCTAAATACACCTAAGTTTGTTTTTTTAAAACAAAACAAAACAAACAACAACAAAAAGTCAGCACAAATCATACTGTTAGGTCTCTTTTTTTTCCTATTCAAGGGAAGAAATGCTCAAGCTTAGCTTGAGTGTCTCTCTTTATTAGTTTAATTATAATCATTGGAGATTATGCTTAAAAAAAATAGAAATATTTATTTCAGGTCACTGAAACCTGTGTGAAATGCGGCTTTGTACTTTCAACTTTTTTTCAGCTCTCTCTCTTTCTCTCCTTTTTCTCTCTCTCTTTTTCCCTTCCCTTTCCTTTTTTCAGGGCATTTTAATAGAAAATACTGTGTTTTTAAGATACTTGCCTCTTGTTTTGGTATTTGATTTATTGATTTCCAAAAATCTGGTTCTCTAACTCTACAAATATCTTTATGCTTGCTCTGTTTGCAAGTGCTATTTATGCTACTGTAGTTTTCAGACCTCAAGCTTTACTTCAGTAAAGCCGTAGTATGTCTGACACATTTTGGATTTAGGCAACAGAATCCAAAATGCCTCAAGTGGAGTTAATCTTTTGTTTTCGTTACCTCTTTGCTTTTCTAATAGCTGAATTATTTTCTTTTTGTTGTTCTTTTTGTTTCTTTTTTTACAGCAATGCGGCCGCTTAGCATGTCTTACAGTTTTGACTTGTCAGGTAAAAGGTGCAACAACACCTGACGTGGTTATTGTGCTTATTGTGAAATCTGTTCCATCTGTTTGTTGAATTCCCATTTAAGAAAGAAACTTGAAGGGATTCTTCCAAGATATGGTCAGTGAAAATAAAACTTAAGACAAACTACTTTTGCTAATACCTGCATTTCCCCTCTGAGGAAAGGATACCTAGGTATAGGAGACAGCTGTGTTTCACCTGAAATAAAGTGCTGGAATGCCATTTAAATAAATAACCGTAATAAGGTGGCCTGGAGCTATTCCAAACTCTTAAAAGGGTTGTAGGAAACAGTGTCACCTTCAAGTCTGATTTGCTTATTATTTATCAATCTGACATTGGTGTCTTTACAGTCACTTTTTGACTAGACTGTTTTCTGCAGTACTTCATTTTTCTTGAGCATTCAAAACCAACTTCTGAATTCTTCTGGCTTTCTAGATTTAACAAAATACACCTATGACACTAACCTAGAAAGGAACTGTCAGTTCTACCGAGTGTCTTTATATTAAGTATTTTGTGAGTTATAAAGTGAAAGACATTCACTGAAAACAAGTTAAACCTTCCAGCTTTCCTGGTTAGCTAAGTAAGTTGCTAAGGTTTGCTCCTAGCAGCTGATAGAGATGATTCAATAGGTGATCCTTCATCAACTATCTAACACCAAAATTAAAGGTTCCTCTTAGTGGGCATTAGTTAGGGCAAGCAGTGACTCTACAAACGTGTTCAGCTTCAGAGACAACTCCTGAATTTGTGCCTTCTAGCCCTAAAGTCCTTCGATGTGCACTAACAGGATGCTCAACCCCAAAGACTCCATCACAGAGGCTATAAATATTCTATATTATCCTCAAAGATTTGTGCACCAAGGAGAACTCATGTGCTGGCTCTTACCTAATTTCCCCTGGGTGACTCCTGAAAAAATAGTTACCCAGTAAGTCCATGCCCTCATTCTGTGAAGAAGCAACACCAGCTGTACCCTCCCCTCCCTCCTTCCAGTTGCACCTAGAAACATCTCACCCACTACTTTTGCAGTTTTCTCCCTCTGTTTCTCTCTCCACTCTCTAACCTCACTTTCCCTTAAAAAGGCATAGTCTGATTGAAACGCTGGCCCATTGCAAACTAGAAAGACCATACAGAAGTTATTTGATTGCCATGATATAATAAAATACAATAGCTTTGTAATACAGGAGTGAAGTTCACAAGTGATCTATCTCTGAATGTGGTTTCATACTATGGCCAAGTAAAAAGCTTGCCATTGCCAAGAAGAGGGGGGGCAGGCTCTTGCTCCTTCCTTTTCTTCCCCAAACATGTGATTTCTCCCTCCTCCTCTGCATTCATTTATTCACAAGATAAACTGGTTCAACTCACGTAACCCAGGCACAAATACTTGAATTTTTGCGAGGTTGGTTTTCTGCTATTTTAGGGTTTTAAACCTGCTCGCTATCTGATCAGATGATCAGAGAGCTGGGTAGGTAATGAGCATGGGTGGATGGGAGGAAGGAACAGGCTCTCCCCGTCAGAGGCGGTGGCAAGCTGTTAATCCAGCTCAAGCCCTTTTGTGAAACCTTACGCTGATGCTGTATGGTCCAGCTGCTACGGCTGTCTGCTGGGATCCAAATTTTGCGTGCACATGGTGTCCTGTTTTACTCCACTGAAAGCTGAAGGGTCCCCTAGAAGTCAGATAACATCATAAACTGTCAACCTCCAGTTTTCAAAAACTTGCTACTTTCAGCTATGCCTGAAAATTGTAAATTCCTTCAGTTTTAAGGCTATAAAACTGAATGTGCCAGTGCCAACGAAAGCGAAGTGTTCAGATCTGTCCTGCATGTATCTGTTTGCTTCTTCTTTTGCCTTTCATTTTCTAAGAATCCTGAGACATCCTCATTTGTCTAAAGCCCCCAAGTATTTTGTAAATGCTCCCTTCATAATCCATTAATTCACTACCATGATGTTTTTATTTTGAAGAAGTAGCTTCGTAGGAATCTATGCTGTACTTGGATTTGCACTTTTTTACTGACCACTGAAGAACTCTTCCTGTTTTCTTTATCCATCTGCTAAATGTGATTGGTTTTATTCTTTTTTTTTCCAAGTCGTGGTTCTAAGCAAGTGTTATCATTGCGTGACTGAGTGAGCTGATAAATTGTCTTTAGAATTTAATTCAGAATGATTAAAACATTCCAGTTAGCAGTATGTGAGACGCCAGATGAGCGGTACAAATGAAATTGATGTGTTGGGATGTAGATAGTAAGCAGATAAGCAGTTGTTTTGAGTGTTGTTGGTTTGTATGCTTTTACTTTTTATTATTATTTTGGAGGTGGGGTAGTTTGTCCTTTCATTCTGTGATCACCCTTTCCACATATTTGCTCTTTCACTGCTTTCATTGCTCTCTGCTTGACGGAATTGCTGTCATGAAAATACAAACCTGCTGAATATCAGAATTGTTTTCTTCTAAGTGCTAAAGGACAGGTTCAGGGCTTTATTACCCTTGCTGTTTGCCTCTTTCTCTGGCACCACACTGGTGTAGTTGATATGTCAATATCATGCTGCCCAGTGCCACGTATCTCCCTACTGCTGTCATCCCCAGGAGGGGAGGAAGAGTGCATTTTCCTGATGGTGAATAGAAGGAGTGAGCAGTAGCAACGTGTAATGAGAATAATCTGAGAGGTACTCAGTACTCTGATATCAACTAGGGACCAAGGCAGGCGTTGGCTTCTTCTATTCTGAAAAATAGCTTCTATCTATTCTGAAAAATAGCTCAAGAGCAGCTTTACTTCTATGGACTGCATTAAATATGGCTCAAATGTCCAGTTGTTCATATTTGAAGCACTCAAGTTCTTACCTCAAAGCTGAGTGCATGCCTCTTTGAAGCTGTTATGTAAGAAACAGGGAACAGGGGAGAAGAGAGAGAAGAAAAAAGAAATCCAAACTTCACAGGGATTATTCCTGTTATTTCCAGCGCCGGGAGATAATGTGTATTACTGTTGATTTTACAGGACCTATGCCTCACACCAGTGTGAGGAAGGAACTCCACCAAGTCCCAGTAGTCTCTTCATTTAGATAACGTAATAAAGAATGTGATGCAAGCAAGACCAGCCGTTTGGATTTATTAGTTCTCAAGTTTGGCTTCACCAGCCCAGTCCATTAAAAAGAGCAGCGTACCTCTGTTACCATTATTCATTACGTAACATTTCCTAGTATACTGGCATCATAACTAGCAAAATGTGAATGAGTATTAATTCTGCAAACCCATTTCAGCCTTCTTTCAGACTCAGTGTAGAAATGATGAGGTTGAGGAGTACGCTTGCTGTATAGAACCAAATTCAGGTTTCTGTTGTCATTATTTGCTAAGGAGAGGTGCTTAGGAGCAGACAACATATAGTTAGTTACATGACTGCTGTAGTTTGCATGTAATGTGTGGTCTGCTTAATTCTTCGTTTCATAAGAAACAATCTTACATGTAGATCAAGGTGAATTTCTTATTATCCTAGGCTGTTGGGTTTTTTTCTCCCCCTTCTTAAGGCTAATTAGGGAAGGCCAACACGAAGCTCAAGTAATCAAATCCAAGACCTCTTTCATTTGCCTGTTGTAATGATAGTTTAAAAGAATCTCAGAAGAAACCAAACATTAATCCAATTTGCAGGTACTGTTCATTGTACTCGCTGTCTGAAAACATGGAGAAATGACAGTCTCCCAGCGTGTCTGATTACCTAATAAAGTTTTAATTCTAAGCTGTTTTAAAAATACATTTTTTTTTTTTTGCTTCAGTGACTTTCCATGAATTTCTTCATGGAAATGTCATACTCATTTTAATAAGCATGAGTCTATTCATTGTTTCTGACTCGTTTAGCGTGATTAGTTTTATCCTGTTTATAATGATATGTGATTATTTGCCACATGGCAGTGTTTCTGCTGCCTGAGTACATCAAGAAAATAGCTTATACAAAGTGATACTATTTTTGCTCTGTACCAGCTAACAAATTCTGTTTTTAATTTTGGAACAAGTTATTTTTGTTGAAATCTGCTGGATGAAACTAAATTTTCATGATCCTGTCCTTAAATTATGATAATCCATTTATATCCAGTACTATAACTGCAGGAGTGATGAACTGAACTCAAGCACTGTTGTCGAAAAACATTTTATAAATGGATGAGGTTTTAGTTTTATTTGGGGGAGGGGGATATTCTTTAGTGCTTGCAAATTCTAAAAACATTCCCTGTTTTTGTCTGTAGAGGAAAGAACGGTGATAAATGATTATTCCCTGCTGAGGAGCCCTCCAAAACAAATGCTATGGATTGTCTTCTAGATTCACCTAAAGCTTCATTGGCTATTCAAGAAGTCGTAAACAATATGTTTCTAAACAACTCATACATATGTAAGCTTAAATAAAAACAGTTTTAGGCTTTAGGTAGTGATTGGCTACATAAATTACCTCTAAAATTATTCAGAAATTACCATTTCTGGGGCCTAAATTATTGGAAAACAAACCAGACAAACGTAAAACAACAGCAAAAAACAATTTATGTCGTGGACCGTGAATACATAGTTCTCTGTATCACATCCCTTAGTGCTAGGGGATGTCAGGTGGACTTTCCCTCCTGTTTCCTTTCCCCAAACCTACTGTGTGTTCTGTTTTTGGAAGGAGGGCAATACTGTTGGCCGTCCCATCCTTTTTCTCCCAGTGACTCCAGCAGTACTTCCAGGCCATGCTCCAGCCTCCGTACCACCGGGCGGGGAGTCACCATCCAGGAAGGTTTGAGAGGAGGGACAACATCACGCTCGGTGCTGGGGCTGCTGCTTTGGCCGGTCTGGTCAGGAACCACCCTGTGCGATCAAAAGGCAAATCAAAGGTTTTTCTCTTGCTCACTTGGGAAACCATGAGCTTCTTCAATCAACTGCCTGCCAGCTAATTATGAGGTCTTGAGAAGTATTGGCAGCAGGGAGGTGAGGCAGTTTGGTTTTCGTTTTCCTGCTGTCGCTTTCTGGGTTTGCATTAAGCGATTGTTACGGCAGGAATGCATTTGATGTGGAGGACGCCCATGCTGTACTCGCAAAAATCTAGTAGGGAAAAAAAAACATGACCTAGAAGCCATAGTGCTAGTCAGGACATCCATTAGGAAAGCCTTTGAAGATAGGAACTAAAGGTTAGAGAGTCTAAGTCTTTGATTGCAATTCTTTGTAGGGAGGACCTGAAGGCAGTAATAACACTGTAGTACACGATTCATAGGCTTGGAATGTCACCATGGCTTTAATAGCCCAAATAATCCCCTTTTCTTACATTCCTAGTTGAAGGTATGATTTATAGAGGAACTGTAATATGTCCCCTGTCCTTTCTCTCTGTTTTCAGCATTTAACAATGTCCTAATTAATTCTTTAACATATATATTCATTTAACTTATTCTTCCTATTACTCCTTTTAAATAGCTGCTCCGGTGAGGATGCTGTAAAACTGACCTACTGCTGCAACAAATGCTTTGTCTATACTGTGCAGTTTTCACTTACCTAGTGCAAGAACAGCTTTTATCAGTGCAAACTGTGTTGTGGCAGCAGAGACCGTGTCTGTTTAAACCAGGGCAGCGATGCAAGTGGCTCCAAATGATGTGTGAGTACTTGTGTTGTCGGCACTGGGAATACCTGGATTGTGTCACTACTCTGTCACAGTCCTGGTAACCTAAGGTACGAGTCATTCGGCCTTCCCTGCCTCTCGTCACCGTGTGTAAAAATGGGAATAATGACACTTCATTACGCTAACCCTGAAATACCTGGAGGTACTTTGTTATTACAAGACTGGGGAAGGAGTCATATAATTAGATGTGTAGAAAAACACATTTGTAGAAAGACCAGATGCTTAGGCATACATGCAAATGGGAGATTAAAAGCTTCTCTTCCTTCTCCCTCCGACATAATTTTCTTCAGATTGGAATAGTGCACTTTGTATGCTTACAGGGATAAAACTGAATTATCAGACCAAATCTAAGCCCTCCTAAAATATCAAAGCCTAGGTCGTTATCTGCATGTGTAAGCTAAGCTAGGCTAAGCACAGCTGACCCTGGGCTTACGTTACAAGTGATGCATCTTCATTGCACACTGGCAGAAATCCTGAGTAATTTATTTGGTGGAGTTACATCCTTGTACAACTCATGTAGATGAAAATAGAGCAGGATCCTCGTGTTGCTGCTGTTACATGAAGATTTGGCATCGCAGGCATATTTTTAATACAAATGACCATGCAAACCAGGGAACTGCGCATATTTTTGATGAATGCTAGTTATTTAACTCGTTCTCATTCCTCTTCTGTATACTGCAGAACAAAGTGTAATTCTGTCCTCGCAGGAATAACTAGGTTTACTCCATGCTTAACCTCATAATTTCTGTGTGGTGCTGTCTTCAGATTCGCTGGAAACCCACTTGTCCAGATACGGTTGTGCATTCTTCTGATACTTAGTTAATTACAGACTATAAGTTGAAGGAAGAATATTTTTGGTTTCAACATGAGAATTATTTTTTAGAGTTGCTTGGGATTAGTCTGAGGCTGTTTTTTAGTATTTTGCACTGCTGCTTTTTCCACTGCTTTCATTCCTCCATATTGCTTCTGTACCACAAGCCATTGCCTGTAGTTCTGAGCAGTGTATTGCTGGAGTAAAATAATTGCACACGTATAACTATCAAAATATTTTTCCCTTTTGTGTGAATTGCCTTGACAGTAAGTTTTGAGAAGGCAGAATAAAAGTTGATTGTTCTATTTAGCACATGAGGTCCAAGCACCAATTGTTCTATTTCTTTTGCTAGATGTATCCGCGCCAGAGGCTGGAAGAAAATTACTGGATGCCTCTGTAGCAAACGGTGGCCTGGCACCACAAGGAAAGCAGAATGGGGCCGCACAAGTGACAGTACAACGAAAGAGACTCCTTAAGGCTCCCACGTTGGCTGAACTTGACAGCTCAGATTCGGAGGTAAAACATCAGGACACAACTTCTTGTTTGTCAGAATTCAGTCTCATTCCTCAATTTGCTGAACTGATCTGCTAAGAAGGGTCTGTGTAGATTGTAATATGAATTCTACATGAGTGTTCTGCCAGCCTGCAGAACTTCGAGAGCATTAGATCAGACCTCAGAAATGAGAGTATTCTTTAAAAAGTTTAAATGATGATTTTGTCTTTAATCCTATTATATCTTTTTTTCCTTTTTTTTTTTTTTTTTTTTTTTTTCATAAATGCCCAGTAGCTGTCCACAGTGCATATGCAGCAATTATGCTTTTGGGAATGATGCAGGCAAATGGTTTGCATCCTTCTGGCACCCATGTAGGAGCTGTCAGTGAAGGCCTCAGATGTGAGCCCAGCGTCGTCGTACTGGCTGTTAAATAAAGAGCATCAGCTATGCTGGAGAGGTTGCAGTTCAGTGCAAATTCAGTGGGTTAGTTTGTCCTGTAGGCTTGGGAACTAACACCCAGCAAATGTTTCAGAGATAGAGACAGGTAAATACTACTTAGATGGGGACACAGTGATGAATCCATTCTCTCTCAAAGGGAGAGTTAATGATTTTTAAAAACCATAAAACAGAACGGATTAAAAAAGCTCTCTAGCTTAAAAGCCACATTATACATAGTCCTCGAGAAGCACCAGTATTATATCCTCAAGAAAGAATTTTGTCTTCTGGACTGGTAATATTGCTGCATTGGAACCTTTCTAAAAGTTAAGCTGTCTGGAAAGCACATTCAGGCAGGGTTTTGAATAAAGAGGCTAATTTTAGCCTGGGGAAGGCAGTCGTCCTGACTCTTTCTCTCTGTTAAATCAGGAGGGTGGGGTTTCCTGACAGGGCGCTTACAGAGGCAACTAAGCTGAGAGATAGGAGGCTGGAGAGAAATAAATGTGGGCATAAATATATCTTCTTGCGTACTTTCTTTATCCATGAGAAGTTGGCCCTCTGTGTTAGGGGTTATCCTATGGGTGACTTGTATGGGTGCATAATTTGGTGCATCTATTCTGAAAGCAGAAGCGATTTGCATTCTGAAATCTCTCAGCAGTGTTTAAAATTACAATAGAGGCTATATGAGGTTTTGTTAATATTAATGAAGCTGGGCAGAACGCAGGAATATTAAGACTTGTCAATGAAAGAGCTGGATCTTGAACTCAGAGCTTCTCAGCTTGCAGGTCAGTGCATCCTGAAGCTAATGCAGCACGATGTTTCACGTGGAAAAATGAGCAGAAATCGCTAAAAGAAAATTCTGTAAAGGGAAACATTAAGTGATTTTTGTAGGGGGGGGCAATAAGATGTGTGACTATGGCTATTGATTAGGGAATACGGTGTAGGCAAGCAAAATCGTAAGGAATAAGTTTTGGGGCATACAGCAAAAGATAAATTGAAAAATAAATCAGCCACATCGAGCTGTCACAGAGAACAGATGCCCTATTGGCATTTGAGTCAACAGAAGTAGCTGATGGAGCAAGTAAGATGATTAAGATGCCCAGCAGAGTAATGGTTGGGTTTCAGGAACAGTCCTAACATGGTGTAAATAAACATACTGGAGGGATTTGGGGTGAAAACTTCCAAGCTTACAAAGGGGATGGGACATAGAACGTTTGACGAAAGTGAACTTTGCTCTGTAAAAATGTCTTTTTTTGCTGATTTTTGTTTTGTATGTAACATGTAGAAGAGCGTATGTGTTGTCCTGTTTGTCTTTAAAACTACTCAGGCACCTCTTTGCCTGCAATTTGAATTGGGCTTAACCTATTTAAAGTTACTCACTGGGAGTTAAATTATGACTGTTATGCCCTAATTACAGGCTGCAAATATCTGCACTGCTGAGCTATGGACCTCCAAATGGGCTGAGATGCAGATGCATTTTTTTTCCTCTGCAACCCCCTTGTTCTCACAGCTGTATTGTGCTTCTGACTACACCACAACACTCTGCATTGCCAGCCAGAGGTGAAAGAAAAGGTCTGATACAGCCCTATACCCATTTGCTGGCAAGGATGAATATTGTACAAACCGTTCCTACATTCTGTCCTTGCTTTTTTCTTCATTGCCACTAAAATCACGGTTTCGGATGGGGAACAGGGAGTGAGTGCCATATTGCCTGGTATGGTTAAAAGAAGTAGAAATCTAATAGTAATTTTTGATACTGTTAGGAAAAGTATCTTCCTAATGAAACTACAGCAATCTGGACAAAATTGTGTCAGTAACATAGATGTTTTTAGGTGATGCCTTTAAAGCTGCAGCTTTCTCAGGACACGAATATTCTGACTGTTTAGTTCTGTGTGGAGAAGCGCACAATTCCAGATGTTGGGGTTATCTAACCTCACATGTAAGGCATCTGATTGCCTACCGTAATAGTCAACAGTTACGTATTGATGCCAAGAAGTTTGTTGGAAGGTTTGGCACAAGGTTTGGTTCCTGCACACGATCTCATTCTCAGAAAAAACTTTGCATGTCTGAGAAATCGTAGGGCAGTAATAGCTCTTCCAGTGCATGAGTTTCTGTGCAGAAGTAATTAGAAAAGACAGACTCGGAATACCTGTTGCCCAGGTAGGATAATATGTCGAACAATGTACTTCTGGTTTCCATTCTCTCCGAAGTGCTGGCTGCTCTTCATTCATAGAAATAAGCAGCAGAGCAGCATGGTTATGGTTTTTGATGGACAGCTTACCTAGTTCTTCATCCTAGCTTTTTAGCTTCTCTGGTAATGTAAAAGTAATGGATTTGACTTCAAGAGAGTGAGTAGTTCAATGATTCACTTTGTACAGGGGGTTATTCTCCTTCACAAAATGTAAATGTTTAACTTCAGACTTGTGAGCACTGTTGGACCACTCCTAGAGAACAGTGCATCCAGTTATCTTGCAGGCTCTGCAGCGGTCTCTTAGGGCAACCATGTGGTGTGAAGGTGAGATCTGCAAGGATCTCTGCATTCTGGAAGCACAGCAGCTGTTGTAATTAAATATGCTGTTCAAACTTTCCTACAGTATTCCTATCTCAAACACTTGGAAGGAGCACATTGAGTATGTTAAAGTGAATGTATTGTTTGGGGAGCGGAGCTGGTTTGGAGTCCCTTTGCAGAATATTGTGTTGAAGCATGTACACTGGAAGAGTATACATCACAGTATCCTTGCATACGGTGCATACGTGTCCTTGGGCTAAGCACAAAGTACAGATCACCTGGTGGGAATTTATAAAGGCCCCTGTCGTGTGATGCCTGGTGTCCATTGGGGTGACCCTGCCAGCTTTGCTTTTCTGCCTTGCTGTTACCAAAGGCTGCACTTTCAGTTAGGGGGGTTTTCCTGCCTGCAGTTCGTGCAACTAAAGAAATCCGTGAGGGAGAGGCTCAGCCGCGTGCTGGATTTTAGAGCAGGTCCCTTGTTTGATCTGTTAATCTTGGCGACTTAAATGAATCTCCTCAGTTAAAAGCATTCACATTAGAGCTAAACAGCGTTCACGATCAGTCCTTCAACTCTGTTCCTTTGGGAGGCTCCTGTGATGGTCTGTATCTTACTAGTGTCTGGTGGCTGAAGACAGAGGTTTGGGGTGAAAGGATTTTTTAATTTTGGTGGCATAATGTGTTAGATAGCTGAAAGATGTTAGTCAAAGCCTTTCATTCATCATGCAGGACTTGCTCTTGGCTGTTGTGATGAAACATATAATGAACAAGAGTTCTTTTAAACAGAGAAGAAAGGAGAGAAATGCACCAAGATTAGGAATTAGAGAACAGTGCAGTGGAGATCAGATTAATTTCTGTTTATCTGAGTCACTTGTATGAGGACCTCTCATTCCTTTGAAGACCAGAGAAATCCGAGTGCTGGTTCCTTACTAATGTGAGACATAAAGTTGGCTTGATGTATCTCCTGTAGTTGCAAATCCTTAGAAGGCCTTGAGTACAATGAGCAGTTACTGGTAGAATAGTAACAGGTTACAGTGGATTCATGCGCCTCTCTTTTGATCCTATTATTCCATGCAGTGTTTAAATACACTGAATTCCAAACATGTACCATTTATTCCAGTTTATGAAAACATTAAGCTTAGAAAGTTATGCAGTGCTGTGTTGAATCAATGTTTAAATGAGGACTTCTTCTAAGGCTTTGAGTGATTTAACGTTGTAAAATACCTTTGATAGCTTGAGATTTCTGTGTGCTTAGAAGCAGTAAGAGAAGAAAAAACAATTTCTGAGGAATTCTATTTCTTTTTCTCTTTCCACACAGGAGGAATCAGTGCATAAATCAACAAGTAGCAGCAGCATCTCCCCCTCACAAGTGGAAGACCCCTCTCAGGAAGGCACCAGCAGCAGAAAGAGTAAGTTTTGATTAGTGACCTCAGTGGCTGCTTTTACACACTTCTGTTGCCTTCTGTTACATGAACTTTGTTTGAAGCTTTTATTGGAAGCTGAAATTGAACATTAATAGATTAAATCTGTAAAGATAAACCCCAGAACCAGCTGAATAGATCAAATGTGATTACTGAGTGCAAGGCATTAGCCTATACTGTAGGTATATTGTATACTATACCTGTACTGAAGGTGATCTGAGTGTGTATGTGTAACTTCAGCCATCAGTAGTAGGAATTCTAGTAAATCAATGTTTAAGTACTGAGCAATGTTATCCAGAAGTCTGTCTTCAGAGAACTAATTTTTTATACCATTTGAATCTTCAGCGCCTCCAAAGTTCTTGCCCATATCATCTACACCACAGCCAGAGAGACGGCAGCCACCTCAGAGACGACACTCCATTGAGAAGGAAACGCCAACCAATGTGAGACAGTTTCTACCACCTTCAAAACAGAGCTCCAGATCACTTGTAAGTGGAGTGGGTGGTAGGAGAGAGAAAAAGAGGCATTCTAAGAGTATAATGAAAATTAAAACTTGGCTTCAGTGTGATTAGAACTTGACTCAAAGAAAACTCCTGAATTCAGAAACTACCTTGGCTACTAAAGACGTTCTGAAATCAAGATTTGAACTTTCTCTCTCTCTATCATTTTGATCCAAAATCCTGGGTATAGGTGCCTCAAAAAATGTGTGCACTTTGATTAGGACTCTGGGTAACGCCACGTGCCTTGCTTTTATATCAAAATATTACCAACACAGGCAAACTTCACCTTACTGATTTTCAATTTGAATAGAGGTGACTCCAAA
>CM021766.1:109656158-109707213 GCA_011076525.1 Nettapus auritus | reverse complement strand
ATGGTTGAATGAATGGAATGGTTTCTTTTCTTCCCATCCTAAGAACTTGTGTGGTTAATGTTGATACATGTGAAAGTTCTTTCGGTAATCCAAATCAAGGTTTCTCTGTGTTGCTTTGTTGAAGTCACTGAGGCAAAAAACTGTGTTACTACTTGAAAAGAAAGTACAGTACATTTGATCAATTAGCTTTAATTGAGAGCTGTTTTCCAACAGAGTATAAGCAGCAAAGGGTATGAAATCCTGGTTCTTTTATGCCGACATACTGATTAGTGCTTTGTAATTTCATGCAGGATATGTTCCTCGTCTCTTTTCCTACCAGCAGGGTTTTGAAGTATGCCCCATGAGGTGCTGGTGAATAGAGAAATCAATAAACACATCCTGGTTTTGAAAGGAAGGGAATATTCACTCACCCTGTCTTCTAGAGCAGTTGTGTTAGTGGGTTTTGAAGAGTGTTCATGTTGGCCCAAGCAATGGTGGCTGGGATCTGAACCTATTAGTTGATGAAATTAAACTGTAACAAGAAAATAATCTTCAAATATTCCCACTACGTGCTTCTTCCTCTTCATTTCAGAGGGTCTGCTGGATTTTCTTTATTATATCCTTCCACAAGAATGTAGTTTGTCATTCAAGGTGAAGTTCAAGTATTAGCATATCGCTAAACACAAAACACAAGTAGACTTCTGCTGAAATGAACTCGGAGTGTGGCACGTTGCACCAAAACCAAATTGGAAGGTTCCTCCACCATGAGTTCGAAGATGCTGTCATATAAAGTGGATTGCTCCGTCATTGCCTGCTGCACTCACTAGATGGGGAAGCACAGGGTTTATTTTCTGGCAGGTCCAAAGTCATTCACATACACACCGTTTTAAGGCAGGAAGGAAGAAAGCATCTTATGTTACTATAGTGAGATATTTGCTCCATCACATTTTTAATGTATCTAAATATGGTACATCGTAATACTGATCTCATCTCATGTATTTGGGGGGATCATACAACTTTAAAATCTAATTTGTGAGGCTGTTATTTTAAATAGGTGAAACAAGTTCTTAATAGAAGCTTTTTGGCCACGTATGTATTTTCTTGTATATACCTATTTCTAGGCATATGTTTCTATTTCTAGACATATGCCTAGAAAGATAATATCTGAAATAAAACCACTAAAGAAAATTTAATTCAATTGTTCCACTCCTGCTTAAAAATATTAAAGGAAGAGGGAGGAAAAGACTTCAGATAAGTCAGGCAAATGTGGGAACAGATGGGAAAAAAAATTACTAGTTTCTTTTCTGCTTGATTTTTTTTTTTTTTTTTTTTTTTGATCTCTGAAGAACTGTCACCTAGCTTGGTTTTGGCTACAAAGCGAGAAAGAAGGGAAAGCAGTACGGAAATGATGTTCCTTTAATAAGAACCTATTTTATTTGATGCCTGGAGAGTAAATTCTTTAACTTGGCAAGAGTGCCCTCTAGGGTGTGTCAGACAACTCCCACAATACTTCTGTTTTTAGTTTTGGTAGATGGTTTCTGATATGGTGGCACTGTCCCAGTTACACCCGTTGGCTTGCTGCAGTTTTTCCTTCCCCGGAGGATGCCAGCTTCGTTCGGTGGCTGCGCCAGGTGCTGCCTACGTAACATTGCAGTTCCCTCACTGAACACCTCACAATACCTGCAGAATATTATTTACTTTTTATTTGACTTCACACTTCTTCGTCCCTTCCTCCAGGACTGATGGAGTTTCATTTCTTATCACCTGCTCCTGTGACTGCAGTTTCTCTTCAAGGTGAAAGAGGCCTCGTCAATAAATAGCTCTCAATACCAGTGAAAACAGGCAGGAGTTTTCTACAGTCTCTTAGCAGGATTAGCAAGAAACTGGTCTGTCTTGCATACCAACTACGGTTTTGTGAACTGGCATCTCATCAGACAGAAGGAGTTAGAGCTAAGTAGGTGGGGAAGGGAAACAAATTTTGAAAAATGCCAAATATCATCCTTCTGATATGTCACCCTACCGGTGCTACGTGGAGAGGCAGGGCAGCTCAGTGATTTTGGGGGGGATCGCCCTGGTGGTGAGCTTACTGCAGTGAGCTTACTTGGTGCTTCATCAGTGAAACAAAGCCAGTGTCCTGAGATGTACATATGAATGTCTTTGTAGTTTGCTTGCCTTTTTTTTTTTTAATCATCATCATCATTATTATTTTTCATGACCCAGAGGACCAAAGCTAATGATTTCATTTATACACAGCATTCGCTTCTCTGCTTCCTGTCTATTGTTCAGGTTCCTAGGATAACGAGTTTATTTCCAAGGATGACTTTCAGACCACTTTTTTCAACTATGCAAACAGCTTCTCTGCTCAGCTCTCATCCCGTTGAAGCAGCCATGTGTGGGGTGGCAGGGGCTATGTACTATCTCTGTGAGAGAGCTTTTGCCAGCAGGTGGAAACCCGCAAAGGTTTGCCTCTTTTTGCTGGCTTTGGAAATCACCTTCACCAGCATGTTCCCTCTTAGGGGAGCACTTCCTAAGCTGTGGCAAGAATTAAAGCTTAGGCTGGGACATTGCACCTGATTGACCTTGATTTCAATGTGTGTAGGATATTTGTGTGTCTTCAATCACCTCACGGGGAAAAGAAATCAGTTCTGAAAGGACAGCAAACTAAAAATGCAACATCACAAGATTTATCAATGCGACAGACCTTAAATGTTACAGCACATGAAGATCCTGCAGCAAAAGCCCAGCAAAACTATTGTAATCCTTGGACTGTCGAAAAGAATAAGCTCTTGTGTTTCTAACAAGTTATACTATGTAGAATGGAAGGGCATTTGCAATCTGTTTTACTTGAAAACCTACATACGGTTTTGGTCCTCAGCACACTTATGTATCAGAACTTGCAGAATAACTGATAGCCATGTACCAGGGAAGGCAAACTGACTAACAAGAAAAACTGATTCATTTACCCCTATGTAGAATCAAACGTGAATAATTCGAATTTATCCTTCTTTTTCTTGTCCCAACCAAATAAGTCAGAGTGGGAAACCTTCTGCAGGAAAGTTTATAGTTGAGATATCCAGCTGAGCTTCTTAGCAACATTTAGTCTGCAACATCAGTGAGAGTTTAGAGTGCTTGATTAAACGCTAATGGCAGAATTTAGAGGCCAATCTGGCACACATTCATATTGCAATTTATCATTGCAGCTCATTTGATTGCCTAGTGACATCTTCTAATGAGAAATTTTACAAGGAATATATTAGTTTGAAAAAGCTAGTCATAAGGACCTGTTAGGTGTGTGCATGCTGAGAATGACCTACAAAGCACTTTTTTTCACATAATGGATATGTAATTCTTACTACCTGCTTTTCCTGAGTATAAAAAAAAAGTTAGTTACACATACACAAGTTAAGCCATTGCGGTCCACTCAATGACTGCACAAAGTATAAAGCCAATTCTCATGAAGATCCTGGAAACTCCAAGTTTAAATTAGTATTTTAAGTAAGATTTTTTCCTTTGAAATTAGAAATACTGATTACCTTTAACATTGAAATAAGTATTGAGTACAATTCAAGCCACAGTTTGTCTTTAGTATGTTCTGTTGTCTGTAAGTGTTGCAGAGAACTAAAGTTCTCTCGTCTGGAGCTGCCTAACCTGGGTGTAGATTATTGTTGAAGTTTGAGCAATAACTCCAAAGCATCGTTGTTTAATGAAGTTTAGTCAGTGCTTAGTGTAATTTTAATTAATTTCAATGCCTTAGAGCTAGCGTTGAAACAAAAGATTTTCTTGTGTACTTATTTCTATTCTGAAAAGGGAAAAAAAAATTCAAGCAGTTTTCTGAAATCAGCATAATATTTATCTTTCATTTAATGTTGCATTAACATTTTGTTGTCCTTGTGTAACCTCTGGAATTAAAACATTAGCATTTAAACTTGTGAACATTTTTCTATGTTTCCCCTGTTGCCTGCTAGCTATTTCTATTTGCCGAAGCAGTAATCATTTTTGATTGGTACGACAGCAGACCCACACTATTCCCCTAGTAGCTGCTCTACACCTATAGTAGATCTACAGCCTGTCTTCAAAGGAGCAATACTCACTGACATCATCGTCCTATAAATTAAAGGAGTGGGCGCTCATGAGGGGGAAGGAAGTGCCTTCAAGTAAGAAACGTATTTCTAAAGGACTTAAAGCTCTGATTGATTGAAAGCATTCAGTCCACCTCATTCACCACAGACAGTTTCCCAGTCTCCCACGATGCAGAACCGAGGTCTTTGGCTGGCATTGTGTGCACCCTGCTTTCCCACCCACTTCCTCTCCCGTCTCGCCCCGGCCGCGGCCGTGCTTTCTCTGTAGCCAGGCAGTTGCTATGGGAAGGACCCCGAGTGAAATGCTGATAGCTGCCGGTTAGCTGGAAAGTATCCTAATGAACACAAGTCGTTTTGTTTGGCTGGGCTGTGTTACACCTCAAAGCAAATTGCGGTTGCTTTTGACATTGTTCTTTCCGGAAAACTAGCGATTATATGCCCCAAAGATTTAGCTGGCAAATCTAACAAAGTTAACTCAATTCTAGTCTTTTGTGGGGTACCTTAAACAGAGTGAAGTTTCTTTGTGTTCCCTTTCTAGATAGGTAAGACAACAGTTTTTAAAAATGTGGTGGTTCCTAAATGCTAATGTTTGCCAGGTCTGCAACGTAGAAAAATTTTCTTTTTAACCTAATGGAAAGACAGAACAGCACTCTGAATACAAGCAAATCGGGCATTGCACAATTAATCTGAATCATGGCTTCAATTTATAAATTAGATCTCCAGACTGTCAGCTGTGTCTTTGTACTTGCAGGAGAAATTTCCTTCCTTTATTCAGAAAGCATTAGATGTCATTGTCACTGCCACACAGTAGCCCCTCTGGGCTGACTGAAAAGGTTCACCAAGCATAAAGCGATGGGAATTCCCACAGAGGTTTCTGTCTTTCTGTTGGAACCGTATAATCAACTACAGGGCTGGATTACAAATTGGGTTGGTGCTTTTTATTCTCTGGTACCAAATCCAGGCGTTCTCTGCTCAATATTCTCCAACATGCTTTAATACAGAATATACGGAAGTGTTGCAGATGGGACATTTGTGGTCGTTGGGTTGTTATTCTCTGTTTGATTCTCTTCCATGAGTAATTCAACAGCGGGTAACCAATTCTCGTGCTTTGTATTTGAAGATTATTCTGTAAAGCCTAACTTGCCGTTGTTGCCTTCTGGGGGCAGAGAGGAGAGCCTTTCTGCCTGAATTGCCTTGAACCCTGCAGTTCTGATCATGTGAGCGCCAAGATGTGGTACCACTGAATAAAAAATTCTGCTAGAACGGGCAACTAACATCTTTTCTTGGCCACTCTGGGCACCACAAAGTCTCAGGGGAATTGTGCGTCTTCAAGAATACTTAAAATTAGTACCGTGTGCCAATTTATAATTTCCTTTCAAATTATAAACCTGAACATTGATAACATTGATTTGTTAAAATAATCTTCATAATAAAAGACAAATGGAGAGAAGGGTCAAGTGGCTTGAGGAGGAAAAACAAAACTGTCGTTGTTGTGAGGGCTGAACATCAGACCATGTAGAGAGACACCTGAGGAGTCTCAAACAGATTGAAACTCGTGTGATGCCCATGAATGAGCCAGTGCTATTCCAATTTAAAGGGAGAAACCCTCTGTTTCTGGAGCTACTAACCAGGTGGTTGGTTGTCTAGGTTGAAATTTGGAAGAAGCAACGTGGCTTTGAATTCATATGTTTTTTTGGCTTCCAGGAGGAGTTCTGTTACCCGGTGGAATGTCTGGCTCTGACGGTGGAGGAAGTCATGCACATCCGTCAGGTGCTGGTGAAGGCAGAGCTGGAAAAGTACCAGCAATATAAAGATGTCTACACCGCTCTCAAAAAAGGAAAGGTATGGCTGAGTCTGCAGAGGTGCCCAAGCTTTTTGAGGGAGGTTGGTTGCACAAGCCTCTCCTTTACACGTTCCAGCCGATAAAAAGCTGGGAGCTGGCATCAAAGCTTGCGAGTTAGATCCATTTGCTTCTTAACCTGTACTGGAGAAAAGTTGGTATCTACCAATATGTAATGTATAACGTATGGATCAGCTTCCTTGAGTTATGTACAGAAACATCAAAACTTTTATCAGAAATACCTAATTTGTTTGTATCTCCTATAAAAATGCAGCAGTTTTGCAATGATCAGATCCTGTCTGTAAGCATATATTTTAACTTCATTAGGGTGTTTTCTGCCTCCATGTCTTCTGCAGTATTACTTTAAAGCACACTAAAGAACTGCAAGTATGTGAAAGCCAAAACAACCCTAAATATAAGTCCCAAATCTGATTTCTTCCCAACTTTGCTGCAAAGCAGTTTCAGTAAAATTCTTGTAAATTGGCCAGTGTCTCTCTCCTCGTACCTAGTTGATAATACTTCAGTAATGGAGTTCCCTTTTAAATATAGTCTTCCTACAGCTTTCAGTCTGGCATATACTGATTTCTGTCTCTGAACGGTTGGTTTTGTGGTGTGTGGGTTGTTTTTTTCCACAAAAAAAAAAAAACGGGATCCAATCTTTAGATTCCAGTATGTCATCTGTTTGACAGAAAACCCTTTTCTTTGTTCAATGTGTTTTTTTAATATATATGTTCTTGTGATCCCTACCTCCTTTGAATAAACTAAACATATGGGAGTATAAAACCAGTTTTCCTCAAGTACGATAGCTATAATAGCTCATTTCTGGACTTTCTCTAGTTTTCAATAACATAGGATTAGAAGAAAATCATCAAATCTTATCGCAGGCAACTACCTAATATAATATTCCAGAACCTGACATGGATGGTTGGGAACAATTTCCAGCCCAGATTTGTCTATGGCTGAATTTGTCCCCATTTTTTCCTGTGTCCTTCAGTTGTAATAATTACTGTTGTTACTTTTACTTTCCTGTTTTGTTTTGATTTGGTTTTGTTCTTGCTTTTATATAGCACTGATACAAACACTGCTGAGGGAGGAGTAATATAAGTTAGAAATTAACTGCCAAGTATTTAATTTAGGTAGGAAATTAAAAGAATATTTCTAAATATATGAGGATACAGTTCTGGACTCAGCCCTGCAGGCCCCATGTTGGGTGCCAAGAAGGGCTGCTGCGGTTTAGCCCAGCTACATCACACCTAATGGTTTCTTGGAAAGACAAACGCCATCACTCCCAGTGGCCCCCCTTCCTCCTCCTTTACCCCAGCTGTTATTGCTGAGCATGGCCCCACACACTGTGGGACATCCCCTGGCTGTGTCCCCCCCAGCCCCTGGTGCACCCCCAGCCTCCTCGCTGGCAGGGCAGCACGAGGAGCAGAAAGGCACTTGGCTCTGTGCGAGCACTGCTCTGCAGCAACTGAAACATCCCTGTGTTATCACCACTGGTTTCATCGAAAATCCAAAACACAGCATCGTGTGAGCCTCTGTGAAAAAAAAATGTCTCTGTCCCAGCCAAAGCCATGACACTTTTCAATATCCTCCTGGAAATACGGACCCAGAACTGGATGTAGTATTGCAACTCTGGACTCACAGATGGCAACTGTTGGATTAAGGTCGTCATTGTGTGGGATTTTGTCTAACATTGTGATCTCTCTGTTCTTCTTTTAGCTCTGCTTTTGCTGTCGAACGAGAAGGTTTTCTTTCTTTACCTGGTCTTACACTTGCCAGTTCTGTAAGAGGTAAATATTTAATATCTGTTAATAAATAAGTACCGTTTCAGAAAAATATGGGCTTGAACCTTAGATACGCCGAAATGTTTCTGCTGCACACTGCTGATTATTTTCATTTCTGTAGCAGTGAAAGTTGAAAAACAAACCAGCAGAAAAGTGTGCTAAAACAGATCTTTCCTAAGTGTCAGTCTTGCTTCTTTGGACTGAAACTCTTGGTTTGTGAAAAGTGAAAGAAATGTGAATTTTTGAACAGTAAGACAATAAGTCTGGAGATCTATGGAATCACTGATTTATTGCATCAGTTACCAAAGGATGTTTCTTTAGAGGAAAAACAGCTATTTCCTTTTCTTCTTCTTTTTTTTTTTCTTGTAGTTCTTTAGAAGCTGTTTAAGGGGTTGGGATATTTATTCATTTTTCTTTATTTAAACAAAGTTTTGCCCAATTAAATGATTCATGCTTTCATTTTCTTACGCAGGCCTGTATGCTCACAGTGCTGCAAAAAAGTAAGTAAACAAATTAATGGATTGCTTGTTTCTGAAAAGCTCTAGTCTTTGGTAATAATACTGCATGTTCCTTTTGCTGTTTTTCTTAACAGATGCGATTGCCATCAAAGCCATACTCTACTCTCCCCATTTTCTCACTGGGACCTTCTACCTTGCAAAGAGGAGAAAGTTTTATGAGGCCAGAGAAACCTTCCACCAGTCACCACCGATCACTGCGGAGCATGCCCAGGTGAGGATCGGCCCTAACCCAATGTGTGTACTGGAAGAGCTTACCAAGTCTTTCATCTTGAGTTATGAATCCCTAAGAAGATACTGTCTGCTTGTCTGGTAGTTTTAAATGTTTCGAATGCTTTTAGTAACCTTTCTCAGGCCTTCTGAAATCCATGTTTCTCCATTTACTTCTTTGACTACCAGAAATAACAATATGAACAGTGTGTCTGGGAACTTTTTCACACTACAGGTGAAAAACAACATGACACAGGGACAACTGTTGTTTCTGTAGTACCGCCGGGACTTTATAGCTTAGAAGAGGAGGCTCAGGGTGGGATCTCATCAATGCCTATAAATACCTGGAGGGAAGGTGCAGTGAGGATGGAGCCAGGCTCTTTGCAGTGTTGCCCAGCGCCAGGACAAGAGGCAGCGGGCACAGGCTCTGAGCACCAGGCTGCACTTGTGTGCTGTGCGGGTGGCCGAGCACTGGCACAGGCTGCCCAGAGAGGCCGTGGGGTCTCCTCGTGGAGACCTTCAGAAGCCGCCAGGACGTGGTGCTGGGCACCCTGCTCTGGGTGGCCCTGCTGGGGCAGGGGGCCTCCAGAGGGCCCAGCCAGCCTCAGCCATGCTGGGGTTCTGCAAATAAATCCTCAGCGTTTCTTTTTCTGGTACAAATAGACTCTCAGGATATAAATCTTGCAGGCTAGAATTAGCAAATTTAATGTTATCTTGCACAGATATATCCTCTAGCCACTATTTTTTTTTACTTTGATGTTACCAAATTGTCTGTTGATTTTATCTTATACACAGGTAGTCGCCAAAGTTAATCCAAGAGATTAAATAGAAATGAAATGCTCCTTTTTAAGTAATATGCAGTATAAATGCTCTGCATAAATTGCTAGTGTTACGATGCTGTGTCAGATTAGCCAAACACATCATCTGGTTTTAGTTACTAGTAAGACTGTTCTTGCCTAGGTAAACTTTACACGTACCTCCAGTGACCCTGCAATCTTGCTGAACCAGGCCAAAGCCACCCCCTGTAGTGTTTGCTTTCCTGGTGTCATTTTTGGGATAGGAAAGGAGATAACTGGAGTCAAGACCATTCTGTCTTGCTGTTTCCTGAGGGCATCCCTGGTGCCCACTTGCCATGCTGCTAAACAGTGAGATGAGTCCTGATCTTTTTCCTTTCAGGTTGACCTCAAGGTCCAAATCCGTGGAAAAGTCCAGCGAAGAGCTGCAGTTTCCCAAAGAATTAATGGAGGACTGGAGCACGATGGAGGTGTGCGTGGACTGCAAGAAGTTTATTTCAGAAATCATCAATTCGAGCCGGCGCAGCCTGTCTCTGGCCAACAAGCGAGCCAGGTTAAAAAGGAAAACGCAGTCCTTCTACATGTCCTCGCCAGGAACCTCTGAATACTGCCCCTCTGAAAGAACTATCAATGAGATCTGAGCCTTGTGCCTTTTGCTTTGCTTTTGTCTTCATGAGGTCATCATCCATGAGAAAGGTCACCAAAACTGGATTCTCATTCCGTTGCTTCGTTTCACTCGACGGGCTTGAATTTGCATTAGATCACAGGATTTCCTACTCCAATGCTTTCCAGAGACACAGAAGGCTGTTTTTATCTGTACAGAATGGGATGCAACGGGTCAGCACTGGAAGAAAATCAGTAGTTTGAAATTGTTGCCTCTTTTGTACGTGTGCATTGAAACTAGAAAGCTTTTTCTTGCTTTCAGTCCTCTTTTTTTTTAACCATTCTTCGAATCATTTTTCAGGAGATGAGCGAAAACATGTTTGATGGAGAACCAAATCTAACAAAGTGTCAGCGTTAGCACAGCAGCAAGCAGCAAGTCCCATTGGCATTACCAAACTAGTAATGCTCACATCCTAGTTTAAACAACAAGGAGCCACATCTCACACCAGGCACCTAGTGTGAGCGCCTGTGCTCCGATCGGTCTTTCCTTGAACCATTTCTGTTGCTCTGAGATCGGGGTCCAGCACGGGACTTCACAGGGTCTGTGTACTGGGGCAAAATACGTGACAGCTGCCCGCCCGTGTGGCTGGCTGTTCCCTGAGCTGCTCTACTTCTCTACTTCTTAAGCCTTAGTGTTCTGAGCGCCTCCTGAGCAGGTTTTAGTGGTTTACTTTCGATCGCGAATGTACAGTGGTGATTACTGGTAAATTTTAGCGGTGGACAGTTGTACAGCGTGAGGGGAGGAAATAAGGGAGGCTTCTCATTTTAACTGGGTACCTGTAAAGTTGTTCTCGTGGCTCCTCAAAGAGGGTGGGTAAGGTGTACATTTGTATTATAGTGGAGCACGCAAATACTGCTACCGTGATGTCTGACAGCGTATCCGCTGGTAACCCCATTTTTTCTGGGGTTCATAACTTGGCTGTAAAAATGAGGATTCTGCTGAAATTTGGGACGGTGCTGTCTCAGATTGGGAGCAGTCTCTCTGTTCCCTTCCTATCCCTTTTTTTCTTTCTTTTTCCCTTTTTAATTAGCTCACAGAAGAATGCTAGCCTAGTTGGTTAGGAGTTCCGATGATGGTACACTGTTAACTGACATCACGTGCTTTTTTTGCACTTTTTTTATGTTCAAAGTACTTTTTTTTTTTTTTAATGCAGGCGTAGCCGGAGTTCAGTCTATAATCTGGGGCCGGATCGTTTTGGTATTTCAAAACAAGCTAATATAGCCAAGTTATTAATACTTGAAAATCAACTACTGTAACTTTTTCATAAATTTTTTAATACCCTGAGGCGTATTTAATATCTATATAGCAGTGTATTATAGAGTGACATAGCAGAAAAAAAAAAAAGTTTCAGATCTATTTATTAACATTTCTATACTAAGGATTAATGAGAGATACCTCAGAACTGCTCCAAAGTAGCTGGGACCGGATTTCACCCGACGCGATTTTCATGGTGCACTCACCAAAACAAATCCTCCTGTCCGAGTCTGGCGCATCAGCCCCAGGGTGGCACCGTGCTGCGGTAGGGACGGCTCGGCTCCACGTCCACTGCAGGTCGCTGCTGCTGCCCGGGGGGAAGACGACTTCTTCCCTTTTCCTTCCCCTTTTCTTCCTCTCCCCTTCCCCTTCCCCTTCCCAAAAACTCTGCTCGCATGTAACATTGCAGCCTTTGGAGCAGCCACTCGTGTCTATTTAAGGTGATTCGAAAAGCACAGGCAGAAGTCTCCTTAAGCCTTCCCAGAGATCCATCCCTCCTTCTTTTTCTTTAAATGTCGAAAACGAGGATCTTGCGTACGCGGAGCTGATCGGAACAACGTTTTAACATCTTTCTGACCCCAATTTTTTTGACTGGGAAGAGCAGGGCCGGAGCCAGCTCTCCCTGTTCGGCTGCCCCGTGTAAGGCCCGGTGTCAGGGCCTTTTTGGGGTCCCTCTGGAAGCGTTTTGCATGTTAAAGCACCCGGAGCGTTGGCGTGGGGGTAAGGACGTAGGACTGCAGGGCCTGCTTGGAAGGGCCCTGCTGCTGCTGGGAGGGCCGCCTGATCTCAGCCACATCAGCACTTTTTCTCATTTCTGTGCCAAAACCAGGCCTCAGGTTTGCTGCATCGTGCATCGGGAGAACTAGGCTGAAAGAAACGCGTGACATCTCACTCTGAGCTCCCCCTCTCCTTGATGTTCTCCTGCAGGCGCCCTGCCCACGTGCTACGGTCGCTGCGACTCCCTGCTCCCCGTCCTCTTCCTCAGCATCTTCAAGCCGCTCAGGCGCAGTCTGCCCGGCACGCTTATCTGCCCCTTGGAGAAGGATTTAGGGCACTGCAGAGCTGGCAGCAGCAAGGACCAAGGAAATCCCAAGGGATCCCTGTCTGGCAGCGCTCGGGGCGGCTGCGGGGCAGCGGCTGAGCCTCAGGCCATCGTTCCAAGGGGTAGCATGGAGGGGAGCTCATCCCGTGCGCTGCCTGCATCTCTGCGGAGAGACAGGGCTGTTCTTAGCTTCCCACCCCGCTGCTTGAGCTGGCATCCCCGGCCCCCTCCCGTCGCTCGCCTGCGAACCCCGCGGCGCTGCCCTGCACGTCCCGGCCCTGCCCTGAGCTTCGCGGCAGCGGATGAAAGCGGAAGCCTGTAAATAGGTGTAATATATTTATTAATATGTAGGGAGTCTCCATCAATCATGCAGTGGGAACTGACCTTCCCACGGTGTTTTAAGAAGAAAACGAGTCCTATTTATATGTGTGTTGGCTGTTACCTTCATTAGAGTTAACGCTATCAGCCCCTCGAGGCAGTTTGCGCTCCATAGGCATTTTAGAGTGAATTATTGCTGAAAGGAAGGTGGGACCAGCACAGTCAGCTCCCTTCCGGGAATTTTTACAATCTCGTTATTTTTCTAGCTTCGTTAACATGCCCACAGCCTGTTTAGATGGATCGTGGGAGACCCAAGGAGTTAAAAACGCCGCTGGCAGCGTCGGTCTTGCTTCATCTGTGACCCAGGTTGTGGAGGATCCAAAGCCAGCCGTGCCTCACTGCTGCGATGGAGGGAGCGAGCGGAGCCTTGCTGCAGCTCTCGCACCTGCAGAACCTGAAGTTGCAAATGTTCATGGTGACATTATTGCTTATGGGGTTTGTTGGCTGTTTTTTTTTGTTCCCGTTATTTCTGTTATACTGGGAGGGGTGTTACTGGGCGGAAATAAAATGCCTTTCCATTACAGCCTTTGCCTGTGTTAATTATTCATGTGGAAGCAAATGTAAAATGTCTATCAGCTATCCTTTCTTCTTTTTTTTCATGCTTTTATGGGTTTGTAAAGATGGGTCAGCTGGTTCTTCTGGCACAGGTTTGTTAACGAAAATGATTGAACAGCAGCCGAGCACTGGCTGGGCTGCACGAAGGGAAGGAAGTACTCGTAGGATAGCAATAAAGCTGCTTATGCAACCCAGAGGCATGCTGAGCGTGCAGGCATCATTGCCAGCCCAGTGCTGTAACCCAGGTGTTGTTACTTCAGACACTGACGGGGGGCAGCTGAGGAGCGCCCACGTTCCCTGCACGCTGCACAGGTGTTCGGACATCTCCAGCCCTCACCTTTGAGAGAGAAATGCTGGCAATCGCTTGGAGAGGGCTTTTTTTGTTAGGTTGGGTGGTTTTGTTTTAAACCAGAAGCGAGGAGAATGTTTTTATCACAACCATTATGTTGTTCCCTCTTCTCTTTCAAGCGTCCCTTGGCCTCCAGGGCAAGTTCAGCATCAGCATCCACGATTAGCCACTGTATAGGTTAAAACTAACTAAAAAGCTCCGGCTTTCATCTCATGATTGCTGTCTCCCTGCTTTACTTCCTCCAGCACTGCTTCCACACACATCTTCTAGGAACGCCTTCCCCAGGCTCACCTGCGCAGCCCTGGCACCACACAGCCACGAGGGGCTGCCGCTGCGACCGCATGCTCTGGTGCTGCAGCACATCGATTGTCTTAATGCTACCAAAATATTTTAGAGTATTTCCGTGTTGCTGACGTGGAGCTGCTCTAGTTTATTATTTTTCTTCCTTTTGTATCTGTCTATATATCTTAAGGTAACTCTGGGAATGTTTATGAATATTGAGTCCAGCTATAAAGGTCTGTTTCGTTGTTTCCGTCTGATCTTTTTTTATTAGCTGCTGGGAGAGTGCCTGGTGTCAGAGCTGAAGGAGCCTGCGCTGTGAGCATCCGTCACTGTCGGGACTAGAAGCAAGCAGCACCAGGTCGAGGCACAGTGAGCTCCAAAGAGATGGCGTGCCAGGAGATGGAGCGAGGTATCAAATCAGTGGGCTCGGCTGACTTTACATACCGAAACCTCTGCTGATTTGCTTGCAGTAGGTCCCAGTGCAGTAACAATGTGGTGGGGCTGTTGTGCAGAGGCACTGCCCGGCTGACCTGAATCTCAGCCACATACGTAGCCTGCGCTCTGCATCCCGAGGCAACAGAAGCAGCACCACAATCTGTGCTGGTGGTAGAGACAGGCTGCGTACAGCAGTGCCAGAGGAAGCCCTTGGGGACAGCCGGCTCTGTAATCAGAACACATTTCCTAAGCAAACAGGCCTTACGTAGAGGTGCTACTTAATGGACAGTCAGAGCTGAAAAAGACCTGTTGGATTATTAACCTATTTGATTAAAAAACAAACAAACACCACCACCAAAAACACTAAAAGTGTCCAAAGTTTGGTGGAAATAGGCAGTCCCGTCGACGTGTATGCATGAAGTGGCTGCATTCTCTGGACCCAGCTTACAGGGCAGCGAGAGGCCACGGCCCCCGTTTGGCTCAGACCATTTAAGGCAGGCACATTGCTATCGAAGGGGCTGGTGGTTACATTACCTGTGCTAAAAGGTAATGTAAGCAAGACAAAGTTGAAAGGAGCATATTGAGCTGTTTTTCTAATAAAGTTGGCTCTCCCCCCCCTCCACTCCCATCCTTAAGGAAAAAGAAAAGCCCAAGCCGGAGATGCCCTTTTTGGACACTAACAGTCCTAAAGCACAAACCCTTCCCCTCTGAACTTGTCTTGCTTCTGTGCTGTCGCTGTGCATGTACCTTTGGTACAGCTTCAGGTACACCAAGGGATCAGCTGTCATCACGGAGAATGGCAGCAGAATTGTCTTCTGCTTGTTTTCACGTTATGCGGTACTGAAATGCAGTTTCTTGTTTATGCATTGCTATTAAGTTCTTTAAGATGGCATTTCATGGCTCTGTCTTGATCTACTTGTGAAAATGGGAAGCATCATGTGTTACACAGCACAGCTGGGATGGTCACATTCAACATTTGTCCGGCTGGTGAGAGCCCTGAACCTTCACTGCTGCCCACGTCAACCAGGTTAGAAACAAAATTACAGAGGAGTCAGAACTGTTGTATCATCAGCAGGGCCCCAAATTAGAAACTGATGATCTTACTTGCAGGTGCCTCCCGATAAAAAAGCATCATGCCTTGATCACCTTAACTGAGGCCAGGTGGTGTTTCACAGCAGTGCCTTTCATTGAACAGCCTCGCTGTGACAGCACGACCTCCCCCTGCAGCTGCAAGGAGAAGCCGTACCTGCCTAATTCTGACCCGTGGCAAGCGGCGTTGGGAGGGGTAAGAAGACACCTCATTAGCTAAGTAAGGTCTCAGGTACAAGTCACGGTTAATCATTTAGGTGACTCCTTCCTGTTTTACTGCTAAATGAGGCAGCTGCCAGGCCCACGTGGAATTACCAGTTCAGGCACACAGACTTTTGAGCAGTATGCAGTTTGGCTTACAGCTAGTTCCAGGAAGCCTCTTACTCTGTCCTGCTGTTTCCCAGCACAGACTAACTCAACTAGTTTTTCTGCAGACTCCTCCGAAAAGCAACAGTCCGTACCCAGAAAGTCATATTTATTTTTTAACTGAGGGCATCGTTTATTTAAGATAGCACCATAGTGTACACAGACACTTTACAGATTCCTGGCCTTCACAGCTTACAATCTAGGAAGATGCAAGAATAGTAAAGGTGTTACCAGCTGCTTCACGTCAGGATTTAAATGAAAACTGCCACATCAAGGAATGTCACTGCTCAAGTTCTTGTCTCTCAGTGCTGCTTCCTTACATGGTCGGATACGTAACCTCCTGATACACGCCAAGCAGCGCAGTTCAGTGCCTGTGCTTGTGTTGAGCAGTTCTTTAAAAAATACTGCAACGTACCCTAGGGTTTCCCCTTTTCCCAACAACTGCAGAGTTCCCTGCATGCTGCCTGTTGACATGGGGGAAGACGCACTGGTGAGCATGGAAGGCTGACATGGAGAAAGGGCAAATCAACAACAAAAAAACCACCCTACAACAAAGAGGTTACACAAGGCAGCCTACACACACAAGGCCATTTGACTGCACCATTTTAGCTGAACGCCTTCGCTGCTAACAGGAGCCTGCCTGCGCTAGCAAGACATCAACCAGAAACCTGAGCTTACTTCAGGCTTGTTATCTCCAACACCTTAAAATCCATCAGGGCCGAGAGCTGCCGCTCCCCATCTTCCAAGCTCCGGGAGTCATGGCCTGCCCTCCCTCACCTTCCCCCTGCAGCAGCCAGCCCAAAGCTATCCCCTGCTTCACCGTTCCTCAGTGTAGGTATGGGCAGGGTGAGGGGTCACAATCCTGACCCGGAGACAGGATCAGCTGGACACGAACTCTTCAAACCAAAGCTCCTCTCCACACACACATCCCCCTGCCTTTCTCTTGAATTGCAACCTAGTGGTTGAGCAACACATCAACAGCAGCAAACCACCTTGATCCCCCACACGCAAAGCGCTACTTTCATTCTATTTCTAACTCAAAGTGCAGGGTTATTGTTCAAGACAGCACTTACTACCCATTCATGGTCACAGGTGCTGAGCTTTCTTCTGCTTGGTGCCCAGTGCTTCGAGATCCTTCCAAGTTGGTGAGTTAACATTATTTCTGCTTTGTAAACTTCTTTCCTACCAGGCTGTTCCTGCACTGATACAAAAAAGCCACCCCAGCAAGCTTCCCCAGCCACACTTCCCATCATGTGGCTTTCTATCTCCGACATTCAGTCAGTGCACATGGCGTAAAACCAACTTCAGAAACATGTTGTAGCCATTACCAGTAAGAGGTGGGAGCTTCCCTAGGGAAGGATTAGTGTACAAGACCAAGACATGCAATTCCAAATTGTTTTTTGCCCGAAAAGGTAAACTCAGACCATGACAGTGCCGGAACTGGGGTGGGAAGCAGCACGCTTCGAAAATGGTTGAGTACAGCAGGGCTGAACATACAGCTGCTGATCCCATCAGAACCCACAGACAAGACTCACAAGGTCAGAGCAGGAGGAGAGTGGAAGCTCTGTGTGCAAACCCAGTGAGCAGAAAGCAGAAAGTCCATCTCTCCATGGAAGCTCACAGGAAATTAAGAACCACTTCCCCTGCTAAACACTGCAGCTTGCCTGGTCGCAGTATGACCGCTGACTGCTAAGGCCCTTTGCACACACAGGCAAAGTGAGCAGTCGCAGGAAGAGCAACAAGCCCAGAGCTGCACGAGTGTCACCTACCCCAAAGACAAGGTGAGAAACAGCAGCACTCGTCTGGCAGTCGAGAGAGGCAGCTGGGTGCCAGAACTGGCCTCTGAAGAAGTTAGCCTCCTCCTTACCCTAAGCTTCCCCTCTCCCATTTAGCTTAGAGAACAGAAGACTGAGCACCAGAAGACAAGGTGTTGAGCTGTGGCAAGTGGAGCAGCGGAGAGACTGGGATGCCAAGCACATGCTGTCTAGTTCCTGAGATGCATGAAACATGGAGAAAAACCAGCAGGGAACGAAAACAGAAAGGAGATGCTGCAACACAAGCAGGTAAGGATGTTTCTGGAAGAGGGAAACAAAGAGCAAAGAAAGTAATCGATAAAACTGAGGCACAGCTGGTACTGATCCTAAGGTACAGCAGACAAGTTTGGCCCCGGGCACGACGCAGGTGCTCGCAGTGACTTTTCTGGGATGGCAGCCAGTGCTGGAAGGCGATACGCACAAATCAGCCAGGTTGAGCCAGCACTAAGCAATTACTCCAAATCTGATGTAAGAAGCAGCTTTAGACAATTCATCCTCTGAACCAAAGCAACACACGAACCCCTCAGAAAACCTCTTCTACTCCCTCAGTTTAGTTTTCACCATCTCCAAGAAGCAGGTAGGGAAGTGCTGCAGTACAGGTTCCAACATGCACGCACACTTACTCATCTTCTCCTTTCATATGCAGAGCTCTGCGACAGCTGCACTCCCCTTGCTAGCTGAACAGAACGTCAGGAGGTGCTAGAACAGCTTCTGCATTCTTTGCACAGGAAGTGGCATTGCTCACCGGGGAAGCATGACAATGACTCGCACCAAAACTATCCAGCAGATCTTCCAGAAGGGAGCTGCTATCATCAGACTTTCAAGTCTAAGGTTCTGTTCCAAAACAAGAAAGGCTTCAGGTCCATATAAAAATAGCAATGTAAATATTAGCTACTCATTTCATTACTTTGTACTAATATATATATATAAAGTTTATTAGGATCATGTAATTTAGCTCAACCACACTTACACCCAAATTATTATTCACTTTCAAGCTAAACAGAATGCAAACTCTGCGATTCCCTTAAGCTACAGACATTTTAAATGACCAGATCAAAACAGCGACCACGTTTTACTCTTTTTTTTTTTTTTTTTTAAGAAGTTACTCGTGCTCTTTAACAGCTTCCTAAACACGCGGTTTGCCACTTGAACAAGTAAACGTCCTTGCAACATTTATTTCAGTTTGTGCACACAAAATAATTTAAAATGCCCCAACAGGGGGCTGTCTAAGAAACACATACTACACCTGACCAAGTGGGAAAGTTTTGTGAACTTCGGACAAAGGCTGGTACCCATTTCCAGTATCTGTTTCTGTATATTTTAAGAGAGGCAATTTCAACAGCTGCCGCAGTATTTTTCCAGATATCGAGAAGCGGTTAAAAGAATTCTAAAAACATTTGTACCAATGTGGCAAAGTGTTGAAAAAATCAGTTATGCTAGTAGCCAGTAGTTTGTAGAAAGCACTCAAAAAGGAGAGTCCGTGTGTTTGTCTTGTACTCTTTGTTTTCTCCTTTGAGGACGTGAAAAACACGTGTTTATGAAACATCACCCTTCGGATTTCCAACTTCCTGCTTATTTCTCCTTTCGACTCTTCTGATTATTGCGTCAGTCTCTTCCTCAGTTAAGACATGACGTGAAGAGCAAGGACCAGTGGAACAGCACAGCCTCTCCATTCAAGTAGCCTACAAGTACCCTTCTTACAGATAAATTAGAGAAGTGTTTTCCAGCACCTTCCAGGAATTACCACTCCTCTTCTGCTAGTGAGGGGAGGAACTGGGGAAAGTTAATAAATAGGAAAATAAATTATAACCTCCCCCCAAAAGAAAACAAACAACCCTCCGTTTAGGCTATTAACATCAAACATCGATAGAAACTTTATCTTCGTTGGGATATAAACATCTAAGAGGTAACGCATCCGTCACGTTCAGACAGCACATTTAAACAACGTAAGAAGAGTTAGCATCACACGAGTTTTAGCTTTTGGGGATGATTCTCTAGATAGATGTCTTACGTTAGAGTACCATGTCCTGTCTCATGTAGCTCCCTTTAAATGGTTCCAAGACGCTGCCAGGTTACAAAACAAACAAAATTCAGTGCTCCAGTACCTACGGGCCCTTCACAGAACAAATGCTCGTGAGGAGAACCCTCAATAAACACGAGTTCTTTTCAAGTTTCAGCATGAAAAAACGAGATGGTGTAAAATATTACATACTCTCAACCTCTGTTACACAAGGCACATTTAGGCAGTTTTAAATGTGCTAAACGTTTTGTTTCCAGTGTTTACAAGGAATTGTTTAAATGAAAAGAGCATCCGCAGGAGGTCAGTTCAGCCTTCAGGAGGCCACAGGGGCTGCTGTGGAGGTGAAAGATGAGGTTACGTTTCCGCTGATCCTGTATTCTTACAAATATATAAAAACTGTGCAGATCAGCCTTGGAAGGGAGATCTACAAAGCAGTCAGCAGAGTATTTTTTTTTTTCAGTCAGTTACTTGGTACTTTTGGCTTTTATTTCTCTGCCGATGCCGCAGCCATGGCTGGTTTCACGCCCTCGCGCGTTGACTTCAGCTCCTCCAGTTCTGTGTTTAGTTTGCTGATCACCCACTCCAGGGCATCTCGACCCTGCCAAGAGAATACTGAAATTCAGGATCAGAACAAATACAACGTCGCTGCTAATGTTTCTATAGTTCTTCCTCTGTCAGACATGAGATTTGTTTTAAAATCAGTTCTGTACCCTGCGTGGTTCGATACAGGGCTTTATTGATTATTTCTCGTCTAACTGAAATTTCACTGCAAAGGCATCTGCGTAACCCATGAGCAAGAAGTAAATGCAATAATGCTGTGAGCTCGCAGTAATGCATCTCTGCAAAAAGCCTCACTCAGCACTTAAGTTCCCTTACGGAAGAGGATTGCCATTTTTTCTGTTTGCTGCTCCCGCCACCTAGAAATATCAGCAAATTTATGGAAGAGTCTGCATGCTGTTTGCAGGTTCATTAACCAAGGTATGTATGGACGCTTTTTGAGAAGATCCAGGGCAAAGAAAGATAGTCCCCCAAGCTCTCTTCGACATAGCAGCTGATTGATTTGATCTCTAGCTGGAGTTCAAAGAAATGGCCTTGCACTGACGTCTGTACTCATGCACAGTGACTTTTCAGCGTATAAAACACTCTTTGAGACACTATGACTGCACCTTCTATACCAAGGGACGGTCTTTCTTCACCCAGTTCTCAGAAAGGGTCAGGAGTGCCTCAAAGCCAGGCACTGACAGCCTATGCTTTAAGTAAGAGTGGTGGAATCCAGCAGAGTAAGCAGGTTGGAAGCCTTTTGCCTTAAGACACTGCAGCACCTGCACCCCAGTGACCACAAGGAGTAGAACCAGCAGTAACGGGAGCCGAGGATTCTGGAAGTAAAAAGTTTATCTCAAGGCTCTCATTAAGTTAAAGGCCAACACTGGCTCTCCTCAGGTTTTTCATTCTACAAGGACTCACGGAACAAACAGCAAATCTTTGAACTGAGAAAAGCCACGCACTTATCACGACAGAGCGTTCAGCCCTTGGCCAGAGCTCAAGCAAGAGGGATTTGTCTGTACTCTTAACTACCTCAAGAGCTAATAGCTTGAGGTTCACTTAGTACATGATATGCCTTTAAAAAATATCAACAGAACTGAAAAGGGCATGATTTCAGCCGTCCAGTTTAAGCGTGGGCAGCTGGAAAAATTCCTGAGAAGAGCATGAGCAGGATTTAACTTCCGAGTTCCTCCACTTGCACCGTGCTTCAGCGGGTGATTAATTCCACCACATCTACACCCTGTGCGAGACCTGGGAACACCAGCAATGAGAGCAGGCTACCGCACAGCAACACGGTGTAACTGGCCGTGAATTAGCTGAGTAGAGTGCTCGATACGGAGCAAAGTGGGGGGAGAGGCAGGGAATCAGCTTTCAGCGAGCGTGCACTGGGTATTTACAAGTCAGGTTAAAGTGTCCTCTCCTGGGTGACATACGGGCACAGAGAACTGAGTAAGACAGCAGTGACTTTACGTTATATTTATGTCATCACACTGAGAAAGCTGGTCAAAAAGTCAAACACCTTCGATGCAGAAAATGCTCAGTAGAAAAATACTGAGCTGCTTTCAGGCCCTGACTACGAAACAACCAGGTCACAGTGTTTTAGTTAATATCAATCTGCTCGTTGACAAGACAAAACAACAAGTGTAACATCCAACTCGAGTGCTAAAACATTTCCCACAGCTTTAACAGCTGCGGAGGTCTGCACATCCTTCCTCAGACCTGCATACGCTATTTGCTATAATTTGCAGCTAAGAATAAACTCGTGGTGCTGGCAAGGAAGCTCTCAGGAGTGTGAAATTAAGTTACAGATTTTAACAAGATGGGAAACCTCCGAGTATTGCAGAACTACCAGTTTTTTTAAAAAAATCTGACAGAGGATTGGTCTATAAAGTGTTATAGTGTGCAACAATTTCTGTAGTAACTCATTCGGCAAGCACATCCATGACCAGGCATGCACACTACATTAGTCCTCGTTGCATGTGTTAGCAGCGCGATGGGTTCAGGAGACCAAACACTACGCATGGGGAGCTGTTGGTATAGCTGAAGTGGTTGGTAAATGCTGAGCCTGCGTGGTGACATTTTCTAGAAAAACAGCCATAAAAGCTTAGTGGAATGAGAACACAGCAGCAAACGCTCGTCACATACGCTGACCTGGAGGTAAGCAGTGTAAAAAGACCCTGCACTCTTAGCAGGCAGAAGCAGCGTGATGGACTATTCTTTAAAATTTAGTCTCGTCAGTCGGAGTGCAAGCTAATACAGGAATGACAGAGCCAGGCTACACTAGCATAGGAAAACCCACCCACAGAGGCATCTGAGGCAACTGCACTCAGTTCTCTCAGCCTTGAAGTCAGACTTTGTCATAGTCGCTTAGCTTAAGGGCCACACCACTACCAAAAAGAATGTAACTCCGAAATGAGTGAAGAACACCAAGAGAGCCTGGTGTTCTGGCAGCTTCAGACTTTGTACAGCTTTCCACAGAAGGTGACAGGAGGGCAACGATACTCCTCAGGCATAAGAAAGGCAAAATGCAATTTCACTATGCAAAAGATTACCCTTGCCAGGCAATCTGTTTTAATAAATCAATTTTATATCTAGGGGTACGATTCTGCTTCATTTTTATCATGCCAATTGCAGTCACTAAACAATGTGCTAATTCCTTTGGGCACCTGTTTTACTCACTGGAATCACAAAACTAAGACCAGAGCAAACACGACAGAGGGGCTCATTCCCATGCCCGGATGTTTGCGGTCATCATTCCACTTCCATACCATAAGCAATAACGTGGCACAAGACAGAGCTGCAGCAGGTTCGTGGTTCAGTGACACGAGCACGGGCTAATTGACCCCGTCTAGGTGTGACCTACTCCCTACAGCTGCAGTGTAATGAACGTTTGCCATTCCTGTATGTAACGTGTATCAAACATACGTGCAGGTCCATTTATCAACTCCACATCACAACAATCCATGCACACGTTTGCTAGGAAGCTGAAATGCTGCACCAAGAAGAAGAATGCTGGCATTACCACTAGTTAGTACAAACTGCAGGTGTGGAGAACTGCTAGCTTAGAGCGCTTTCAGAATTTTGAATTATCCACTCAATAGCATCCCACCCCTGGAGTAACACAGAAAACATTGACAACATAGGGCAAAAGATTTTTCCGTTATAAGTGCAATAACAAAGGATAATCTGCCATCCCTACCTCAGAGAAAAACCTCAATACTTATTTCTTCAGAAACAATACGTATCTCAGCAGCTGTCATGAAGTTTAGGAAGGGTGCTAAGAACCCAGAAGGGCAGCACGGCATGCTAGAAGAGCTAGTCATGGCAGAATAGGTTACTGGGTAGCAAAGAAAAGGGCTGCAAATACAAATCCCTGCCCATTTCACTGTCTCTAAAGAAACTCTTCAGGGAAACAGACAGGACAAGATGATATTTTTCATCTGTAAGAATCTTGTGGGACAGGGTGTTATTTCAAAGAGGCAGAATAGAAGAACAGCTTTTTTAAAAAAATTGAGCTTTCACATGGCAGCACATGAATCAGTACCAAGAAATACTTAAACTCCTTCTCTGAGTTCAGTGGAGCCGTGCAAATTTGACAGATGCCACAAGAGGAAATCAGCTGGCACCCCTAAGTGTGCCCAGTTGTTGTGGCCACCCCAGCCAGCTATCTCTGAGTCAGGCTGAGGTTTCGTTGTGAGCCAGAGTCTGGACTGCTGTTGCAAAACCAAAAGTCTATGCTGGGCATTTAAATGGAAACTGGATCAAAAGAGAATTGGAATTTATCTGAAACACGTTCCATTTTATGACTTTCAAATCAACACAGAGAGCACTCACCTAGTTAATGCTACTCTTCGGTGTCTAAAAACTATCCATCACTCCTTCTTCATCCCCCCCATTTTAAGCTGCTTTCCTCTCCTTTTTGGAGAAGCACAAAGACGGGAGGCAAAGGAGGCTTTCTCCTTCTCTGATACGTTGGTTAATACCTCCTAAGTCAGGTTACTCTGACTTGGTCAAGCAACATCTCTCACAGAGCTGTCTTTCTGGCCTGTAAGAAGTTACCTGGGCCAAATTCCCAGTGTTCAGAACCTCTCCAGCAATGCAGAGCACAAGCTCACATTTCAGTTGCACTCATCCTGCTGTTAGGCAGCGATGCCAATGCTTCTCCATCAACTCCACTTCTTCCCCACCTTCCCCAAAGAAGTGTAGGACAAAGTGTCCAGGAACAAGCACTCTCGAAACTCTGTCTGTGCCGAAGTTCAGCTCTATGGCTGCAAGCCAAATAGAAAAAGCGAGCACAAGACAGAGGAGTGGGTGTAGTGTTACCTACAAAGGCCAGCATAGTTTCCTCTCTTCGGAGAATACGCCTCTGCTGACTTGAAACTACTTTCAGCCAAAGGCAAGGAGACAGCTCAATAATGGATAGGAGCTCGCAAAGAGGCACAGAAAATACGCTGGCATTAACTGATACAACCAGATTATACAGGCTGAAAAGGAAGTAACCTACTAGCACTAACTCCTGTAAATACATGGCTGGTGTTTAAAAAGGTACCTAGAAAAAAAAAAAAGCAAAGCACTAATCATGTTTCTGGTATGTGTTGCTGTAGCATACACGTAGAGGTTGGTTTGTTCTGATGTGCAACTCCAGCTGAAAATCAGATACTTAGTAGTGAAACCTTTTCGTACTTTGGTAAATTATATTCCAATTCCTGAGGTCCTACAAAAAGTAGGCTGGAATTCTGTGCACAAAGTTTAGAGAAATTAAATATAGTATTCAGCACACACGCTTGACAATTCCAATCTCAATGAAAAGAAAGGTGTTTGTGGGGGGAGAGAGGGAGAAAACAGAATAAAGGATACATACCTTTCTGGCATTAGAAGATATTGTGTTTGCCATCAAGCTTTCCAAGTAACTGCTCAAGCTGATGCCTTTGACAGTAATAATTGCCTCTTGAGTTAGCACAGTTCTGTAAGAGAATAAAGAGACGTTAATAGTTAAACTGAATTTGACTAACGTACTGTCTCCTATACATAAAAAAGCACACAAATACCCTTACTTACTTTTCAGGGTTCTCAGGGTGAGGCGTGTAAACCAGTCTCTCATCAACAGACACCAAGTTTGTGAGAGTAATCTTAAAGAGAAAGAAAGACCTGAAATTCTCACTTCCCAGCTTTCGCTTTTGTGTTATTGACAAGCACCACTCAATAGCACAGCAATCATTTTAACGTCAGAGACTAAACAGCATACACAGAATATGAAACCCAGAACACAGTCAATAAAAATACCGATACAGGGCGATGCATCTTGTCCTACCCTAGATCTAATTATAACCATCTAAGTTCCTATTCACAGTAAGCTGCACAAGCAGTTTTCCATTTGTTTTCTCTGAACGTTGAACCATATCACATTTAGGTAATGCAATTCAGAGAGGCTCTTTAAGACCAAGACCACTGTAACACTATTCTGAGGGTAAAGAAAATTAATATTCAGGAAAGAAAACGCCTCTTGTACAGAGACCGGGCTCTCCTACAGACAACTCTACATCAAGTCTGATAATTACAAGTTCCCATCAAAAGTTAGCAAAAGGCTTCATTTACACTTGTGGAAAAAAGGCGTTTCAAATTAAAATATTTGTTGTAAATAGCAGCCTAATGTTAAACACATTGAAGTCCAACTGTCATGTGCATTCTGAGAAATAATTTTATTAAAACCAGAATTGCATATGCTTGATCCCAAAGAATTTGTGGGAAGAAGAAGAGTCAACAAAGATACAGGCCTCCTTATAATGAAAGATGTAGACACATTTCCAAACACTGAGAGGCAAAACATCTAATCTCCAGAAGTACTAATCAGAAACTTCTTAAGCTATAACTCACATTAGTTGAGCAAAGCTCCATCTTTTTTTCTACCGGATCTACCACAGAATGTTCTTCAATGTAAGTCAGAGTTCTACTTGTTCCTAAAATCTGAAAGTGAAGAAAGACAAAAGTAAAAATAAAAGTTCAGTACTAAAAACCAAACAAACAAAACAAACAACAAAAAAAGAAAGCATAACTCCCAAAAGAATACACCTCTCAAATACCCAGACACTGTGATCAGTGGTAAGATTACATGGCAGTAAGTTGCATCAGTCATAGAGAATGACACAGACCAGTCTAGAAGGCATGTACAGACATAAAAAACACTGTGGGCATATTAAAGCCTATAATGCATTATTGCTACAAACCATCCTGATTACAGCTTATGTGATATTTGTGGATGACGCTTCCTATCAATCAAGCTTTTACTTTGAATTCAGCTCCAGTTCACCCGATGACATAAACGCATCACACCCCTAATAAGCTATTAAGGCTGTAAAAGCATACCGCTTTTACGATACTCGGCAATCCCCACTCTGTGCTGAGGAGACGGTGACTGTGCAACCTCCCCTGGTTGTCAAGGCTTCTGTCGAGGACATCTACTCCTACCACGCATGGATTCATCGGGTTGGGGTACTTCCTCATAGCAGCTTTGATCACCGTATCCCAGGGGTGCCTGGAAAAAGGAGAAAAGACAACATTTGTAAGTATTTTGCTGTTAATTGGTCAATTCAGGGGTGTCTGAATACTTGCAATCTGCTAGTCTGAATAAGCTTGCACAACACGGCATGTGCTGTACCACTTCCTAGCTCCCACGTCAAATATTCCTTCAGAATTCAGTGATGCTTGGAAAGGCCACAAGAAAGCATTGGTACCCAAGCAGGAAAACAATGTATATTCCTTTCTTCAGAGTGAAGAAAAGAATTATTAACCCATGACTAACAGAAATAAGGGCAAGGGGCAACAGGCAAGCTGCAACGTGTGACATTCCAATTAGCTATACAAAAAGATTTTAAAAAAAAGGGTGACTGACCACGGAGGCTGTTGAATCTCCACCCACTCAGAACTCAGCTGGAAAAGAAACCTGGCCTAAAATTTGAGTTATTTTCCCTCTCAGAGGGAGGCAAGCTGGACTAGATGCCCCACAAGTCCACTCCAACCTGTGACGGTAAGCACACCACATAAACGAGAACTACTTTATTAGCTTCTGTTTCCTCCTGGAGTAAAAAAAGAAACAAACAAACAAACTGAAGTTTACTTCATTTTTGTTTAAAGTAATTGGGAAGTTCAAAATAGAGAAATGGGTGTTCAGAAACCACCTCAACCCTGCTGCCTTCAGTCTGCACCCTTCCTACTGGTTTTAGCAGCCCGGTAGCACGAATTACAGCTAAGGATACCCTTCTCGATACAGAACCGTTCTCAGGAAAGAAGTTTTGAGGTTATTAAGCTTTTGAGGCTATTAAGCTTTGGTAATCCCCATCAGGGTGGAGCAGGGCAGCCCCACCGGCGGACGGGCTGTCCACACGCTCCTGCTGGGGACTTCTGGTACCCTCGTACCAAGGCCAGGGCCCAGACAGACCACGGACACGGAGATTTTGTTCCTAAACACCCGTTTCTGTACTCGGGGTAACTGAGGGACCTGCAGCCTTCAGAGGCACCTTTACAAACCGGCTATTGACAGCCAGCTTCTGAGGGTGTACAAGTGCCAACCGGAGGTAAGAGTCGCGCTTACGGCCCTAAAAGGCTTTGATTTTTAAAAAATCTTAGAACAGGCCGGTGCAGAAGGGCAAGAAGCAGCCGGATTGTACAAAACCAAGTTATATTTTCGGGCGAGGAACGGCAGAAGGCCGCTCGGCTCCGTGCTGCGAGCAGAGCCCGGGGGCCTGGAGGACCCCTCTCCACACCGCTGTACGACCCCAGCGGGAGGAAATACACGCCAAACAACGGCTGCACCCCGCACACGCAGCCCTCATCGAGCCCTGCCCGCCCCGTTCCGCCTCCCCCCGCCTGCCGTGACCGCCGAACCCCCTCGGCCGGCCGCGACCTCCCCCCCGCAACACCCGCCCGCCCGCGCCGCTTTGGGCGCTCACCCGAAGACGTGCTCCGAGCTCCAGATTTTCATGGCCGGAGCGATCTCGGCGCGGGCGGGCGCAGGACAACGCGCGCGCGGCTCCCGGCCGCCCGGCACCCAGAAGCCGGCCGGCGGCGGGGAAGGGGCGGGGCTAATGACGTCACGCGCTGCTCGCGCCGGGGGGAGGGGGAAATGGAGGGCGTGGTCAGATCGAGGCCCCGCCCCCTGACGGCGGCCGGAGCGGGAGGTGAGTCGGCGGCGTGATGACGTCACGCGTCGCGCGAGGGGGGCGGGGCGACGCGGCGGCCGTGGCGGTGGAGGCGGAGGGGCAGGGGGGTGGTTGGCGGCCGTTAGGGGCCGTTAGGGCCGTTAGGGCCGTTAGGGGCCATGGCGCACCGCTACCTGCTGCTGGCCCGGGGCGGCTGCTGCCGCCGGGGGCTGCCCGGGGCCCGGCTGCTGTGCGGGAGGGGCCTGCTGGCCGCCAGGCCCGGCCTGGCGCAGGTGAGAGGGGAGGCGAGGGCCGGGCGGGCGCTGCCCGGCCGTTGGGGAGGCGCCGGTGGGGTGGGGGGGGCTGGGTTCTGAGGGGGGGCTAGGGCTTGGGGTTGGGTTCGGCGGAGGAGGGAAGGGGGTGCTGCTGGATGGGCCTGGGCAGCGTGGAGCGGGTGGTGGTAGCTGCTGGGGGGCTGGGTGGGGGCTGGGGGATCCTGGCAGCTCTTGAGAGGGGGTGGCTCCTGTCAGCCCCAGCTCTTGTGGGGAGTGGCCCCTGTCAGCCCCGCAACGGGCCTGGGATGCCCCTAGGGCAAGGGCACTGATCGGTTCCTGGCACCCCAGACAAGTCCTGGGGTGTGTAGCGGGGAACTGCTGCACCTCTGTGCTTACAGAGCTATCACCAGGGTATTACTTTCATAACGCTGAGAGAAATACACGTAAGGATGTCAGTAACTTTCCCAGAGTATTACTAATTTTTGTTGTTGCTGTTTTTAATGCTGGAATTAGCTCATGTCAGAGCTCATTCAGCTCTGACCAAGCATTAAGACAGTAATTAGAGTCAGCTAAGATGTCAAAAAGCTGATTCTGATCTGTGTCAATAACATATCATGGATGTTCTTATTTGGAATGAAGCAAAGGGACTATGGGGAGAACTGTATTCACGTTAACATCCCCATGGTTCCATAAGTAGCAAAACAAGTTTGTTTCAGAAAAGGTTTTCAAAAAAAGAAGTAATGGCTTTTAGCAAACCAGAATAAGTAATTCACCTGAAATCAGATTTCTTTGCCAGCTTTCTTTTCCTTCCGCAACATACTTCTACGTAGTACTTTGGTGACTCTTAGTAGAGATAGCTCTGGGCTTAATTTTGTGGTCCCCTTAAGGATTTTGAATTGGAAGTTGTGTATGCATGAAGCTGTAAACTCACCACTCTTCTGAATTAGTGGATTCTTGATCATTTGCTTATGTAACTGAAAGTGGATTTTCTGTTTGTGCTTAGTGTATCCCAGATTTAAAAAAGAAACAACACGTGGATTATGGTCACAGTGTTTCTGGAAATGCAGTGGTTCTGTTTAAGATTATTATTTCGTTGAACACTGGAATTGTGGAGAAGGCCTTTTTTGGGTGTTAGGGGTCATGTGTTTGTTATACGCAGGAGCAGCAACATCTTCATCTCACTTTTGGGGTGTTTTAGCTGTAGAACTAACTTTGGTGTACTTCAAACTTGCTTATCTTGAATTTCTACTTAAAGCCTTAATTTTCCGGAGGGTGTCACAAGGTTTGCCTGAAATCAGAAGCTACCAGGGTGTTTGCACGTGCTGTCTGTCACGCTCTCTGCTTTGATAGCTCTTCAATCTCCGACTGGGAGAAGCTTGCAGAGTCTCCTGGTTCACAGCCCCGGAGAGCCGCGGTGCTACTTGAGCATCCAGCCCAGGCGTGTGCTGTTTGCTTGCCCTGCGCTTCGGCACTGGCTGTGCTCCTGTCACCTGAGGCTGCTGTGGCACCGCCGGTGCCAGCCAGCTCAGGGCCAGATCCTAGATCAGGGCCAACACAATTGGTTTTCATGTTGACGATCTGCCCACTCAGAGAAATAACCCCACACGAGTAGCGTGGTTCTACCAACTTTTGCACTCCTGGCATGTTGCAGCGAAAGGAAAGGACGTTTTGCAGGGGGGAGATTTCGGTGAGTCAGCAGGCAGGATGAAAGTGTGCCACCCAGCCTCGGTCAGGTGATCTGCTGCATGTGTCATCGAACTGGTTGCTTCCTTTTCTCACAAAATCAACTTTAAAACGCTCATGTCTGCATATCAACTTAACAGGCAACTATATGCTTATTATTGGTAGAACTTAGGATCTCTGGAGACCATCCAGTAACACATCAGTGGTATTAATCAGGTCTGCCCCAAAGCTCTGTCTGCTACTTTGCCTGCCTCCCTTCTCCTTCTCTCGCTTTAAACCTGATTAAACTGTAACTTCATTCTGTAATAAACCTCGGCTGGTCGAGCTGAGGCAGTTGGATCTGGCTTACTCCTACTTTTCTTTTAAACGTGAGCAGTTACTTTCCTGTTTCTTTAGAAACAAAAATTAATATTCAGAAACCTTCAATTAAAATAATCTGAGCTTGCTGAATAAATAAATCTCATGGTTTTGTTGCTGTAGGAGCCCAGTGACGTAGAACAGAAGCCAACATTAGCGGACATGGCTTTGAGTTTCATCTGCTGCTGCGTTGGCTACCTGTTTGTGTTTGAACTAAAGATGGGTTGATCTGTGGCAAACTGTGTTTTTAGTTGTTGTCCCTCACAGATTCATCCCAGTTGTCCTAGAGCTTCTCCCAGGAAGAGGCACGCGTGCCATTGCTCCTGTTGGAGGTCACAGCGTATCGGTGCTGGTGGCTGTTCTCTAGATTAGCAGTTCTCCGGGTTATCTGCGTTGCACACGCTTTGGGTGATGAGTAAAATACCCTTTTGTATTTCCAGTATCAGCCTTTGTTCAAAGACACGCCGTGGCTGTGTCAAGCAGCTGAAGAATTCCCCGTACCTCAGTCTTTAGCCAAATAAACAAGGACGTTTTGGCGTTCCTCTAGGTTCCAGCAGGTGGAACTAGATGACTGCTCACAATACCGCCGTGCTGTTTCCTCAGTTAGTGGGGTATGGAATGGGAGCTTCCAGGCAGAAGGCTTCAGGAGAATTAGAACTTAATTTACATGTGCCCATATCCCTAGGGTAGTATTAGCATGTAAGCTAGTATCCTACAAGCTCACAGGTTTTGTCTGTAGCCACTAAAATAAAACAAAATAGTTACGGGGATACTAACATTGAGCTTCCTTCTTTGAGCTGCTCTGTTGTATTTGGGTTTTACTACTTCTCAGGTAAATAGTGTCTGATCAAAAATAACAGGAGACTAAGCGTTCCTTTGGGGCAAAGGGAAACGGAGGCAGTAATAAAGTCAGTTTCATTAGAAAACATAAGAGGATTTGGTCTCTGGGGAAGTCTTGATATGAGTATTTGTTTTTTTAGAAGTGATGGGAAAAAAGCTTAGGAAGGGGATAAAGTGTGTGTTTGGTTTTGGAAGCTGGAGTATGAAGAAAAGTTTGGTTTCTTAGCTAGACATAAGCACTGACTGATGTATCCGTTTGGATTCAAGCACATCTTTCATATTCAGCAGCTGTGTTTTTAACTGTTTGGGAAAAGTTGCAGTTCTGCCATGAAAAATAATTCAGCACAGTGTAGGTCGTGCTTGCACAGTCACAGGTAACGTTGCACTGAAGTGGCATTCAGCTGGTATTACGAAATATTTCCTGAAGCTTCAGTGTACAGGTGTTTAATGTTTGTACCTTGTGGCATTTCCTGCTTCATTTTTCTCCTTTACTAAAGAGCATCATCGTTCTCTGTGAGGCAAATCTCTTAGCAAATAGAACAAAGACGTCCACATTCTAGAAATGACCAATTTGATTGACTTTTCCCTATTTCATTGTTCTCTTATGCTCTCGTCTTCAGCAGCTCTTACCAAAACACTACAACAGACCTTGTAATACCTGTTAGAGCTTGGAGATCTTGTGGCATCTTGTCGCTTTATATTTATTTTTCATCTTTCAGTTCCGTGAAGAAGTTACCGCCGGTGTTGCTACTGACCGAAGTACTGTCTTGGCGAGTGTAATTGCTGCTTGCAGAAGGCTCTTCTCTCAGCCTCCCAAAGGTGAGGACGGCTTTGATCGCTGACACGAAGCAGCCTGTCTTGCTGAGCACTGCGTGTGGTTGCGTACCATTTAGGTTTATTGCCCGTGGGGCAGTAAGTTCTCCTATTAACCAGCCATTAATGTGAAGATGGATTATGGCGTTTTTAGGAGCTATTAAAGAGTGACTGCAGTTTGTTCAACTGAATGTTAAGCCATACAATCTTCTGTTGAACTATGCTTGTCCACCTGGTTTAAATGGCAATGTTAGGTTATTAAATACATGTTTGTTTGTTTTTTTATATCAGTAGTAGTAGATTTGTTTATGGGAACCTGGGAGAGCTCTTCATTAGAAAGAAAAGAATAAGGTCATTTTTTGTGGTTGTGTTGCTTGCCTCTTTCCTGTTGTATGCGTTCAGCTTGTGACTGCTGAGGTGTAATGATAGAATTGTAAACTAAAAATGACTTGCTTTCTAACTCTTTCTTGATAGGATTTGAAAAATATTTTCCCAATGGGAAGAAAGGTAATGGAACTAAAGGCACAGCTGGAGAAACAAAAGGTACAAAAAGCTGCTTCATTTCAGCTCTTTCATTCATTTATTTGGGTTATTTTTCTAGTTACTGGTGTCCAGGTGTCATCAGTTACACAATGAACCCCTGTGCTGTGTGATACAGATGTCTGTCTGCCAATGAATGGACTAGATATTTTTTCTGTGAAAAATGCAGTTCCGTGCTCTCTAATTACCGAAGCATTATAAACTAACTCATTTTGCAGAAGTCTTTAAAATTAAAACTAATATGTCATAAAAAAGCCACAGTGTGAGATGGGTATAAGATATAAAGGTGTGCTTTTTGTCTTTTATTTTCTCTTAGAAGCAAAGCAAGCTAGTGCCCGACAGCCTAGTGGGACTAGTAGTGGAGGAGGTGGCACTGGTGGAAAAAAAGGCGGCAAGAAAGAAGACACTAACTGGTGGACCAGATTACAAAAGGTCTGGACTTTAAAATATCTTTCTTGTTGCTACTAACTATCTTAAAATAACCTGGTGTGCTTTTCAGACTCATCTTTCTCATTATGTAAGTTCTTCTTAGGCCTCCAGTGCCTCGTGTTTTGTAGTAACTGGCTCTAGGCGGCTCCCCCACTCAGTGCCTTTCATAAGTCATTGTTTTGGACATACCTTCAGAGGCATCCAGCTCTTTTTTGACAGTTCAGGAATGTTAATGGAATGTTAAGGTATCTGAATATGGCTGTTAGCAGTCGGTATTTTTGTAGGGGAGCCTCAGGCCTTTAAAGGTTTCGTATTTTGTCTCAAAATGTCAATTTGAAAAACTCTGCTGACAACACAATGCTTGCTAAAGAAGCTAAATTTCCTGTTGGTCGTCAAGACATTAATGAGATATTTATACATGTTTAATTTTGTAATTTATATTTGCTGTTTTTAGCTATAGCAAAAAGATAACAGCATCTAGCAGCACAAGAATATGTATCTGAATTTAGTTGGTATGGAGACTTTTTACATCCCTCCTGTTTGTTTTGTTTCTTCCATTATTTTTGTAGGGCTTGCATGCAGTCCTAGAGTACAGGGAAAATCGTGTTAAAATGGAGGGGGAAGAGGTCAGATAACAGATGACAATTTTTTTTTTCTGAAGAGTAGTTTATAAATGAAAACTTGTTACTTTTTGTAAAATGTTTAATGTTTTTTTTCTTACTAACTTCGTCATTTCTCAGTTGTATCTGAAGCTACTGCAGCGTGTTCATTCAGCAAAACATAGCTTTGCTTGGCATTCTCTGTGGTCACCTTGAAGACTGGATAAGAAGTCAGAAATAGATACTGGAACTTGTATGTTATGTACTTACTGTGTTACAGACTCTAAAACTCTTTTTTCCCCCCCTAGGGTGACATTCCTTGGGATGTCAGGGAGTTCCGTATGTACGTAGTGGGAAGCTCTTTCTTCTGGACGATGGTTGTCTATTACTTCTTCTTCAGGGTGCCTGGGAGAGAAATCACCTGGAAAGACTTTGTCAATAGCTACCTTTCTAAAGGAGTGGTGAGTAGTCAGGGCCATCAAAATGACAAACCAGCATGCTGCTTCCCTGCCTATACTTGTATGCGTTGGGCTGTGGAGTAGGAACTTTTGAGGGAGAGAGCAATTCATTTTCATCTTAATCATGATCTTCATCTTAATCATCAGTGTCTGATGATGTGGATGGCTGTGTCGGTTCAAGGGAGGAGAGGGAATGAGCAGCTTGGGATAGAGCAGCTTTGTTGGATAGCTCGTCTTTATGCTGGCTTAAGGAGGCAGTGTAGCCACAGTCTCTCAGGGGATGGTGTGATAGTGCATGTAAGTTGATTTAATGGTTTAAGCAGACGTGCCAGCTGCTCTCAGAAGAAACTTACTCCCATCTCTAAATGCTTCCATTAGCCCATTCCTGGGTTGGGAGGTGGAATTCTGCTTGTTTCATTTGTTAACTTAAACCAGTTCAACAGGGAATTTGAGGAGCAGCGGTGCTAACAGAAAGGTGGGGGTGGGAAATTGAAAAAACCCCTTCCAGGGGCAGTGAACTGGCATAACCATATTGTAAAATAGTCTCCTTCACTTGCTTTCTCCTTTTATTTCTTATTTCCCTCTTAAATAAAGCTACTCCTGGAGCAATCAGTTTTATCATCAGTGTCCTGTCTCAGTGTATAACTTGGCAGCTTTCCGCACTCAGAATAATAGGTTGGTGATGCCCCGAAGTTCAGAAATTGGAATGCCTTGTACAGGCCTTTTCCATGTCAGGAGCAACTAGTGCTTGGCTCTGTTAATTCCACGTTTGTAGCTTCTGCTGCAGGTTAGGAAGACACAGGCTCACCTCCTCTAGGTTCCAGACCTAGGATTTCATGCTAACAGCATGCTTCCTACCCCTTTGTTGTTTTCATAAGCTGCCAAGCAGGTTGTTTCCTACCTTTTTTTAGTCTTAGCAGCTCTGCGTTGCACATCATGCTACCCTTCTGCCCAGACTGTATCTCATAGTTCTGTTCTTGGCAACTGTGTGTATGCCTTGTGGAACAAAGCCTTGCAAATTTTACTTGTAAAGCAGCTGAGACACTCGCTCAGTAAATATTAGTTTAGCTGTAACAGTGAACGAAGCCTGAACCCTTGTTGCAGAAAAGCATTATGAAAGGGGGTTGTTGCATAAAACCAAGTCTCTTGGGCCTTTGTAAGATGTAGTCTGGGTATTCCAATAAGCTAAATATGTGGGCTGCCATGGTGGTGGCCAGGTAACTGGGAGAAGACATCAGCAATACTCGGGTGACGTGGTTTTTCAAAACAAAGATGTTCAGGTAGTCTTGCATGAAGTCGGGCTAGATCTTGAGTGGCTTCTTAGCTTGTGCTTTGTGTCAGTGCTGCCACAAATGGCCGCATATAGTGAGTTCAGGGAAGCCTTGCTAACCTGCTTACAGCTCAGGCCCTACTTGTAGAGCCACTGTTAGTTTTAAAAGGTTGAAAAATGCTGAAAGCTGTTATTTTATGGAAAGGGGCCAAAGAAATGGAAGGAAACTGTTCTGTTTCATTTCCACTAGCAATGGTAAGCTTTAACTGACTCCTAAAGAGATCCTGTCAAATTTGAGATCTTTTCCATCCAAAAAAGCTTAATGTTTATGTATGTGAACCTGCAACTTGATTTTAGTTTATGTTGTGTCTGTTACTTTAACCAAATTCTTTTAACTAATGGACCTGAAGTATTTTAATACGGTAGTACGGGAAGCCTGTTATATTAGGAGAAACAATTGTCAGAACAGATCTAAGTTTTCCCTCGTTCTGTTCAGGCTTTTTTGCAAGCTCCAATGAGTTTGGCGTCACGTGGTCTACTGATTCTGGTGTTTGACCATTGAAATAGTTAAATATTGTTTAACTACTGTATTGCACCTCTGATTTCAGCCAAAGTGTGTGGCTTTTTGTGCTCTCTTCTTAAAAAAAAGAGGTATGAGGTCATCATTTCCATCTTAATTTACTAACTATGCACTAGCTTCCTTATGTTGCAATTAATTAAATTCAATTGAATTGAATTTAGATTAATTTTTAGATTAATTTAAATTGAAATAGACTCAATTCGATTGAGTCTAGTTTGAGATTTTTAAAACAGAGCTGTTTATAAGCTACCAAGCAAAAGCATGTGAGAGTTGTGAAACTTCTTATGTGTGTCTGAAACAATTCAGTATAGTTCAAAACTTAGAATTTATTATAAGATTTTTTTTTCCTTAGCAATAAACTTAGAAAGAAAAAACTTGATACTTTGCAGAATGCAAACTGCAGGTTGTGGAGCCATCCTGATCTATTATGTGAATTCTGTTCTTACTGGAAAATAGAAGAACACACCTGGCATCTGTAACTGTTAACTGGGATGGAAGTGTAGTGATCGCATGCTCAAACACATAACATGTTTTCTCCTTTTGTCCCACAGGTGGACAGACTCGAAGTGGTGAACAAGCGCTTTGTTAGAGTGATCTTTGTTTCAGGAAAGTCTCCTCATGAATGGGTAAACACTTAATAACATCTCGTGTATATATTAAAACAGCAAGGTGATCTATTCAGATAAAGCTTGATGCAGAGAACTTAACATCATTGATACTCTTTTAATGGAAAACACGTTGTTTGCCTTGTTACATTATCACACACACAGTGTGTGTTTGTCGCTTTACTGTATTATGTTGTGCCACAAATATCTTAAAACTGTGCCAAGTAGGTCCTATTGAGCACCATGCTCTTAACGCAGGTATGCAAAGAAGACGAGTGAGAAATGGTTGAAGGCTTTGTATTTCTAACTGCTGTTTTCCATCTGCTCAGGAAAATCCCAGCCTTAAGCATACATTCCTTTGGATCTTTTCTGTCCCAGAAAAGACAGAAGCTTTTAGCCAGTTACTTGATAAACAAGCAAACTTTTAACTTTGTTGCCACTTGATACTATAGTCTTTAAAATTAAGCCAAGGGCTCTTATTCTCAAGCAGAATACTTACTTATTTCAGGGAGTTGTGTTTCCTAGTAACACGGTAAGGTAACACAGACTGATAAAGATGAAAGTTTTCCAGAGAGGAATACTCAGAGGCAGAGACCTATTAAAAACAATAATAAAGCTCATATATAAATATGGAAACTTATTCTGGGCACAGTCCCTGCCAACTTCAGACCTGTTCAGTGTCCAGGTGGATGTCATTTCTTTCTTACTGTATTGCATGGTTTAGAGAGGCTTTATCCAGTTACCTCTTCCTGGGTGCTGGGTTGGTTGGTTGTTTTAGTTTTGGAGTTTTTGACTTTCTGAAATAAGGTCTGCAAGTCCCTCCAGGGTAGAGTGAAATCTGCAGCAAAAAATTACTTCATCCCTGGGTTTCAGTGTGCCTTATTTATACACCTACTCTTTAGCCCACATACCATCAGTTGCCTTAGTTTCTCAATCAGATAATGCTTAGGATTACTTTTTTTCTCCAATGTTAGAGTAAGTAGGGGCAAATCAGGCAGGTCATGGTGCAAAAGGGGAGAGTCTCTTGAAACTGTCTGGGTCTCAACACTGTTTGAAAGTAGTCTGGAGTATTTTTCAGGTATACTCCTGATAAGAGCTGAAAGATAGCTCATACTATCTTTTGTGAATACAGCTAACTTGAAAGTTAATATGGACTCCAGAAATAGAGAATTGCCTTTCTCATTCTCAACCAGGAAGGCTGAGACGTGGTGACATAGTAGGTTGTGTGTCCACTGTGTTTGCTGGTCCAGTGCTCTGTATTGTTCTGACTACATAGCTCCCTTCTACTTAATCCGTTTATCAATTATCTTCTAAATATCTCTCCCTCCCTTTGTTCATGGAGGAAATGCCAGGATTTCAGTCTGCTTAAAAACACAAAAAAACCTCTTGGGTGTATGGTTTCTATAGAAGCAACGACAGATTCAGGCTGGTAAGCCTTAGATTTATTAGATGCATCTTGCATCAATTGTATGCTTTACCAGGAGACTTAAAGTGATATTTTTGATCTGAATATGTTCTGAGGTTTGCTCGTGTGCGTGTTAGAAGAAGTTGGCTTCTTGGTAAGATAGGGCATTTTGTGGTGATCTCTGCTTTTTTTTTGTAGCAGTACGTCTGGTTTAATATTGGTAGCGTGGACACCTTTGAACGGAATCTTGAAACTGTGCAGCAAGACCTGGGAATAGAAGTGGAGAACAGGTTACCTGTAGTCTACTCAACAGAGAGCGATGGGTAAGAAACTGGGGAGTTGTTTTAGTTTTTTATTTTTTGAAAGTATTGTGGTGTCTTGATAAGAAAGTGTTACAGTGTAATAAGAAATCTTTACAGTGGAAAAGTGGAGTTGGAAGACATGCACTTTATGCTACACTGGGTGGCAGTATTATCGGAACAATAATCTTGGTTTTGTTTCTGAATGTTAACTGGAGGAGGACCTGTACTCAGTACCTTATCTATGTAGAAGTCTCAGTACGTAAATATTTCTGTTCACAATTTCTTCTTCTAAGCCCTTCATTCACATGACTTGGACAGAGGCAGGAATCAGCAAAGCACAGCAGTAAGGCTCCATAGATGGTGCTCACATCGATTTTTGAGTGGACAAAGTATAGCACAGAACTACAGTACATTGACTAAGTTAGAAGATGGACCACTTTCTGCCTGTAGATTCAACAGAAGCCAAATTCTCTGGCCTTGCAAAAAGGCAAGATGTTGGTGATTAAGGAAATCACATTATTGTCCTTGTTAGCAGGAACGTGAAGATGTGTCATGCTTTTAATCACCCAGATTGCATAAGCAAAACAGTACCAACATCTGATTTATGGCATCGTTGCTACCCCGGTAAGGAATAACTGCTCCAATATTAGATTTGTGTTCTTTGTATTGGTCTTCTGTTGATGAGGTTCATTGACTTGGGCTTTAGCAGAGACTAGAAGTCTCTGATGTGGTTTTCTGAATGGCTTAGAAGCCTTGCCTTTAATCCCAAGAACTATTTTCCTTTTCATCGGAGTCAACATGTTAAAAACAAATCCTGCTCATGTCTACGAAATAGGTTTGTCCCATCAGAAAATTCACCTTTGGATATAGTAGTGCATCCGGACCTGCTCCCGGACTACCTGCTGTGGGTGGCCCTGCTTGAGCAGGGGCTTGGACCAAGTGACCTCCAGAGGTCCCTGCTGACCTCAGCCATTTTGAGAGTACTGGTGATAAATTGTTTGCTGACTAGGTTTTCATTCTTGATATAGTGGTGGATTTTTTTTCAATTTGGGGGAGGGAGGGGAAAGTTTGGTTTATTTCTGCAACGTGTTTTACGAAACTGCTGCGTGTTTGTAGCAACAGGAAAAATAGTACCCTTAACTCTGGACCATCCCCGGACTTCACGGAGGATTTCTGTTCCTTGTTCTGCTACAAACTCTCTGCCTTACTTCGCTGTTCTTGTCTAGTGGGGCATGCTCTGAAGTGCACTCATAAACCTGTTAAGTTCTTGCTTAAAGAAATCTGGAAAAAAGAGCAGCCAGGGCAGCACTGTGTTGTGTGAAGAGGCTGCACATCAGCCTGAGGCTTCTCACAGCAGACTTGAAAAAGCATGTCAGTTCTGTTTCGTCTTCATCTTCACAGAAACTGCTCACTAAATCCCCTTTTCTGGTCATGGTCTCTCTCTCTGGCCTCTACTCCTCAGAGTCTGTGCTTCAGAGAATACAGTTGCCTGCCACTTTTTGCTTTGCCCCCGCAATGGCACAGGAAACAGGAGAGCAGCAGGTGTATAACAGGTTCAGAATCTCCTAAATACAATAGGGTAATGAAAAGTCCAGCTTTTCCTTTTCATCCCAGAAGTCTGGGATATCAGTAGAGCTTGGAATTCTTCTGATAACCTGTGGTAGTGCTTCAAGTCAGTATTTTATTATTGCTGAGAGTTGACAGAACATCTCGTGAGGTGTTCATACCAGAGGAGGAAAGAAAGAGAAAGACCTAGGGGAATGGGAGTGAATTATATATTTCAGAGAAACTTCTGCTTGAAGGAGTAGCGTGTACTGATTATATGTTACCCAATACAATCTATACAAATGGTCACAATTCTAGTCCTGTGAATTGATCTTTAAAGGGCGTGGAAAATGAGCTACTTGTGTTTACTAGGTAATGCAGTTTTCCTCTGTAAACATATCACTGACACTTAATGTCTTGCCTGCTTTAAAAACAAACAACAGAACCCCAAACTGTCACTTGTTAAACACTGAGAGTAGGGATGCGTTTCCCTCCAAGACTATTAATTTTCATTTTCCCATGGTCATGGGCTAATGAGGATGGGCAATGAAAAATTAATTCCAGTTCTTTTAATTATAAGAGTTGTATTTTTTGGCTAGTTTAACTTCTGGAGTTCAGAATCTTCTTTGTTCTCACATTTTTGTTTATCCCCCAGTGTGAATAACTTGTAATGTTTACAAGTTTTTTGCAAGTTCTTAGGGTATTGGTGCTGAATTTGTTCAGGGTTGCTTATCGTGGAACCAGTTTCGTACATGTGACATCCAGTAATGTATTTTTATAATATATTTGTTTTTCTGCTTTGTGTTGTTTTTCTTCATAGATCTTTTCTCCTGAGTTTGCTGCCTACAATCCTTATTATCGGGTCTTTACTGTACACGTTAAGAAGAGGTCCTGCAGGCCTAGGTCGAGCAGGGCGCGGAATGGGTGGACTTTTCAGCGTGGGTGAAACCACAGCCAAAGTCCTCAAGGATGAAATAGATGTTAAATTCAAAGATGTAGCTGGCTGTGAGGAGGCCAAATTAGAGATAATGGAGTTCGTTAACTTTCTGAAAAATCCCAAGCAATATGAGGATCTGGGAGCAAAAATTCCAAAGGTAAAGGAGCGATGGCTGAACAGATGATGACTTGATTCTTTTGGTAGTCCTTGGTATTTTGAATTGGACTATGAATGTTTTTGAAGGCAGTGCTTTCCGGCGTCTTACTTCTCGTAATTAGAAAAAAGTAAATAGGCATTAAGAGCCGACAGCGTAACTGTAGTGCCAGAAATTTTCTCATAGAATATTTTATCAGTTTGTATGAGTCAGAAATGATACAGGGCATGCATGTGTACTATCGCTGTATGTGATGGTTATAGAATTGCCTGACATTTTTTGGCTGTGCCGTAATGGCAGCCCAACTGGTGACAGGCCATTCTTTTAAAATCTTAGATGAAGAAATCACTGTTGCCGTAATTCTAAGACAACGTGGCAGTGCTGTATCTATTTTATTTTTCTCTTTGCTGGTTTTAATGACAGATTCAGCTTCAGTTTGTTTCCCTGTGCATTTTTAACTGTGGTAGAAGAAAAGCCAGTGGACTCAACATCATAACGTGTAGAAGATCTTTAAGTAAGACATTTCATAGGGTTACGTTGTTTTCTTCTTGAGGAAAATCTATCTGTTATCTCTTGCAGGGTGCAATTCTGACCGGTCCTCCAGGTACTGGGAAAACACTTCTAGCTAAAGCTACAGCTGGAGAAGCTAATGTTCCTTTTATCACAGTCAACGGCTCCGAGTTCTTAGAGATGTTTGTTGGTGTCGGTCCAGCTCGAGTAAGTCTTTGGCCTTGCTGTTTATTTGTGTTGGTTGTTGAAAGGATGCTGTCAAATTTGGTAGGCTGCTTAATTATAGCTTCAAGCTATAATTAAACATTCATAGCTTTACGTTACTTCATCTATGCAGATTACCCTATCAGTGATGCCAGATGCTTGCTTAAACACAAGGACCTTAGATGTGCCTTTCAGAAAAGGAGCAAACCCAGTTCAATATCTGGTTGTAGGCCATCTGTACCCCAGGGTTTACCTCTTCGCAGAGATTAGAAACAAAAAACACACAAACACAGCAGAACTCTGTTCAAGCTCTGCTCCAAACTGAACATACTGGCTGGGTCAGAAATAGGTAGCTCATTTGACCACTGCTATGGGAATATCTCCTCCCGCTCTAAATCATTCATATCTCTCTGAAGAACTTTGTTTTCTTTGTAGGGTCAAACTCTTAAATATAGTTGTCTGGGACACGCACATGAGCTTCTGGTTGAAATAGGAGTCCAAGGAGCACGGAGCTAATGATTTAATTTCTGGAGACCAGGTGATTTAAATAACCAAATGCACCAGAAGTGTAAGACAGACAGATACTCTTTTGCCATAATATATTTTTGATGAGCTATTTCAAGTGGAAGGTGTTAACTCTGTTCCAGTACATCTGTTTTTTCATTAACGTTTTTTTCTACTACTACACTTCAGACGTTCAGTTTTATATCTATTTGTGTGTAGGAAGAAGGGACACTAATATCTGCCTGTTTAAAAATATTCTGTAAACAATTTACTGAAAATACTTTGTGAGGCTGGTAACACCACCAAGTAAGTTTCCTCATAATGTCCAAAATTACACCTCATTTCCAACAGCTCTTACCTTCACTAAACTCCAACCTTCTGGCCTTAAGCCTCAGAAAGTATATTTTCAAGCTGATGTTCTTTTGGAGAAGTTGAGTTAAAATTAGTTTGCTGCAATTTCTGAGAATAGATGTAAAGAAACTTACCCATTTTTCACTTCTGTTTAAAAACTAATTCCTCTAGTGTGAAGTGGAAATGCTCTAGGATCTCGATTTGAATTTGAAATGTATAAGGAATGGCTTTTACCAGATAGATGCAGTGTTTGTCCTGTGAAAATTCACCAGAAAACACATTCTAAGTACTGTAAAGCCTTGGAAAAACTATAGTTTTCGTATGGCTGGACTAGAGGCTAGCAGTTGAACTTTTCTGAGGTTTGTGTTTGTCAGAGCTGTGTGTGCAAATACTTCTTGCTAGCCTGGGTCTCATCTGGTGATCTTTTTAGGGACTTTTTCCAGTAATACAGGTGGGAAAAGATAATTGAAGGCAGGTAATTGCAGGTCTTCTGTAAAGAGAGGGAAGGTTGGGGGACACACCGGTAGGTACAGAGCTTGGAACTGAAAGAACAGGAGCTGTTTGTAAAGGTTCAGTACAGGAACTAGCCTGGGGTAGAGGCTCCGAGGAGGATGCAGAGAGAAACTGAAAACGTGTAAGGAGATTGTCAAAAGGAGCTGCTATAGGGGGGAGAGAGTGTAGACAGAGGGCAGGGGAGTACATGCAGAAACTGGTAACAGTGTAAAAAACACGTATGGTGACTGGAAAAAAGTGACTGAAAGGTGGGAGTTGAAAAATCATGCCCTGTAGAAGGGACTTCGCTGAGAAGCAGTAACAAAAGAAACAGATGTATGTTCTCTGGGAGAGTGTTAGGTATCTGGAAATACTAATGGTAATCAAAGTGCATTGTCATCAACTGTCCACAGGTACCTGAAGGGCCCAAAAGAAGTTACTTAATGTCTTTCTACTGATTTATGCAGGTGATTATCACCTCTTACTACCAAGTGACATATGTTGACTTAATTGCTGCTTCAGCTGTGAATCAAAGTTTCAATGCGGTTGACAATCTCTGGTGTCTGTAGAACTCAGTGTCAGGGAGTGTTTTAGTTTCATTTTCTATCAATTTGGTAAATGAGGGACTTATGAGTAATGCTAAATAGATTGTACATTAGGTTATGCTAGAATGAAAACTGTTTATATAGCCTTAGTTTGTTTGGTTTTAGTTCTGTTACTTCTGAGAAAGTTTGCCTGGATCTCTCAGACCAAAAGATAGGAGTTCACTTTGAGCATCTGACACTTTCCTTGTCTATCACATTTCTCCATGCTTCTTTCATTGTACTTTTTTTCTTCAAATTCTGGTTACAAATCAGAATGACTTTCCGTGGTACAGCATCCTGTCCAAAATTTGTATCATTTCACATCTACTCTACTCTGTATGTCTTCAGAGAAGTCTTCTGTAACGTACCAAGCTCTGGGCTGCATTTAATTCTCACTCAGGTCAAAGTTCTTCCATAATTTTTCATTTCCTGTTTGTGCCAGTTAGATCCCTCAGTTGTAGGTCTTGCTGACTTGCTGAACTGGTTTTAATGAAGTCCTTCTGATACGTTTGCGAATGGAATATAATGTTGCATCTTAAAGCCAATCGCATTTGTGGTGTAACTATTTCAGTAGGGTTTGATAGGCAATATCTTACCTGGAAAAAAAAAATGGGCTTTCAGATTTTAGATTTACTCATGACTTAGCCATTTTTTTCAGACTTCTGGAAGCAGTTAATTTAACTTCAGAATAAATGTTTGGAGGTGAAGTCAGATTCCCTAGCCCATGTAATGGGGAGACAGGATGGCTAAGAGTCAATATTTATAACTGCATATTGTTAGAGTATAATGGTAAGTGCTTGTAAATAAGCCGTAGTTTCACTGTAGGAGCTACATCACTCTGTTCTAACTGCAGGAAAACTTAAAATGTTTTATTTCCTGGACACGAAGAACATCTGTGTTGTAGCGTGCTTATTTTCATTTCATTTCTCCATGTGGTATTTTTCATTAAAGAAGAACTTAAGAGTAATCTTGCTTTAAATCTTAGAAGTTTGTAGGCCTTTAGTGTTGATGTAATCAACTCTAATAATTACATCTTCTAGAGATTACATCTAGAGAAGATGTAATTATTCAGGGAAAATGGTTATTTCTTAAGACTTCTATTATTTAATTTATATTCTTAATTTGTGGATTGAGAAAGGATTTAGCAATCAATGGGCTTCTACATTAATGGTTCTTACTGAGTGAGGTTCTTACTGAGTGACAGCCGTAGTATAACTTCCTATTGCACTGAGAGCTGGCTGGGGGATTTGGAAAACTTATAAACATCTACAGTCACTGACGGTGATACTGTTACTGATGTACATGCCCCTGCTCCAGACCCATTTTTGACCAATTGCTAACTTAGCTGATGTTTGTTCTGTTCTCCTGTTAAGGTCCGAGACTTATTTGCTCTTGCTCGTAAAAATGCCCCGTGCATTCTCTTCATTGATGAAATAGATGCAGTAGGAAGGAAGAGAGGAAGGGGAAACTTTGGAGGGCAAAGTGAACAAGAGAACACTCTCAATCAGCTTCTAGTAGAAATGGATGGTAAGTGCAGAGTTTCTAATATTACATTATAGCAGCAAGGATCTCATCGTAGGTCCTTACAGGCTTAAGTACTGACTGCATTGATCATTACATTAACGTCTGTAGTTTGAGATGCAGGGTGTAAGTGTGCAGGTGACAGCAGAGGGAGAAACAGATAAATGAAAGAACTGATAGGCTTTTCAGACCTGTTAACCAGCTGTTGGGTTCAGTTTAAATACAAATTGTGTCTGCATTAGGAAGCAAATGTTTCCTAAAATGAATAATGCTTGCTTCCTAGAATGAGTAGAGGTGAATTATTTTGTTGCAGCCTGATACTTGCTAAAATTTGTTCAGAAAAAAGACACATACCCCCTCCACAGACACCACCCGTGCTTGTTCTGCAGTTTACTCAGCACTTATTTTGTCTTCAAATGGAACAATAGATGTGGCTTTCGTACAGTACTTCACAAAGCAAAGCCCAAGGCCAGTTTTGCTTGTTATGAAAAGCTGGACAATGCTGTAAGAAAAGGAAGTATTTGCAGATTTAAGATCATTTCTTTGAACTGTTAGTTCTTCTGTGGCCCTGTGAAGTTGACAGTTTATTTCTTTTATTCTTGCAAGTTCTTTACACAATTTTTCATTGTATTTCTCCAACAGGATTTAATACAACCACAAATGTAGTAATTTTAGCAGGTACCAACAGGCCGGATATTTTGGACCCTGCTCTAATGAGGCCTGGACGCTTTGACAGGCAGATCTACATTGGTAAGTGTATTTGCATCAACGTATGCTTCTGCTTGGGTAACGTGCTACCAAAATCACTGTAGCTATTTACATATGGATACCTATATTCCTTGCACACATTCAGTTATACTTGAAGAGTACAAATGTTTATTTCTTTAATGTTAAAGGCCCCCCCGATATAAAAGGAAGAGCATCTATTTTCAAAGTTCACCTTAGACCTCTGAAATTGGACACTGTCTTAAATAAAGATAACCTAGCAAGAAAACTCGCATCGCTGACGCCTGGCTTTTCTGGTAAGCAATTCTTACTTCCACTTTTCTCTGCATTTACCATATAAGCATATGCTGTATATTTTTGTTTCACAGTATTTTTATTTTTCCTACATTTGACCTTATCTGGCTGGTTCTCTTGTTTTCCTTATGTTTGCTGGTACAGTGTGAAATGCTCTTTGCCTATTTGATCAGCTCAAAGACATCTGAGAATTTTAAGTGTGTCTCCCTCAGTCAGGGTGACATGAAATGTCAGTTTCTTCTCTCTACAGCAAAAAACATCCCAGAAATTTCTCACTGTTAACACTGGTATGCATGTTTTTCCTTTTAACATGTTTATTTTTTTGAACATTACTTACAGAAGGGTTTGTTTCTTTGGAGTTTGAATGCACGTTCTCTGGGGAAATTCCAGTTTCTGGATGTAGAATCTTCTCACTGAAAAATGTCCTGTAACCTTGTGTTGAATTAGGAATGGGTGCGCGAGCTTTCATTATTGGCTTGTGGTTTAATCTATTTAATATCTGCGGTGACTGATAGTTGAATTTTTCACTCGTCTTGTGGTCCATAATAAAACTGTTTTCCTGGCATCTGACTGTCAACGTCTCTGGCAACCGCACCGATGTGGTTTTTCACTTGTTTTGAAACCAAGCTATCTCAACAGTATTGCTGTAAATAATGTTAACAAGAAGTGTGATGGCTTGAAGCCAGTGGTGTCCCCAGAAGGAATTCTTGCACATCAAGATCTGAGCTACACTGGATCTGTAATGTAGGAAAATTATTCTCCTAAATAATCAAACAAGTACCTCACCAGTCATAAGATCCATTCACTAACTCTGCCTAAGAGAAAAATTGTAAAACGAGAGTCATGGTGAATGTATTTAAGTCCATGTCAAAAAATCATCATATACATAATGAATTATTTCAGGGTGCATTACCTTTAGTTTTAAGCTGTATGAGAACCTGTAAAAATCGAATCCTAGGCAAGATTATGCTAGACTGAGAGAAAATTTTTGAAAATGATCAGTAATTCATGCCTTCTCTGTCTTTAGGTGCTGATATTGCTAATGTTTGTAACGAAGCTGCGTTAATTGCTGCAAGGCATCTCTCAGATGCTATAAACCAAAAGCATTTTGAGCAAGCAATTGAAAGAGTTATTGGAGGTAGGTGTGAATTTCATCAGTCGTTTATCAAAAAATGTTTTGTTTCAAATTCAAAGCCGTGCTTGGAGTTTTCTGGTTTTAAGGACTGCATTCTTCTCCCCCTGAACACATGTGGGATATAGCAAGTAAGTTCCTGGTCTATTTTGGTGACTTCTGAATTGAAGAAGGGGCAGAGATACAAATTTCATCAGGACACTTTCTAATTTTTTCCAAATTCTTTCCAGGAAAAATAGCTGTTTGGATTTAGCAATGCTTTTAACCGCTTCTAGCCTTAATAGTCTAGAAGACTTTGATTTTTAAAGAGCAAATGTTTTATATGAACATTTGAATATTCTTAAGAATTTATGCTTTAAAACTAGAAAATCTAATCAAGGTCAAGGTTACTATAAAACCTGAAAGATTAAAATCTTTAGAAGCTGCAAGTTTTCTTTTGTGTTTAACTTTTCCAATAGATTGGGTACATGGCATCTAAGCATTGCTCGCTGCGTTTCTAAGTAAATAAGGGATTCGGTAGAGAAAAGTGTGTCTGAAACTATTAATCAAATTTATTTTGTAAAGGTTTGGAAAAGAAAACACAAGTACTGCAACCAGAGGAGAAAAAGACGGTAGCATATCACGAGGCAGGGCATGCAGTTGCAGGATGGTTTTTGGAACATGCTGACCCACTCCTAAAGGTAAAGGAAGTTAATGTGAACTAGCAATTTAAAAGTAGCATGGACAGCATCTCTTCTTGCTGTTTGCTTTCCCTAATGTTGGAAGGTTATCAAAATGTCATCTTGCAAAAGACATTGAAAGTGTGTCAATGTTAGCATTTGTTTTGGTTCACTTCTTGTAGCTTTCTTAACTGTCTTCTGACTGGTAGGGTGTTACGGGGTTTGTAGTATGAACTACTCCTAAAAGTGAAAGGGAATCAATCTTCCCGTGAACCTGCCTGATTTGATAGCTGTTTTTTCTCTGGGGCTTTTAGTACAGGTCAGATGTTTAAATTAATCTTACAAGACCATGCAGGTGCATGCCTCTTCAGGAATACAACTACAAAAATGATCGTCCAGAAGCTGATTTAAGTTTGGATGCACAGCTTGACACGTTGAAGATAAAGAAAAGGCAGCCAGACTTGCTGTGACGTTCACAGCTTTTGCTTGGCTGTGTTCTTAATATTGTCTGGCTTTCAAGCTTAAAATGTGTCTAGTACGATTTTCTGCTGAAAGGAAGGGCTCTAGTGAACTACCTGTTCAGAATACTAGAGACACAGACATCGGATGTCTGCTATGGAAATACCTACAGACCAACATGTAACTAAAAGATTTTAATTATCAGATTTAAAATGCCATGCAATCTTTGGAAAAGATATTACAGTGGTCTTACCTTTCTTTTCCAGATATTCTAGTAGTTGTTATCTCAGTTTAGAGCTAGCCGGGGGTTTGAGGATAAATGACAATGAGGGCAAAAATGTAAACGGAAATAATGTCTGAATTAAACTCCAAGGGTGAGTATGGTATAGGTGGTGGTATTACATAATTAAGTCAAACCAACAAATACTTTGTTGTTTTTAACACTACTCAGTTCTACCATTCTGTTAATTTTGATTGTAGGTATCTATTATCCCACGTGGTAAAGGACTGGGCTACGCTCAGTATTTACCAAAAGAACAGTATCTTTATACCAAAGAGCAGCTACTTGACAGAATGTGCATGACTCTGGGAGGACGTGTATCTGAGCAAATCTTCTTTGGAAGAATTACCACTGGTGCCCAAGATGACTTGAAGAAGGTGACACAGAGTGCATATGCTCAGGTATGTGCTTAAGTAATACTCTTCCTCCTTATAGTTTTCTATTTCTGCTGTTCAACATTAATGTTTTTAAAGGATGTGATTTAATCAGGTATGTCCCTTGAAACCTGACTCCGTAAGAGATTGTATGACTAACTGTTATGCTGTTGGATAGAGATGCTGATGATTCCAGAGTCTTAAGGTTGTCTTACAGCAGGAGTCCATGCATTGGGCTTTGAACACGATCGTGCATCCACCTGCAGGAACACGCACGCTGCGGTTGTGTTCAAATACATGTGGAAACTGAATGCTTTAAAATCAAGTTTAGGCACAGGTTTGATGCTGCTTCTAGAATTGCCCTGTTTGAAGACCCAACTCAGGTTTGCATGTGTAACTAAATCCAGAAAACCTTGTATTTAAGCACTGTTTGCTGTCACTGAAGGCACTAGTTTGTACCATGTTAACCAGTATAAGTAAGCAATTTGAAATCTTATCAATGCAGTGACTCATCTAATTGTAGCTATGTACTGCTTAGATGCTTGTTCCGTTTCCTGCATCAACATAAAAGCTGCCATTTTATAAGATGCTTATGAGGTGAGCAAGAAAAATATGTTGAAGTACTTTTCCCTCACATGTCACGTTCCCCCTGCTGTCCACCTCCAGCCATAACCCCTTGCTGGTCTCTGGTAAAATTCTTGTTTTCTGAAAGTTAAATGTGTAGTGAAATCCTTGGTAGTGCACATCTTTATCTGGCCTTCAGTGCCTCTTGGTCAATTTTAAACAGAAAATGTTCAGTATGTATAAATTGCTTTTCTTATTAAGCAGATGCTGTCTCCAGAGAGCTCTAGGGACTTAAAGTTTTGAACGTAACTTTAGGAAGCAGGTTAAGATGCTTCTTTCTAGTGCTGAGAGCTTTTTCAGGTCTGAATATTGTTTCTCATAGCGATTTTCATCTTGCAAGGCTGAGCGGAAGAGTACTGCTTTAGTAACATTGATAGTGGTGACGGAGTGAACCTGTAAATAGTGAACCTGTGAATATATATTTCTGCCTCTGCTGGAGTACAGTGCAAAATAAAACATGCATATTTGGCAGGCAGAGGATCTGATACTCATTAATGAGTAAAGCAAGATGAGATTCACGTCCTCTTTGTAGGGGGTGGTTGGAGTGAAATACAGCATTTGATAGTACAGTATCTGTGAGACCCTGTACTTTCATCCTTAACTTATTCCACTTATTTATGTGGATAAACTAACTATATTATACTTCTGAAGCATTTTGAATTGGAAGAACACTTGAATTTCTGGTAAAGGAAGAGAGTTTTACAGCTTAAGGGAGGTTGAAATGTTTTCCTCTCATCTCTTGGCACTGAAGCAGCAAAGCATTATGCGCTTCACGAGAGTAAGCGCCTCCAAATGGTGGTATTTGGATGCTTCGGTTTTAAACATTAAAGAGGAATAAGTGAAGGTTAACTAAGAAACTTTTAGCTTAGGTAGGCTGGCGTTTTCAGAGGAGGGTTGGCTTTAGAGGAAAAGATTGGGTCATAGTAAAATGACTTCCTTGCTTCAGTTTTGTCTACCGTATTTATATCAACATACCCTAAAGTCTCACCATCTCCCCTCTGTTTGTTTTCAGATTGTCCAGTTTGGTATGAATGAAAAAGTGGGGCAGATTTCCTTTGACCTCCCCCGTCAAGGAGACATGGTATTAGAGAAACCTTACAGCGAGGCAACTGCCAGATTGATAGATGAAGAAGTTCGGTCGCTTATTAACATTGCGTATGACCGGACATTAGCCCTTCTGACTGAGAAGAAAGCAGAAGTAGAGAAGGTGAGTGTTACAATATTTTCACCAACCAGCTGATACCAGGCAGGATCTGAATTGAACTGAGTAGATTAAAAATAATGTGTGCGTGTAAGAAAGTTTCCTTGAAAATTATTCCATATAATCTTTAGAGTGTGCCACGAGATGTAAGTACATAAAAATGTTTGTGCTGGAACACCCCAAGGTTCTAATGCATGTTTTGTTTAACATCCCTTCAC
>CM021766.1:109575181-109656058 GCA_011076525.1 Nettapus auritus | reverse complement strand
CCCCCCCCCCCCCAAAAAAAAAAAAAGAACACTAAATACCAACCTTCCAAATGATTAGACTGAACGGAGCTCTCAAGGCAGGGAGGTTTTTGATATTTCCTGTATCTGAATTACTTTTGAACTTCAGTTCAAAAGATTCTACCATCTTCAGTTCATGAATGCTGGCTACTTACTGTGGTCTGCTTCGCTGCAGTTGGGGCAGCCCTTGTGCATGTTCCCTTCTTCCACGCCCGAAATCCTGATGCAGCAGGATGATTTTCCAGGATGGGCACGGATCTGACAAGAAGATGAGTTTGGATTCAGAAAATGGTGGTGTCACCATCCTGAAAAAGACGACTGAATATTGTTTCCACTGAACAATGCGCTCAGTGGCCCAGGGTTACGAGCTACACATGCGCAGTATTATACACACTGTGTGTGACGTAACTTATTGCTGTTCCAGGTTGCCCTGCGACTACTGGAGAAGGAAGTGCTCGATAAAAGTGATATGCTAGACCTGCTCGGCCCGAGACCGTTTGCAGAAAAGTCCACTTACGAAGAATTTGTTGAAGGTACAGGAAGTTTGGATGAGGATACTTCACTGCCAGAAGGCCTTAAAGACTGGAACAAAGATCGAGAAAAAGAGAAAGAGGAGACAACAGATGAACAGGTCGCTAGGCAGATCAGCGGAGGGATGCCCTTTTAACTGCAACGTGTGCGCTGACGCTGACTTGCACTCTGGGAGAGAAATAAACTCACCTAGTTTGTACTTCCAGAACAAACAAATATTTATTCAACCAAACTGTATTAGGGATGGCTGGAGGAGTGGTGCCTGGTGACGAGACGAGGATATTCTGCTCCCGGCTTACATATGTGGTATCATCAGTTCGCTGGTAAAAGATGATCATCCTTCATTTGTCAGCTGAAGAAACATGCATTGGATTTGAGCTGCAGTGGAATGCCAGAACTGAACCTCTCAAACACGGAAACAGTTCAGATTCATGCACAACCTTTGTGGCACTGGTCTCTTTTTTTCAAATGTATGTACGCTTATTTAAAAAACAAAAGGTTTTTGATTATTGATCTAAAATAGACCTGTATGTGACTCGTTTCCAAAGCAGAATCATACGAAATGCATTGTTGAATACGTGGCCAACAGTCTGATCTTAGAAAGTGCTAGCTTTGCAGAAATAACAGCTTTTTCATCTGACCCTTTTTCTCCCCGCCCTTCATTTTGATTTTAAAAAGAATTTGTTTACAGAGCACTGCCATGTAAGTTGACAGTGAAACTGAACACCCGCTTAAATATCTTAAAACGTACTCATGGTTCAGTGTCCTTACGTCTGAAACTTTGGCTCCTGCAGTTTTACTGGTCAGGTTTTTTTACAGAGTTCTGTAAGATATTGAACATACGAATGTGTTGTGTAAATACAGTTTGAGACAATAAAATCAGTACTTTTCTGAGCAAAGTTTCTTTTTTTTTTGATGATTTCTTGGTGCAGAACTCAGTTTAATACAGAGCGTCTCGAGCGTAAAACTTCGCTATTTATGAGAACAGTTTTGCTATCCTAATTTACCAAAACCAGCTGCCAACCCAAAGATACTAAATCAGATTGATTGTCATTGGTTTGTTTAATCGAAGCGTAATAATTTCCTCTGCCTAGTTCAGTGCAGTTGTCTGAGCACAGCGATTGCCTTTCCCTTACCTGCTGCATGCCGAGGCTGTGCTAGTTAGAGAACTCGGCTGTAGAGAAGTGAACTGGCAGCCTCCCTGTGCTAGAGAAAAGAGAGGGAGCCTGGTTTAGGGAATGGGTGTGGGCTGTGTTCTGTTTTTTGTAAGGGAAGGAGAAGAAACGAAACCTCTGCTGGATAACAAATTATTCAAGGCTTAATCTGCCCTCTGAGTTATAAGGGAATAATTAGTGATTGATTCCATCTGCACGTTGCAACATGCTGGCAAGCAGTAGGGTGGTAAGGGGGGGGGGAAGAGTCTATGAAAGGTCAGACACAAGCTCTTTGCTTGAGTTATGTGGAGTAAATTGTTTATGGAAATCATTCTTCTGGGATTATTTTACTTTTTCATGATGAAGCTGTTGCCATCAGCGATGTTGCCTGGCTTGCAGCGGAGGGGAACAAGGGGTGCAAGGTGAGGAGTAATTCAGGGGGTACTTACTGGGCCTTTTTTAGTTGTTAGACGATGTTTCCGTGTGCTACTTCTGATTTTCTTGTTGCAGAATGCACAAGACACAAGCAAACATCCTGAATAAAACTAAAAAGCTAAACTTCAGTTCTTTTCTTACAGGAAGCGAAGTTTAGAGTGACTGATTTACTGCTATTTTGTGTCACAAAAGTGACTCAGGATGTCCATGACTGAGGAAAGGAGACTCAGGGTAGATTTACAAAGCTTTTACTAAAACTGAGTCAGGAGACCCCTACTCCTTTAGGGAAAGGAGAGGGAGAGACACATCCATGAACATTTTGCAATAGCTTATACCCCACTTGCAACAGAACACTGGGGCAAACACATCCCACCACGTTACTACACTGCTCCCAGTGCTGCAGATCCCTGCCCTGCCCCTGCCAAGCAGAGCTCCCGGTGGCTCAGGGCAGGTGCCCGGCCTTGGGCTGGCTCCAGCCCTCCCCGAGGCCTTGCTCTTCTCCAAAGCTGGCTATCTCAGAACAGGGTTTGGGGCGTTTTTGTCACATAATCCGTTTGTTTCTCCTAGCACAGCCTGTGAAAACGCTCAGGCAGTGTTTACAGCGCTCTGATGAGGCGAAGCACTGGCTGCCCAACTGCTGGGCAGAACGGTTACTTTCCTTACATCTACAAACTTTAATCGGGCAAAGTAATGACTGACTTCTTCACACGGGCTCCAGTGCTGTACTTTAAATATACTCGTGTTTATTTCCATGTTTTTCCTCTTATTTCCCATTTAGTGCAACTTTTTTTCCCCCTTGTTTGGAATAGGCAATGTGTAGCCAGTGCTGAGGACTAAATGTTATGTCTTCGAGATCCCTATCCTGTGTTTCCTTGTTCCTTATTTAGCCCCCAACCATCCCCCAAAAAAGCAAATATAAACCATTCCCAGTCACCCCCAAAAACCCCAATTTAAAACTCTTCACACTCTTTCCCTGACTGTAAAAGAATCATCTCCTCTCTGGGAAGCGTTCTCCTACCCCCAGTTTGTGCCATCTACCTGTATAGAGCTTGAACTTCACTTGTTTAATTACAGCGTGCAATTAGTAAGTCTATGATAGCGTAAAGGACCCCTATTTTCAGAGCATCAGCTTACTTTGTGTGGTCTTTCCTCAGTAAGTTTTAGTATTTTGCGCCAAAAGTGGCAGCAATTGACTGTGCTGGGATCTTGGAATCCAAACAAAGATACTAAAACTAATTAAACTCTACCCGAGCCGCTCCTTTAAAGAGGACTGTTAGCCTACAACTGCAAGGCTTCAAGTGGTTTAGCTTAAATCAAGAAAATCAAGTTCAGTCTGCACTGTGGCTGCCAATAAAGGCAGAGTGTTTCTGTTTGCAAATGCGGAGCAGCGCTGCTTCAACTAGCAGGGGCTTGCGCAGCACGAGGGGAGCCACAGCCTGCCCTGTTCCTCCTGCTGCTGGGAGAGGCTGCGGGTGCTAGGCCCTCATTTTTTTTTCCCCCATCTCATGCTTGTGTTGGCAGAGGTGTTTGTGTCTGGGTGGCACCGGGAGCTGCACTCAGGCCTGGCTTGACCTGGCACCACACATCTGTGATGTTTCCTGCCACCAGGTGCAAAGCAGGAAAAAGGAGAGCCGATGACAGTGGGCTAGCCACAGAAAGGAAGGGTGCTGGGGACTAGGTTGGATAAAACAGCAGGGAAATGAAAAACGAAGGTGAGGAATGTGAAAAAAGCCAAAGCCAGGTGTGACTCAGCAGGTACATTTCCAAATAAATGAGATGTTCCTAAGAGCAGAAACTTACTTGAAAGGAAATGCAACTGAAGGAAATGTCCACCAAATCTATTAATAAAAGAGATTTCTGCTTTGTGTCAAAAAAAATGACGATGATTAGAAAGTTGCTTGACTGAAAAGGAAGAGGAAGCCTTCCAGCTTCCCGAGGCTCTTACTGCTTTCATGCAAGCTGGGCCTCTGGTGATGATACTACAGGCTCCTGGGTTATATGGGTGGTGTTTTTTTCTTTTCTAAAATCACATGCAAGAGCTGTCTCCTTTTTTTTTTTTCCCCTCTAAAGGTGGCATTAAGTTGCCTCCCCCACCTCAATACGTTCTAGAAATCCTCATCCAACTGTTGCAAGTAAACGCAGGGAAAAGAATGACCGAGTCAAACCAGGATCAGGGACGTTGCAGCCTTGGACTCCACAGGTTCCGGGTGGAATTCTGGCTTGAGTCGGAGTAGGAAAAACGAAGCAGAGGCTGGCTCACTAAGTGAACCCTGTTATTCAAGATCTCCAAGATCCCTGGCATTTTTTAAAGTATTAACTTTTTAAAAATTAATTTTATTAATACTACCAGAATTTATGGCTGGGACCCAGTAATGAATTCTGTGTTACAATGAAACAAGGTTCCAGAAGCTAAGAGCTGGCTGGTTCTACCTCACCCGAAGACACTAGGCTAGTGCTTGTCCTTGATTAAAATTCGGTTAATTCCAGCTGCGTCTGGAACAAAACTGAGCCTACAGCTTCAGCTTACATGACGAACAGTTACATGGCTCAGACACTTTATAAAATACGGTCTCATTCCCTGATTCCCAGACTAACAAAAGATCAACTCTTTAGGATCTTGCGAAATTATGCTTGTAAAGTGCTTTGTCAAGTATTGAGCAATGCCATTGCTTAGAAAGTGCTTCAGAAGGCGAGAAGAAAAAGAGCAAAGAGTTCCTGAAACACATGAAGTTTGGATTTCCGCAGGGTTTTTCCTTTGTTTGCTTGTTTTGTTGCCTAGAAACTGACCTAAATAAGACTCTCCGTGTAGACAGTGTGTTCTGGTGGAGGATCTCTAATGGAGAAGGGCTGTTTAATTGATACGAGCAGAAGCACAAAGCGCGCCTGAAGACCCAACGGGCCTTCTGTAAAGACAAGTCAGCTGGGCAAGACAGAGACCTTTTGGGTTCAGCTGTCCTGTAAGCAGATTGGCTGTTCTTCATCCTTCATTTTGCCAGCTGTTTTGAACATCGTGGACAAATACTTTTTTCCGTACTTTAACCTCAGCCCACCCAGTGATTTGAACAAGTTTTGGTTACGAGATGCCCGCAGCACCCCTAGGAGCGGTGAACTAAACCCGGGTAGGGCGATGCAGCAGCACGCAGCCAGCGCCTCCTCTCGCACCACCTTCCCTGGAGTACCCGAATTTCAGTTATGGGGCAAGGTGGGGTGAAGACAGGTGCCAGGAACACCATCAACTGCTGCCAGTTTACACCCCGCAGGTCCTTAAAGCACGTACCACAAATGGGCAGATTTCACATATGCAATCCGCCATTACCCAGCAACAAGTGACGAAGCCGCACAGCTTAGCTCCAGCCTGCAGCTCACTGGGTACTTCTACAGCACTGACCGCCCACAACACTTTTGCTTGAGGATGCTAATCTTTTTTATTCCGCTTTTAGAGAATTGGAGTCAAATGTCATCAATAATACTTACTGTACAGAATCATTAAAAGCATTTTCTTCTTTTTATTATCAGTAATTTTTTGTTCCTGGCAGTTCAGTATTGTACATTCAGTACAGAATGAATACTTCAAACCTACAAGATTTTCTTACTCAAAACTGGATGAAAATAGTGCAGCTCCATTTTTTAGATATTCATGCCTATTTTACTTCTTTTCTTGTACAACTTTATGGAAGACGAATTTGTTTGGGAAAAAAAAGATCCCAAACTAGCAATCTCTGCGTTCAGACTCCTAGGCCAAAGTCTTAACCGAATGCCTTACATTTGTCTCATGAACAGAAATAGCCCGATTTTCATAAACACTGAATGTCCTCAGTCCCCAGTGACCTCAATGTAATCTGAAGGGCACCACCACTAGCATCTGAGACTCATGTTCCTTTTTTTTTCTTTTTTTTTTTGAAGCCTAGATACAGATTTATATACCTAATTATTGCAAATCCAGATGTGAGAGTTTGGCCTGGAAAATAGCATACCTAATTTCTTTATTCATTGATTTCTTCTTCCTCATCTTCAAACGCTTCTTCTCCATCATTTGCCGTAGCTTCTTGGTACTGCTGATACTCCGACACCAGATCATTCATGTTGCTTTCTGCTTCTGTGAATTCCATTTCATCCATTCCTTCTCCCGTGAACCAGTGGAGGAAGGCCTTTCTCCTGAACATGGCTGAAAACTGCTCCGAGATCCTTTTGAAGAGCTCTTGAATAGCAGTGCTGTTGCCGATGAACGTGGAAGCCATCTTGAGGCCGCGAGGTGGGATGTCACACACTGCCACCTTGACGTTGTTTGGGATCCACTCCACAAAGTAGCTGCTGTTCTTGTTCTGGATGGCCAACATCTGCTCGTCAACCTCCTTCATCGACATGGGACCCCGGAAGACGGTAGCCACCGTCAAGTATCTCCCGTGCCTTGGGTCGCAGGCTGCCATCATATTTTTGGCGTCAAACATCTGCTGGGTGAGCTCTGGAACGGTGAGCGCTCGGTATTGCTGGCTGCCTCGGGCTGTCAACGGAGCGAAGCCTGGCATGAAGAAGTGAAGGCGGGGGAACGGGACCATGTTGACTGCCAGCTTCCGAAGGTCAGCATTGAGCTGGCCAGGGAAACGCAGGGATGTGGTTACCCCACTCATGGTAGCAGAAACCAAGTGGTTTAAGTCGCCATACGTTGGAGTGGTGAGCTTCAGCGTGCGGAAGCAAATGTCATACAGAGCTTCATTGTCAATGCAGTAGGTTTCATCTGTATTTTCAACCAGCTGGTGGACTGAGAGCGTGGCATTATAAGGCTCCACCACGGTATCAGAAACCTTCGGGGAGGGCATGACGCTGAAGGTATTCATTATCCTGTCAGGATATTCCTCTCGTATCTTACTGATGAGCAGGGTTCCCATGCCGGACCCTGTCCCTCCTCCCAGGGAATGAGTGAGCTGAAATCCTTGCAAGCAATCGCAGTGTTCACACTCTTTTCTTACTACATCAAGTACGGCATCAACCAGCTCCGCCCCTTCTGTGTAGTGTCCTTTGGCCCAGTTGTTTCCTGCACCAGTTTGTCCTAAAACAACATACAATAGGGAAAAATTATATAGAGTTATTGGTAGGGTTTGGCATTTGGACACCAAATAGATTCACATCACATCTGTTAAAAAAGAAATAAAGCTGCTATAAGTCTATCAGGTAGGTAACTGGGCTCTTCAGTTTTGCTTACAAATGTTTTCAGCAGTACCCACAATCTTTTTAATATGGTCTCCTTCTGCCTTAAATCCCCTTTAGTTTTCATTTATGCCTCTGGGTGGCTTTCTGGTTTTTGGTATTTAGCTTTCCATAAATGCAAAGATGGCATTGACTCCGTGCTTTGAAAGCTCTCACACTCCCAATCCCACTTATTCCATAAACACAAGGAGACTGTTTATATTTAAATGCTCTCTGTTTATAAGGACCATGATGTATACGAAGCTAAATCACAGATACGCATTTCTAAATGAAAGGTTCTTGGACTGTTCCCATGAGTTGCTACTGCCAGACAGGAGGCGTTGTTGTCATTCAAGGGTAAGGTTGGGCTTCTGAAGTCCTTTTTAACTTGTATCAAGAACTGTAGCTTTTCAAATTCACGGTTACCTAGCCTGAATCAAAATAGTGATCAACAGAAACATCACAAATGTTATTTCAAAAGTTTGGGAGTTGCTAGATGCCTTTTAACTTACACTCATTTCCCTAGAAACTCACTGTTCTTCGGGATCTGCAAAGCAACCTGCAAAATTGGATTATTCGCGTTTCACGAGCCCTTCATTTTCTGCCCCTGGCTTCAATTTTCCTTCAATACTCCCATTTCTCACAGTGACTGCTACACACAAACACGTTGTGCCACCACACTCAGCCAGCAGTACTGTTGTGAGAGGCCATCAGAAGGAGCCATAGCTTCAGAATCAGGTACAGGGCCGTCAACCCCTGCATTGTTCTCCAAGTCCTCCCTTCCTTCCTACTACCATGTCTCAATTTCCAGTGTGTGTGTGTTGGTGCCCAGCATAGGAACTTGGGAACTGCCTGCTGGGGCACTGTTCAGATGTGATACACTTCATTTTCACTGCAAAAACGCTTGGTTTCCTCATGATGTATCCAGTTAGCTGGTGCATTGTTCTACACGCGGCTGTGTTTTTCTCACTTTGACTCTAGGAAGCTCAGCACTTCCTGTCCAGCTGGGCAAAGCACAAAGTAATATCCTTCCACGATTAAATATGCTTGCAACGACCTGCGGTGTGCTTGAGCAGGTCTCCTACTACAGACAGGGATCCATATAACACATCAGGCTGCACATTAACAAGATATTGCTCTAAGATGCAGAAGGATTTTAACAAGGCCAAATTCTGAGCTTAGAACTCTATTTTGCGGCTTGTCCCTTGTGCAAACACTGCATCGCCCTTCTCCAGTGGGCAGTAAGGAGAGAATAGGAGAGAATGGAGAATAGGAACAACGAGTGAGGAAAGAAAAATGGTAATTACTCTTGAAAATGTGGCAAATACATGTTCATAGAAAAAAAATAATCAGAGACTGATTTTACTTGCTTGTGCTTAGCTTGCAAAGTAAGTTAGGAGGTAAAATGTCTAATCCAGAGGTGGGCCTGTTCTCCTTCAGGCTATCCACTGCATCAGACTCCTTAAAAATCCAAGTAGCACAAACTCCTAGAAGCCCACAGGATCACTGCCACCTCTCTCTGTTGCACTAACAGCACCTTTGTATTTAAATCACAGTTTAACCGTAGCAGTGGCTGCCTTCACCAATCCTAATCGTTTCCCTCCACCCTTTAACTATCAGCTGCTCCTGTGACAACATCCCACTCCACCTACTTACTCAGCCACCTCCTTAGGATCTCCCATGTTTCCCTTGGAGATTTCCTGCTGGGCACACGCACACGTCCAGCAAGCTGGGCAGACCCCCGGCTCTATGGTACCATAAGACCACCACCAGAAGCGTACAATAATCCCTGGAAGCTCCAGACCTGTTACAATACCATACAGGGTGGAGGTGCCATGGGTATGACAAGGCTGCCATACACCTGGAAGCCTTGACCATGACTGTGAAACCCCACTGGATGCCCCCCACTTATCAGATACCCACCAAACCTCAGAAAATCAGACAAACACATAAAATCGTCAAACTCCACCTACACTAAATCTAAGCATGGAAAATGAGCGTGTATCCTCAAAAATCAGGACTTGGCAGATCTTTCACCAGTCCCGGAAGCTCTGTATTGTATGTAGGCAGTCTCTAACATCCTGCCTCTGCCTCTTCTCACTGTGCATTTTTGGAGATCTAAAGGAAGTCTACAAGTAGTCCCACAGCTGATCTGTGCTGTTGGTACCCCCAAATCTTCCCACCACTATTTCTTTCCTCCAGTGAACTGTGGAACTATTACACACGCTCAGGCTGAGCTGCACATGCATGGAAGCCATTTGTTTAAGGGACTGTTTATTTTTTAATCTCCAAAATAGCAACTATTTCCTGCAGTCTTCTTTCTCTCTTTTCCTCTCTCCACTGCTTGAAAGAAACGACAAATCTGGGAAGAAAGACTTGCATATTCCTGCTTAAAACCCCATAAAAAAAAGGAGCTACATCAGACTGCTCACAGTGCTTCCTGGTGGGCAGCCCTATGCCATTAGGAGACAGAGACACCTGCTGCTCTCCTGCAGCAAGCTCATTCCACCTGTGTGTCTTCACCTTTTGGATCAGTCAACACCAACATTAAAGCACAAGGATTATGTCTGCATTTATCTCAGTCTCCTACTGGTCGGGCTAAAATTCTTGTATCTGGAGTGTGTGACTAGGTACCCAGTATACCTGAATGAAGTTCTGATTGATGGTCAACAGCTACTCGCTATAGAGGCGTGCACACAGATGCGTTTGTACAAGCAGAGACTGCAAACATCTCCATCAGAATGAGCCCTAATGGCCTGTGACACAGCAAGTACGGAACAGCCAGCGTCTGTCACAAAATCCTCTGTTGGCCAGGCTGGATTTTTAAAAGAGAAAAAATGCTTTGTTGGCATTTGACACAGAAGATCATTACTTCAGCACTCAGGCAGCCGTTCTGCATTATTCAGCAGGTTGGGAGGACAGTGCCTGATGCTGGCAGGGGCCTCCGTCAGACCCAAATCCATCACATGCTGTTGGTTCATTGTTAGCTTGGCAGGAAGGGAGCGCAGTGAACTGAACTGTGCTATTGTATTGAAGACACTGAATTGATTTTGCCTTGGTATTACTGGTGATAAGCCAAATGGTGAAGTTCCAGCTCAGGTAGTTCCAAAGGTCAACTGAATTCACTTTCAAGGGGCTGCTGTGGTCCATGAAGAGAAAGGGAGCAAAAGCAGAAACCCGAATAAAAAAAACGTTTTGTAAAGCTGCCTATGGCTTTTTACCCCAAGCTTACTTCTACATATTGTAACTTAAAATTCCTTTGTAAGGTGCCTTTAAAAACACTGCCATGAAGTATATGGAAGAAGAAGAGGGAGAGCATTAAAAGTTTGAAGTCAGTTAAAGACTTAAAGTGACTTGCTAGGACTTCTTATTCCCTACCTCAACAGCAACCGTCTGGTCTGCAGTTTGTTTCATGCCACCCAAATAATGTTTATCTTTTCTGTCTGTCCTTGGCATTGTTCCTCCTTCATGTTAACACAATACACCAAACTAACTTGCAACCCAAGCTTGCCTTGGCAGGAGGAAATGTGTTTTGTGGCTAGTACAGACTTGGAAACCAGAAGGACATGAGAGTTCTCATGGTGGCTTTCATTCAGACTTCCTGTTTGAGCAAGTGGATCACTTGACTTTCACACGCTGTTTCTTCTTCAGTGCAAAGGAACTGATAATGCTTCTGTACTTCATAGGGATGCTATGAAATAGAACCATGGTAATGTGCGCTTTTAAGCCTCAGTGGAAAGTACTACAGAAGTGCAAAGTAAAACAGTCAAGGCCAGAACCACCCTGTCCAAGAACACTGCAAAACCTGAAGTTCCTCACATGCTCTCAGGCTGTTCCTCATTATGTTGGAAAATAACCTAATAACCAGCTACATATGACTGGTTTTCATATTAGAGTCAGTCTTCTACTGTTTACTGTACCATACTGTAAGGCTCTGCTGAAGAAGTTAAACTACACAGCCTTTAAACAACTTCACATCAAGCACTTAATGTCAATTCAAGTCAAGAACAGCCTGGTTGCTTTGTGGTTGGGGGTTTTCTTTCTCCCTTTACATTTCCTGTGGAATTTCCATGCACTTTGTTGTAAATAAGTACTCAGGATTTCTGTAGAGTTCATATGTATTGAAAGCAAGTGTACGCTATCGGAGTATCATAGGAAAGTTTCAGTACTTTCCTAATTGAAGGAACAATTAACAGAAGAATGACTCTTTCAGTTAATGGAATCTTTTGGCTTAGATAATTGGAACTGCTTTGTTAAGCTATTAAGGCTTTGGAGTACTAATGATCACTTGGGAATAGGGAGGAGGCAACATAGTTTAAATGCTTTTTGACCATTCGCTCTGTAATTGAACACCTGTTGGATTTTTTTTTTTTTTTTTTTTTTTTTTTTTTTTTTTTTTTTTTGAAGTGACATCTACATACCAAAGATGAAGTTATCAGGTCGAAAGAGCTGGCCAAAAGGACCAGATCTCACGCTATCCATGGTTCCCGGCTCCAAGTCCACTAAGACTGCTCTTGGTACAAATTTCTGGGCTGCAATCAAAAAATAAACATACCCTTAAAGTTCTGAAAAAGAAACTAAAACACAGCTCTTAACATTCAGTTATGTTATATTGCATATTATTAGTCTAATATAAATTGCACATATATATTTCCTAAACAGGAAGTCATGGCAGTAAAAAAACAAATCTCAGCATCATAGGAAGAAATCATTTCCACTTGAACAACAGACATGACATCAGATGCCAATGATATATGACTTTTTGTAAGCTCTTTTTTCAGTGTATCATGGGGTGAGTGGAGAGTTTATGTCCAAATGTTCCTAAAACATTTCACAAGCTTGATGCTTAAAGGAATCACCTCCAATGAAAACACTACTTGGTGTAGCAGATCAGCATCTCTACCACAAAGCACAAAAAAGAATCCTAGAATAGCTTGGGTTGGAAGGGACCTTAAAGATCATCCAATTACAGACCCACTGCCATGGGCAGGGATACTACCCACTAGGTCAGGTTGCCCAGAGCCCCATCCAACCTGGCCTTGAACACCTCCAGGGATGGGGCATCCACAGCTTCTCTTAGCAACCAAAATAGTTGAAATTATTCAAGGAAACTTAGGTAAAAAATATACATTAACCTAAACTGAAACGCTTGCACTCTTGTGTTCTTCTCAAGAGCTGAAAGGGTTCCTGGTCCCCAGTTTACCCCAAACACCAGACTGACTCACAGGATTTGGGCACTTTTAGCAACTTATTAATGAATCGCCATCAGCTATGGCCCAACCCTCTCCATCCTGAAACCAGTGTACTGCAGATGTGGGCTCACATAACCAATAGTTTAATTTGGGACAACCGATATGACACATCTGATGAATTAATCATGCATTAAAACAACGAACACCCAGCATAAACAAACTCCCACCTCCAGACCCTGCGGCCGTGCCCATACTGGGACATTCCCCCGTGCTACCTCTCCCCACATGGGGAGACACCAGCAGGTGCTGGGGGGTGACCACAAGCAAGGAGGGTGTCCAGATGTGCGGTGCAGCTTCACTTAGCCCCGTTCTGTCCCCAGTTTCCACGTCCCTCCCCGCAGGCTCCCCGCCCCACGCTTACAGGATGATTCATTGTAGTAGACGTTGATCCGTTCCAGCTGCAGCGCTGAGTCACCCACGTAGCCTCCGGCTGGGTCGATGCCATGCTCGTCGCTGATCACTTCCCAAAACTAGGGGAGGGGAAGGAGCAGGGGAGGAGGGTCAGCGAGCGCCCCGCCGAGCAGCTGCCGGATTCCTGGCGTGCCCCGCGGACCCTGCCCTCCCCGCCATCTCGCACCGACGGCTCTTCCCCGGCGCCGGGAGGGGGCCTCTCGGCCTCCCGCCCTCGCTGAACGCAAACAACTTAAATAAAAAAAATTTAAAAAGTTGGCTTTCGGCGCTTCCCAAAGCCTTTTAAGGCCAACAGGGCTCCTCCCGGGCGCGGTTCCCTCGGGAGAAGCGGCGCGGCGGCGGCAGCCCCGTCTGCCCCCCCGGCTCACCTTGGTCCCGATCTGGTTGCCGCACTGGCCCGCCTGGATGTGCACGATCTCCCTCATGGCGACGCCCGCCCCCAGCCCCGGCACGATCGCCTCACCCTCGCCCTGCCGAGCCGGCCCGGCTCTGCCCCCCGCAGGCGGCGCTTTATGGGCTCCGAGGCGGCGCGGACCCCCCCCGCCTCCTCCGCCCGCCCAACGGCCGCCCAACGGCCGCCCCCATGCCGGCCACGGCTCGGCCCCGCTGAGGGGGGGCTCGGTGGCGGGGTGCTCCGAGTCACAGCCTCCTCCTCGCTGTCCTGTCAGCGGCTAAGTGCCTCTCATCACGGTGGTTGTGCCGGCGGGTCGCACAGAGCCGCCGCCTGGTGCTCGTCCATGAGGAGGTTTTGTGGAGCAGCCTCCCAGAAAGCTCGTGTGGCCACAAGAGCATGCCCTGGAAGATGCATGGCTTGAGTAGCTTGATTTGTTATGAAAAGGGAGACTTTCTGCCCCCTCCAGACAGGAAACGTTCCCAGAACTGCCGTGTCTCCTTTGGGATCCCTTTAGGTAGCTCGTTCATAGTTTCCCAGGTAGAGAAAAGCTGGCTATCTTGGCCGTCTGTTTTAATGTCCCTGTGACTCTTCAGTGGAATGCCACCTCCAATGCCACTTAGATAGCCTGTTCTGATATGTAGCCCTGGTAGGAGGCATTCGTCTATCCATGCACATCCTCACTGTCTGAACACATCTCTTTGGTTGTGCAAGACCAGCCCCGAGGCCACAGTTGCAGAACCTTACTCAGGTTTTAAAAGAATTAAGCATTAAAGAAACATGTTAGGCTAAAGGTGACCCAGCTGGAATTCTCCAGGACAAGAATCTTGGGTGCTCCCTCCAGTCTGAACGCAGTTAAAATAAGCCCAATAAATCAATATATGACCCCTAAATAACCCTAAATCTGTACCTAGGCTGGCAGGCTTCCTCCTTTCTTCCTGCCCTTATGTTGCTGTGACATGACTGATACCATTTAGACCATGTGCTCTGGGCACCAAAGTTGCTTTTCCCTAAATGTTTTTCAGCAGAACTAGCAGTTTCTTGACCTCTGCATAGCCCACAAACACCACGCTAGGCTGAGTCAAATGCCTTTCTGACATCCGTGAAGCAGCTGGAGGATCAGTGCGTTTGCCTTGCAAGCAGTCATCACCACAGGATTGGATACTGTGTGCCTTTTTCTCTGCAGAAGGACTCAAATAAATGTCCTTCTGTTTGTGATCTGCATTTTTGGAAGAGATCCATGAGCAAGTCATTTGCTCAGTAGCCTGATTATTGAGGTCATCTTGGGCTCTGCTTGAATCTGTATGTCCTTGAATATGCCTTCAGGCCTGGCTTTCCCAAAGCTTTGCAGATCCTTTAATACACCGTTGTGTCTCATACTTGCCATCAAAACATTTTATCTTGTCAGGATCATTTCTGCTAGTATGCCACTTTCTAAAAGTCAGTCTCTGGATTGCTGTCTCTCCACCTTTTCCGGTAAATCTGTCATCTGGGCTTTGCTTCTTGCTAATCTCAATCAAGAAAAGAGTAATACCTCTTCTGTTAATCAGGCACAGCTATCAGCTGTGAAATGTACTTGTGGAAGTCTTGCGTGAATAAGGACTTTCAACTTCAGACCCTGTGTACAAGAGCACCATTAGACTTCTCAGTGGCAAGCTATCCTTCATTCTGATGGCAGGATCTCAGATAATTCCTATAACCATTACAACATTGGAATTAGGATATTGAAAATAGGTTTACTCTCGTGGCACAAAAGAGCCTAGGCATAGTTCAAGAACCTGCTACGTTAAGTGGTGTAAGGACATAAAACCAAAAGGTAGTTGTTAGGGTTGCCAAATCTGCTAGCTGGATAGAGGTGCAGCTGCCACAGCTCAATGCCACTAGCACAAGTCCTGCTAGTGGAGAGACTGAGCCTGTGCTCCCAATGGGCACACACACATCCCACACCTATACACACACATGTCCAGCCACACCGATTGGCATGAACAGAAACCACAGCACACATGCAAGCAAACAGCACCAGTGGCCTCATCCTGCTGCTTTCTCTGGCTTATCAGGGCAAAAGCCCATTAATGGAAAATAGATATGTGTATGTACACATTATGCAATATGGATCCCTCCAGTAGCTGATCTTAGATGTTCACCACAGGTCTTCCCAGCTGCTGGCACCTGGAAGTGTGGCACCTCAGAGGCCTACCGCCCCGCTTCAGTTTATGGCATTCACACCCACATATACACCGTGGGTCCCTCATCCAGTAACTGGTCTTAGACACTCAGCCCATTCAGAAGCTGGCTCCTACATCCCCTGGTTCCCTTGGTGTCTTTCTGGTCCAGACTTGTGGCTTACCAGTACCTTACCCCCAGACCCCTCACAGTTTCCTCAGTGGCCAGCTTGGGCCCCTCTGCTCCCTCCAGTAGTGAGCTCACAGAATTTTTGTTCTCCTCAGTATCTTGCCCAGACTTATGGATGCTCCAATACTTGACCCCCAAGCTTCTTACCCTGCTCACCAGCACAGCTTGACTTGATTTTTACTGGTGAATGCACCAATGTACAGACGATGTGCATACACTCTGGTCTCTTCAGGTGCTGGCAGCACAGACACAAAAGCCCCTATGTCCTGTGGCCCCTGCTCTGATTGCTGACACCACATACGCATACACGGGGAATGGAGGGTCCCCTCACTCAGGAAAATAATAGAGTTCAATGAGACAAGCCAGACTGAGGTGATAAGTGCAGGGCATAGCCAGACAAGCGTGCTGACCAGCAACCTTTTTACACCCAGTGGGCCCATTTTAACCCCTAATCCTTTTATTTTTCCATGCTTGTTACTCACCAAACCACCTTCCCCTCCAGCCCCTCATTTCACTACCTCTGACTCCTCCTATAAGCATTCCCTGGTAAGTCTTGTATGACCCCAAAGACTGTTCCCCTGCATTCCCTACTGAGTCCCATACCCCTAGGCAGTAAGGCCCAGGAGTACAGCAAGCCTCTCCCATTGACTCATGGTGATGGGTGTCACACCTGGCCCATGGGCTGATCCCTCTCTGGGAGGAGTCAGGGCCAAGGCTCCTTGTCCATGGGTATGTTATTGGGGTTCCCCCACCTGCCATTGTTCCTGGAGATAAGCCTTTAATCCCATAACCCAACAGCAGCCTTCTGAATCAAATCGTCGTTTTAGACTGAAAATAGGAAGAAAAAAGTAGAATTATGTAGGCCAGTGAAGGGGTAAAAGAAGCAGTGAGACTATTGTAGTAGAGTCTTCAGTTCACATGTGTCCTGAAAAGCTATATGTACCAGCAAGTGGCTGTCTTCTTCAAAAGGTTCATCTGCAGTTGGTCCAACGTCCTTCAGAGGCCAAAACTTTAGCCAGTTTCCCACACATACAAAGCAACCAAGTGAAATAAGCGTCAGGCTGTGGAATTGTCAGCGGTGAGCAAGCTTACCCAAAGTATTTGCATCTCACTTTAACACATTTTAAAACTATTTACATATGTTCTCATATTCAGTCAGACCTGAATCAACCTGCAGCTTCCCTGTGTTTTATTGCTAGTAATCTGAAAAGAAGCAACACCCATTTCTTGGTCACTGAATGTAAATGTACCTTTGAATCCTTTTCATCCGAGCTGGTGTTTACTTAGCAGTTCAGCTGACTTAGGAGATGCAGTTGCCATTACAACGTGCATCTTCAAAAGCCTGCATTCTCTTTAAGTCTTCGTAGGCTTGGTCCAGGATTTTTAAGGGCACTTAGGTGTTTCAAAATCCTACTGTGAACTTAACTGCCACGGCTTACTTATGGATGTGTTTTAAAACCCAGTAAATGCCTCTTGGAAGTTTAAGGCACCTAAATGTCTAAAGATTTCTTTCTAGGTGCTTCATCCGACCGAGTCCGTGAGGTTCATTCTATAAATAGATTACCATAAGAACACAATATAAATTCTCTAAAATAGATTTTTACTCAATATCTTTTCCTAAGTGAGGAAGCAAAAGATTAAATAGTAAAAGAGGTCCATGCTTATATTGTAGGGAGCGTCACGACCATTTATGACAGAAAGGATGTCGATTAAGGAATATCTGGCTGCTAGGCCAAGTCTGGATTAGTCTGAGATTAGTCTGAGGCTGGTGTGAGCCTAGAGCTGTTCATTTCCACTGGACAGTTCTTTGGTGCTCCAATGTGACAGGCAGAGCCCAGGTAGCTCTTTACTCCTGGTAGTAAGTTCTGACAAGAGTCTTGGCAGTCAGCCCCAGCAGCGGTATCAGAGAGTAACAGCAAATGAAATACTTGTATTGCTCATGTGGGAGATCCAGCTTTCACAAAAAAAGCTATATGCCTTCATGGTCCAGACAAACTGTGGGGCTCTGTGGGGCTGCTGACCCTTGAGTGTTTTCATCTTATGCCTTTCACAAGGCTGAAATAGAAATGGAGCCCTACAAGATGCTGAATGTGGACATGGTGCGTAGAGACATGGTTTGGTGGTGGTGTTAGGTTGATGGTTGGCTTTGATGATCCTAAGGGCGTTTTCCAACCTAAATGAGTCTATGACTCTATGGTTATAATTTCATAAAGCAGAATAAAATGTGTAAAGTGCCTCTGTTACAGAGAAGAAGGATTTTCCAGTAATAGCAGACCAGGCAATAGTCATCTCCCTCAAGGTCACGTGGAAAAGTGCTTTAATGTCCTGGAAAAACCCCAGCAAAATTCTTCTGTATTTAGCAGGTCATATGATATGATTGTTAGCTGCTTCCTGCTTTTCAGGAAACACATTTGTGTTTATATCAGGGTTGTTGCTAGGACTATTTCTATTTACTGGAGGAATTTTTAAGGACTAGAGAAAAATTCATGTCATAGCAGAACAGCTAACATGATAGCTACTACTCCCTTTTTCAGAAGGATAATGTGCTCTATTTCTATATGTAGGAGTACCAACAAGGGTCCATAAAGCCTGTTAGCACTTACAATGACCAATGCAATAAATATAATCCATAGACTAAATTCATTCTGACAGCTTTTTGGAGGCTGGTAAATGCTACTTACACCATGTCTGCCTTGAAGAGAAAGGTTAAAAATAGGTTACTCACCTATAGAGTGAGTGTAGCCTCTGTAGTTTTCATGTGGGTTAAAAATAAAGAAAAAGTCTTTAAATGGTTAGGCCTTTGTGTGTGTGTGCATGTGTGTGTTCATTTGTTTTGCCTGGCTTCCTGAGGAAACAAAAAGTGGGAAGTCATGCTCTGTGCAAGTGTGTGTCCATGTATCTCCATGACCACATTTTCAATCTGTCAACATATCGTGACAAAATCGGACAGAGGCACATGAGTCCCAGAGATAGTGCAGCTGCAGAAGAGTCCAGAAAGAGCCCTAGAACTTGGCAGCATGGTGTTTCAATACCCAGAAGCATACAGTCAAATAAGGCCAGAGCCAGCTTACACATTTATCATAGGTGTTTTGGAGCTTTTGCTATTTCTACCTTGCCTAGAAAAGCCACCATATTTCATATAGCCCTCAAAGAGTTTCCTGTTTTTTTCCTGTGTCAGGCTCGTTGCTGTGGAAGCTGTAGTGTCACTAATTGCCACCTATGCTCAGACACACTGGGGAGTTTGTTTTAACGCTGCTCACCTATCTGCTTTATAACTGCAGCTGCCAGGAGAGTTAATGCTGTTGGCTGTGGTCTGAGCCTTGGGATGCTAAGGCAAAGGTCAGGGCTAAGTACGTTTATGGGTGCAATGTCTGTGAGACCTTGAAGCAACACTGGAAGAATCCCACCATCCCATCAGAAAGTGTTTCTAGCTACCTTCCCACATACTTTTCTCACTGTTTGACAAGTTGAATGAAAACAAACAAACAAAACACTTAAAAGTCTCTCCATGAATATTAACATATTTGAGTTCAGTTGCCTTTTCACTTTCACGCAGTGGAAGCCTTACTGTCTTTTCATTTGTAACACATTTTTTGTCCTTTGGAAACAAGGGTTTTCTTTCAGCCTTTTTTTTTCTGTCTGCATTTAGCCTCAATACTAACAACAACTCACCCATGACTTTTTGCAGAGTTGGTCGTGGTGATTTTTTTATGCAACAGCTGTAGCAGCTGTAGAAGAGAGAGGCATGTACCTGCCTGTCATGTCGGGCCGAATGCGTGCTTGGTGTGGCTGTTTTAACTTCCATTTTAATAGGTCACTTAGCTACATAAACAAACAGATCCAGAGAACGGGCTTTGTGTTTGGCAAAGCTGGTAAATTATCTAGCTTAATGTTTACTTACAGCCACAACCAAGAAAGTGTGGGAATACAAAATCAAGTCAGGAATTTATCTGTGTTCAACTCTGCAGCCTCTCTGCATATCGGAGGTTTGGGGGAGCTGAATTCCTCGAAGAACAGAGTGAAAACAAATTTTATCTGGAATGTGAGCTCTCCACTATCTGCAACACACAGTGAGTGAGTGGTACAGCTGCAAGAGGACGATGAATCTGAGATATTGCTGACTTGCTTTTGGAGTTTAGTCAGGGTCTGAATAGATACAGTGCAGAGCTTATCAGTAAAGTCGTAGTGCTTTGAGTGGGAGACACCAGAATGAGGACAAAGTGGCCTTCAAACCAGAAGTCACATTAAAGATTATCAAGAGAAAAAGCATGTTCTCACCGAGGATACCAACAGCAACTGATCTTGATCATGTGTAAGATCCAGCTGGTCTAGAATTACATCTCTGACAGTGCCCAGTGATGGGTACTAGGGAAGGAGTATGACAACACTTCCCCCCAAATGGCCTTCTGCATCCTGGCAGTCAGTGATTAAGGATTTATTGAACTGAAGACTGGATCCAGACCATCACATTCAATAGTCCTTTTGAAGTGTGTATTACGTCCTGTGGCATTACCTGCCACACAGCTGAATTTGGTCCCGTGAAGTACTTCTTTCTGTTGTAAAGTCAATGACTTAATTTGGTGCCCCCACATTCTTCTATTTTGGGAAACGGATTGACTTCCTAATGACCACCGTAGCTTTGTGTAAGGTGAAAGTTTTATTTTTTTTTCTCTGAGCTGGAATTACCAGTCTAATTAATTTCCCTGTGTTTGAGGGGGACATTCCGCTCCTGTGATACTCCCTGCCTATCACCCGTCTCTGTGTACTAGCCCTGCTGTAGCCTCTGTGAAAGAAGAGTGGCAGAATTCAAATCACAGCCATTGATTTATGCAGTGCCATATGATGCTTTCTGCTCTGGTCTTTACTTCCTAATAAATCGTTACATGGTGCTTGCCTTCTTCATTGCTGCTGATCTCTAAACTGTTTTCTTTACACAGAACTATCCACAGTACCTTGCAGATGTCTTTTGAGAGCAGTGACAGCAGAAGATGCCTTCACTGTAGACAGAGTTCATTTACCCTTTGTTATGTACATATGCATTACAAATTTCATCAGGCATCGTTTTATTCTAATCAGTATAATGAAATATTTCTGAAATTCATTCCAACTTATTGCTGTTTTGACTACCCTGAAGATTTTTATACAACCAAAAACCTTCACTTGTTCATTACATTTTTGAAGCTTTAGCATTGCGTCATTAGCATTATGCCAGTCAGATCCAAGCACAACCAATGCGTCTGTTCTAGACTTTTTTTTCTTATTATTAAAGCAAACAAGCACTTGTATGGGATCGTATCCGATCCAGCTCAGTCTCCTTAAGACTCTTGACTAAAACACCTTGCAACACTTCACAGCAGAGATTTGTAGTGGTGCCGTGTGTGGGAGGGAAGGGGAGGAAGGTGAGGTGTGGGGTGTGTTACACAGAATAACTTCTCATGGTTTTGTTCTCTAATAGACCTCTATGTGAAAGCGTTGGAGTCCTGCCTAGACTACCAGTTATTTAATACTTACTAAGCACGGTATGTATGTGAGATGAAATGGGGAGCTTTTCAAGTCAAGTGATTCACCTCACTGTGAGAAAAATTTATAAGAATAATTTCACAGCTAAAATCAGTTACATATTGCTCCAGTTGAGCCCTGGGTTTCACAGGTGAGTCACAGTTCTCTGCCTTACCCTCTTCCTTGGGTGGTGAGTGGCTCCTGGCTGCCACCCTTCACTCACTAAGACGACTCCTGTTCATCTATCACACGTGTCCAAACCCAAGCAGCATACAGCTTCGGGCCTGCCTGACAAATGATTCTCTCACATTACACTCTGAGGGAGAAGGGAAGCATCCCTCCCAGCTCCATCAGCTCAGCACAAAGAGCACAGCAGAGGCCACAGCTTGACAAAGCCTGGCTTATTTTTAACAAGACAATCTGTAACGCAGTCAAGGGCAGGCGGGCACTGCCGCTGAAGGAATGCGGGCTGATACCAACAGCGCGAGAGCAGCTGAAGAATTCCCCTCCAAGCACAACACCCTTGGGATCAAGAACTACAAAGGGAAGATAGCATTTACACACAGCGACCTGATCATTTTTCTTTTAGAAAATCATTCTGCAGCAGTGAAACTGCGGGTGTATGCCACTGCCTCGGACTGCAACCTTAGCAGCATTACCATAGTCATGATTCAAAAGCTCACGAATGCTAAGAATGTAAGAGGTCAGTTTGGCCCACGGCCAGGACTCAACCCACTGCCCGCCCACGTTGAATGATCCGTTTCATGGTCTGTTTGTTAAACAGCGTACCAGAATACGGGAGGATAGGGGATTACAGCGCACGCAGACCGCACAATAGAATGCCACTGCTTTGCTGGATGGGTATGGAGACGCAGTTGTTGCATGCACACAGAAAATTTGTGGAGAGAGACAGCTCCGTTGTGAAAAATGGTTTAATCGCAGTGTCATATCGCTAGACTGAACACGAACTTTACACTAAGCGTGGCCTGTATGATCTGTCAGGAATAGAGAGCAGCTCTAAGGAGTCAAAAACTATCTCAGGACAGCAGCCTCATTAGTGTGGAAGACAATTATGCAGAAATTGCTATATAAACAAGGAGGCTGACAATTTCTGCCTACAGACTTAACACGAACTACATATAGAACAGGGCAGACATACATATATTTTAAATTTACATTTGCTTAAAAAAATGTTGTCATTCCCCTCCCCTTTTCTTCAGTCATTAAGTATTTTTTGTTGGAATGTGGCCTCAGGGAATCTGGCAAAGGTGATGGAGGTTCACAAGAATAGCCCAAGAGCTGCAGAACAAGTTGCATGTGCAAAAGGAGTGAGGCACGGAAAAAACAGCAAAAGGAATTGCGTGCTTGAAGGTGGTGACATCTAGATAATAGCGTCAGACATAGAGGAAGATTTAGGTTAAGGAAAACTAGAGTAGTTTGAAAAGTTCTGGGAGCTTCCAAGTGAGAAGCAGACGTTTTCTATCTGGGGTTGGAAATTTCTGGAGAAAATTAAAAAAAAAATAAAAATTCAGAGGTGGAAGTCCTGGAGGCAGAAGTGGCTTTCATCCATTGAGTTGCTACTGCCTTTAGTCATTAGTGACAAAAGCTGCTTTGTTTTCAGTGATCACAACTCCTGCGAAAACTAAACACAATACCAACACGTCAGTGACAGATAAGACAAGGAGGTACTGAGGGAGCTGTTTACTGAACTCAGTGGTCACAGAGGTGAAACTCAATTAGAGATTGCGCATTTTTTATCTGGACAAAATTCTGCTCTTAATGTAGTTTTCATACTGTGCTTACCCTGACGAGCAAAACCAGCCTGATCATCCCATCTGATGATGAAATGATTTTTTGCATAGAGAAACTGGAATAGCTAGCTATTTGCAGAAACTGTTCAGTAATTTCTGATTTCAGACAAAATTGGTTTATTGTTAAATGATCAGTCATCTCTGAAAACACATTCGTTATTCTGGAAGATGCTGGCTTTTGTTGGGAAAGCATGTTCACTTAGAGAGTCAAATGCAGATGAGAACAATATTCTACAACTGTTCTAGGCAGCTTTGCCAGGCAAATTCCTTACGTAGGCAAGAAGGCCTGAAAGCTGCAACTGGCAGCACATAAATTAAGCACATTTGGTACAGGGATCACCGAAACAATGCCGTCTGCACTGTAGCTTTTCAGGAGAAAAATAAAGAGCACTTCTGTAAACTTCAGTTTGCTTAGTTCAATAGTAAATCAGTAGTCCTTCTTATACTTAAATAAGATCATTTATTTTCTTTCTTATTCTTTCTTGATTTTTTGACATGCAGGAAGAACATCTGAAAACACTACTTAATAAAAAGTGGCAGCAAACCAAGTCAAGTAGCTATGTGAGGGAAGATGCTTTGTAATTAGAACTGTTTTTAACATAAATGACAATGGATTCCACAGCATAATTACAAAATGTGTCAGAAATAATTACACCTAACTGGACTTTAAAGGACTTCTTAGATGTCTGAGATTTTTCTATTTCTATTATAGACTGTGTATGTCATTAAGCTAATGCTTTCTTATAGTTGTTTTCTAAGGATTTAGTATTTTTTTTACTTGTAAACACACAGGATCACAACCAACCTGTGGTGCTGATGATAGTTATATTACTTTAAAAAAAAGCCAAACCTAATCTATACATAATGTGTGCTAATTATAAAACTTTTTAGAAAACTGATGATGAGTCAACTTCTTATACTGGCAACGCACTATCTTGATCCCAGATTTTATAAAGACATGCTATATTTCTAGTGGTACATTTAGTTATGTTTTATAAAATAACAGTACTATTTCAATGTTCTCTTTCCAATGGTTATTAATGCTTATTAATAAATATTCCTAACCAAGAATACATTTGGAGTGGAGCCTAGTATGAACAATTCAGATTGATGGGTGACCTTAGATATACCTAAAAAAAAGTGCTTGAGACGGAGGCCAGTAAATATTTTGTATCATGACAACTGAAAATGTTAAGGCTGTACTGTGTATAGCTGGAGATTGTCTCTGCAAACACAGCTATGAAAAAAAACAAAACAAAACAAAACAAAACAAGAAAAAACCCACTCTGAAAGATTTGCTTCCAATGTTACTGGCCACCTATAGCACAGGCAACTTGTTTTTTGCTTATTTTTACTGCTACTCTTTTGTGCTTGTGGTGGGTTAAGGTTCGCTGGCTGCCAGACACCAGTTCATCTGATCTCTCTCCTCACTAGCACTCATAAGAGAAAATAAGATGAGAAGGTTCCTGGGATGGGATAAAGACAGGGAGATCATTTACCAGTTACCATCAGGGGCAATGCAGAATTGACTTGGGGAAGATTAATTTTATTTTTTGCAAATTAAAAATAGAGTAGGATAGTGAGAAACACACAACTACAAACAGCTTCCTCCCCCACAACAAAGCAGACATAAGTTGTCTCTGAGGACTGGGGGAGAGGACCGTGTGGGATAAGTCTCAGGGTGAAGAAATAGTCATTTTCTTAGAGAAATATTATTAATGAGATAAATATAAATTGATTTAGATTAGATAGACTGAGGAAATTATTCAGAGGGTGGTGAGGCACTGGACCAGGCTGCCCAGAGAAGTCGTGGATGCCCCATCCTTGGGGGTGTTCAAGGCCAGGTTCGATGGGGATTTGGGCAACCTGATCTGGTGGGAGGTGTCCCTGCCCATGGCAGGGGGTTGGAACCAGGTGATCTTTAAGGTCCCTTCCAACCCAAACCATTCTGTGATCTCCAAGGAAGAGGCTCCTCAAAATCTCTGGGCAGCCTGTGCCAGTGCTCATCAACTCTTAAAGCTTCCTTGAGAGCTCATCTACCTGCTGTGGCATGGGCTCCTCTGTGGGCTGCAGCGTGGAGATCTGCTCCAGTGCGGTCCTCTGTAAGCTGCCAGGGGACAGCCTGCTCCACTGTGGTCTTCTCCAGAGGCTGCAGGGGAAACTTCTGCTTTGGTGCCTGGAGCACCTCTTCCCCCTCCTTCTTCAGTGACCTTGGTGCCCCTACACGAGGGGCAACTCCTGATCTCTCTTCACACAGGCCACCCTGCTACCAAAACCTTGCTGCGTACCTCTCTATTTGGTTTATTTTGTGCTTTTCTAAAGCTATAAATCAGACCTTAGCTCTCCCACAAGAGGGAAAACCGCTCAGTAGTCAAGCTCTGTAAAATTGTCACTTAAGCTGAGTACAGGAAGTACTGAGTAGGCCAAAGTGTGCTACATTGATCTCACAACTGCATGCTCTCTTGAAGCATGAGTTAATGGTAGATTAGACAAATCTAATTTATTTTAGTGAAACATTTTTATGCAATTAATACGTGTGCTAATGTATGACTGCAGAGAGCTTTCCACAAGGCATTTCCATGATCTTTACTGTACTTTGTGAAAAGAGACAACTCCTGCCAGCTATTTCCCAAGCCTTCTGTCTCCCGTACTCCGTAGTCTTTTGCAACTGTGGTAGAAGATGGAGGAGGGCACTCCTTTTGAATGGAAAGAAAGAGCTTGCATGTCTTCTCTGAAGCCAGAAAGTGAGTCAGCAGCAGAGAGTTAAGAGTTCAGAGCCACATAATAGCATCCAGTTGCTTCACTGCTGGAGTGCAGCACATGGAAGCTTTCTGTGGCAGACCATAGATCGATTAACACTCATGATTATTTCATGAATAAGTTATTCTTAAAATTAATAGACACGACATCCAAAGCCACCATTTCAATTTATTCATAGACATTTAAGTGTCCCTTAAAATTGGCACCGCGTATCAGAAAACATTGCCATCGCTGACAGTATAATTCTCACTCATCTCAGTTTTCATAGCAAGTTGTTAACTACTGGGTTCTAAAGTTCTGAAAAGGTAAAATACCTTCTTTTCCCTCAGAAAAACAGCAGTCCTCATAGTTTATAAATATCTTATGGCAAGGTAAGGTACAGAAAGCAAAGTGATATACGCTAAACCCTACAAGAATAATTACTAGAATGTAACTACAATGGATCAATAATTACATTAATACCTCCAGTACAGCTTGAGGCATTAAGTTCAAAATATACTTTGTGCTTTGGTTTTAAACTTTTTAAAGAAGCTTATGCCTTTAGTTCAAGTGCTATCTCTGGAAGAAGTACACTGAAATGATTTAGCTATAATGCTAGTCAGTTACACATAATCCTATGCAGTTATCTTCACAGTTCATATTCAGAATTACCAACATTTCCTAAATTGTTAACGCCTACCTCTCCACTTACTGTGCTGAAAAAGCTTCCAGCCCAAAGTCCTGTTTTCCTTTCTTTAACCCCTTCCCTCCCTACGGAGAAGGGATTCGGGATGTTTCCTAGCGCATATTCCTAATGGTCTAAAGAATTTAGACGCTGCCTTATCCTCTCCCCCAGGCAGAATATTTTGTAATCCTGTTTCTCCTGAAGGAATAGGAAGGTGCAAGAAAGCAGCAACTTCATGGGTTTATGAAAGGAAGGAAATGAAGTAAGTTACACACACACAAAAGCTACTGGATTCTTCATTCTAGTCATGGAGAGAGCAACTTTGTTTTGCCTGCAGAACATGAACAGTGCCTGAGTCAACAAGATCCAGTACTTCAGTGAAAATTCCTTTTTTGGTAACTACAGAGCATGACTTGGTGCATTGTTAGCAAGTGATGCAAAGCAACAGGCAAAAAGGGACAGTGCAAGCAAGGAGGGAGTAAACATGTTTCACACCTTTGAAATTTCAGTGCTACCAGCCTGGACCAGGAGCAAGTGCAGATTAACTGACCCTATAGGGGGAAAAAAAATAAAACTAAAAACATGAAGTAGAAAAGCTAGTTTCATTTCCATACCTGCAGTTAGGAGCCTGTGCTTTTACATTTTGTCTCACTACATACTGCACGCCACTCAAATAGTTTTCTGAAAGGTAGATAATGCTGAGGTTCTCTGCTGTGTACCACATACAGCTGAAGTAAAAGCTATGCATCTTAACAAGGCTGTAAGAAGCAAACTGGCTCCAACTCAGAGAATGATGAACTCCTCTGGCTTGACCCAAAGCCAAAAGTTCCTCTGGAAAGAAGTTGGTATAGTAGCAAATATCTTCCTAACACTAAAGCTGTAGCAAACCCCAGACTCAGAAGCAATGGAACAATTTCACATTCTCAAAACTTTCCAAGACATTTATCTTCATTCTGAGAAAATATCAAAGCTGAGTTACTTTGTTCAGCTGTTTGCATTTTGAATTAGAGGGAGATGCTCTGAGCCAGAGACTTTGCAGCTCACATGACCTTCAGCAGCTTGTTTTAAGTGAGGCTGCCAAAGAAGCAGCTGCTTAAAAACATTTCAAATTCATATAAAGTTAGCCTTTTAGACCACGTCCAGTCCTACAGTAATATCACTGGAAACTATGTTGTGTTAGTTCTATGACAACAGCCTCTGGCTGTAGAGGGGAGGAATCTGGTGTCTGAACACTTCAGACTTGCCGATGCTTTTCACATTGATCAGTGTAATATTGAAGTTCTGTTGTTTGCCTTTTTATGTTGGTGCTTCCACCATTAGCAACATATATACTATTAGAAGCATTACATGGAGTTTACTTTCAAGAAATGGTCTTGTTTTAATGGAATAAATGGTCCTTAAAAGCTGAAAGAATTAATGACAAAGCCCTTGCAGTGAATCAGCTCGGTGCAATTCCTTCGGGAGAACTGGGGGTAGAAAGACCCTGGCCATTAGTTATCATGGTATCAACTGGGGGTGTGGGGGGAGGTGGAGGGCAAGAACAATAAAGTCTAAAGTCTCCATTTTAACATTACCTTTTTCTCATTACCTGTAGAGTAGTTTGTTTACTTTTGAAGGAAGCCTGACAGCGCTGCAAGCTGCAGACATTCTTCCTCCAGAGAAATAAGTTAAAAAAAGAATTCTCCCTTTGTCTCAAGCTGTGTGCCTCACCACCATCCCCTCTCCCCCAGCAAATAATCAAAAGTGGACAGAAAACAACAGAAATCAAGAAAAAAAAAAAAAATAAGTTTCTTCTTAGCTGTCTACTTATCTGTAATACCAGTAGTGAAGAGACAGGTGGAGACCTAGAAAGCTTGGGTCTGTCAGTTCCTTTAAGACTGATTTTAGGCTGCTTTCCACCACAACAGTGATTTGAAAGATGCAGCTCCAGCTGGCCAAGTCAGATCCATAAAGGGAAGGCAAAAATCCTTCAACTTCATGAAGCTGGAGTTTGCAGATAAACAAGAAAGCAATATTCCCACGTGTCAGTAACATCTGAAGGGAACAGGTGCAGCTGACAGATCAGAATGGATACCAGCAACCACGATGCCTGGTCTGTTCAGCCCATCTGTTCCTCTTTTTGCACATCAGGTTTTCCTCCACCTTATCAGCGCACTTGATGCACACAGTTAAAGGATTCTTGTCTCAGCAGAAGCACAGCGAGCACCTTGGGGCCCACCTTGGTCTCTTTCCCTTTTGCTCCTGCTACTTTCTTCCCCCATCCCACTTGTTCACCCTCTCACTAGAATTTCTCTGCCTGGGTGGCACCTGCTGTCAGGTCAGACATTTACCTGGGTCTGTCATCTCCTTAGCAGCTTTCAGTCTTAAGCAAGAAAATAACTTATTAAAATTCAACTTCAGAAAGCAAATGAAAATCTCAGAAGACACACCTGTGAACAACAGAAGTTGGACTTTTTCCTTTCAACAATGAGAGTCTGCATTTTGACTCAAGATGCCTACACCTCTGCTTGTTTTCTAGTTTGTATTACTGTTAAGGAGACCCTTACTGGAAATTGGTTATATTACCTGTTTGTTCATGAAGCTGTTAAAAACTTTCTGGACAATTCTGTCTAAAAATTAAAAACTTTGCCCTTTAATACAACTTGACTTGGGAGACTATAAGACTGCAAATATCCATTTTATAGCATTTGCATGTTACACAGTGTCCTGCTGCTCTCCCCTGAGCATCAAAATCCAATGTCTCTTCCAGTTTCACATTACATGCACTTTAAGTACAGCTTGGGATGTAGTGTCATCTTGTAGCTGAAGAGCAAAGATTACAGAGGTGAAGTTTTACACCTGAAATAAGCGTCAGGAGGTTTCCTGTAAGCCGTGTGCATGAAACTGTGGCAAGTTATTCAATGCTTTATGCAGAAGGGGACACCAGACAAATTAAAGAAATATTGTTCTTCAACTGGTATATGCTATACTCACCAGAACTTGTTATATATTTGAAGAAAAATATGAAGTGTTACATGACATTTTTTTAAACTTGTTTTAAGGGAAGTAAGGCTAAGTTTTAAGCTTCTGTATAGTAGTTGCACTTTCTCCAATTAAAATTCATGAGATTAGTCAGTCACTGAACCAGGATTCAGAGGTACTATATATTTCCATTGTTAGAAGTAGTAAATAAGTACACTTCACCCTTTTGTACCTCGGTGCTGGCTGGGCACTAACACCAGCAATGTTAAGGATGAAAAACAACCACAGCCCTGTCTGCTCAGAAGGCAAGTAGTCAGCCATGAAAAAAACAAACCATGTTTTGATCAGTGCAAGAGAAGGATCCAGTGGTTACAAAGCATGCATATTTCTAAGTATTCTTATTTTCTATTGAGTTGCTGGAGTAAAAACTTGCCCTCTCTTTCTTTCCCAGTTCTCAGACATTAGGCAACCATCCTCTTGCTGTGTTAAGAGCCTATAAACACCAAACACTTACTTCATGACTAAGGCCTACAAGCATTCCCAAACAGGAAAGCTGTTAGTTCACCTCCATGGACATTTCCCTACTGTAACCTCATTAGAATCCAACTTGGGCAAGAGAATGTCCTTAAGCAAAAGGATCCAGTGTCAGGAGCACAGCTATGGTTACTGCCTGTGCTGCGTTCTTGCACAGGTGCCATCTTCATCATATTCATCCATCAGCTGCAACATGTACGTTCCAGTATAGAGAAGAAACTGGCCAGTTATTTGTGCCACGTGGGACATCAGCTGAAGCACCTTCCTAGAAGAAAAGCCATTTGTTTAAAAAATGTTAACAACAGGGCAATGTAGCCCAAACCCCTGCCACCCCCAGCACCTTCAGGATGGATTAGGTAGACATATTTAAGAACTCTCTCATTCCTTTTCACTTCTGAGAGGTGATATGTTTCCATACCTTCTTTAGTGCAATGTCTGTGGCCATTGACTGACAGAAAACTGTTGGCATGTTGTAGGCTTGGGCAGAACCAGAAAAAACATTTAATGAATCATTCTGTAATCCCATTAGGCCACCTGGGAAACCATCACTCAAACTATGAGAGCACCACTGGAGATGTAACATTGCCTGGGAGCCCTGCAGCATGCACTGATCTTGCTTCTCACCTTTAGGCAGGTCACTGTGTGCACCTCCAAGCTACAGATAAACTTGATTAGTGCTGAAGCTCAGCAATCACAGTACAGTGGGTGCCCAACAGCAAAATCCATGAAGCCAATCAAATTAACTGTCCAAGCTGCAAATATTAGTAATTCTCAGTTCACAACTATTTTATTTTGACATGTTAGTATTTACCTGAATTGAAATATATGGCATGAGAATCTAGGCAGATCCATAAATTAAGATCAAGAGAGCATCAGAAGTCGATATAATACATGCTGTGGATCACCACGGGACAAAGGAATAGAGATCATCATATTTGAGTGGTCATTTATTCAGCCTACTTACACCTGTTGTATTTTTTTTCCTTCCAATCTCCAAGAAATTATGAGGACATTAATGTTGAGAGAAATATTCAAGCTTTAATCCTTGACGATAGGCCCTCATATGTATAAAGTTAAGGCACTGGGGAAGTAGCACACAAGAACTCGGGCCACTCCCAGATTGGAATGGGAGCAGTTTTTGAAGATGCAGAAACCATACCAGTGCTGCCCTTCTCCAAAAAGGGGAAGACTTTTTGTATTCCTGTCCAAGGGAAGACGTAACTGTGAACCCTCTGTTGCTATTCACTTCTCCCTTCACCTCTAGCAGAGAATGCAAAGTTCTCACATTTTTTTTCCACCCTAATGGAAGGTTTGCAGTCAAAATCCAATGTTTCAAAAAAGCTGAATACCCTAGTACTTAGAACCTTTAACAAAAGACTGTACCCTTATTCATGCTTCCCACACATATGCCATTTCAGCATGTCCTTCCCTCCGCAGGACAGCGCAGGCAAAAGAGCTGTACGGTCAAAGAAAGCTGCACCTGGCACCGAGCTTTTGGGCAGCTGCACTGTGTCACTTGCACACGAGAGCAGTTGTCACTTAAGCCACGGAGGAAGTTATTTGTTGAACTGGACATTTGATCCTTCGGTTGGACCAGACAGGGAGAAACCCTTAAGAGAAATGCACTAATGAGATCTGGCAGGCTTTGTGCCCCTCCCACCCACGAACAACTGCAGGATTTAAAGGTTTTTTTCCCCTCACATTCCACAGGTGGGCTCAGGAAGAGGGCATCAGAGCTGGCAACATGGAACTCATTAGCAGAGGGACTACACTGAGAATCTAACACCATGTGTCTCCAGTTTAAATAGCAAATTGAGGCAGACTGTCTGTCCTATTCAAGAGCACTCAAGGCTCTCTTCTCTCTCCCCTGCTCCTTGCTGGTGGACCATTTTCCCAGCCTCACGCTGGCGCTTCGCCTCCAACTCTTTGTAGTGTAACAGCACTTCTAGAAGAACTCCGCAGCTACTTCAGCTGTTTGCCAGCACTTCTTCTTTCTCACCAGCTGCACTGTGTTGGCAGGGAGGCAGAACTGTCTCTTAAAGTTCTCCTTAGCAGTGCAAGTTCCAGTGGCAACACGCAGCTCCATAACAGCCAGAAACCTGGAGTTTGCTCTGGCTCAAGAGGCTTAACAAACACAGGAACTGCAGGAGAGCAGCTGTTCGAGGGCGGACCTTTGCTTTGAAGGGACTCTAGTGAAACCAGTGTTATGGGTGGGCGCAGCATATAGCTGGAACATCACTACAGCCTCGGCAGACATGAGCCTCATCTACAGTCACACCAGCTGTAGTCTGAAAGATTAAGCAAGAGACCACCAAAGCAGAATGGCGGAGGTCAGATGGGGAAAGAGATTAGCATTACGATGCTTAATACCTGCATCCATGAGTCTAGGGGCTACTTGAAGACTTCAAACCAAAGACTACATGCTGCCCAAGTGAAATAAACTCACTCACAGGCTACGTAATCTGTTCTGAACGGGGTAGGTCTGGTTCTCAAGTAACAAAACACAGCAACTACACTACTGCATCTCAACCAGAATTGGACAGGTCAGGTAGAGAAATTCAGAGCTGTAGCTTGAACAGCTGTTAAAAATCAGAGTATGGTATCTCTGTGAAGGAGCCTGAAGTTTTCTTCCAACAGGGCAAGACACAGCTGTTTTTGACATGGCACTAACTTTCACAGTTGAAAGGACAGATTATTTTGAGATAGTATTTCCCAACAGCCTGTTCTACCAAACTTGCAATCCACTACAGCTCAGTCCTGTGGAAGATATCGGTCCTTGCTAGACTCTCTTAGAGACTAAGGCAATCTTTTCCCCCTTCTTTTGTCTCCATGTACCTGTCAGGAGGTGAATTTGACAGCCACCATTAAGACCTCTGTCTTTAGATCTCCAGCTCCTGTCTTATTTCGTCTCACTGAAGTTCCCCTCCAAAGAGCCTTCCTCAGCACCCTGCATTCTTTAAACAAGTCAAAGAAATCTGAGGAATTTCTATCAAGAAACTGTACCTAATCTCTTGATATGAGTAAACAGTCTCTTGATATGAGTAAAAGCTGATAGGGTTTTGTCCTGGGGGAAATTTAAGATTCCACCATAAAAAGCTACGGTAAGTTTTTACAAGACGGATATTAAGGGAAGATTCAGCATATTGGTCAGATATAAGAGTTAATAAAATATTACATTTAAAAATATATAAACTTCATAGAACTGATAAGCAAACAGGTGTTCATTAATGCATACGCCTGATCAGCAACGGAAATGTACTTACCGCAATACGTTTTTTGCTCCCATACATTTGATGTCATATGACACAGAGTAGATCTCATAGAAAGTTGCCTTCACATTTAAGCAGCCAATGAAATCCTTAGGGTTCAGCTTGTACAGATCAAATGTGATGTTAGCTACTCCCATTTTCTTCTTTTGTCTTGCAGGGACAACTCCGTTTCTTGTCTAAGTTAAAAAGAGGGAGGCAGTTTATATCATAAGCCAGGGAACCATAGCAAGACAATAGTTAATGGTGCAGTTCTTTAGAAGTAATTCACTTAACCAATTCTAAATTAGAAATGAAAAGCATCGAGAGATAAGCCAGTCTGTAGCTTATGCAATTTTGTTTTAGGCTTCTGAAACTGTTCCATAAGGTCCACACAAACAGGACACCAAATTAACAAGACGTTAGGTCCTTTTGTTTAGGAACGAACACAAAAGTGATCAGCAATCTTGGAGATAGCTGATACATGCTGTTCAGGTGAAGTAAAAACCTTACTTCCTGTGAAAACCTGTGAAAAAGTCAAGTTCTCATTTCAAATCCTAGTTCACCTTTCTTTTCCTTCTTCCTAAAAAGTGAATGGAAGAAGGAGCCACTACTGCTTAGACCTAGGCTTTAGTACTGATTTTAAGCTGGAAAAAGAAGAGCAAAAAGAGTGTGGAAAGACATCTTCCACCTCTTACTAAAAGCAGCCCTTGCTCTCTTTCAAGAGTGGGTCATTTGCTACAAGAAAAAAAAAAAAAAAAAAAAAAAGAAATAGTAAGGAATACCCTTATTTAGAGAGACATCTAGTGGATACATGGGTTACTCTGCTCAGCACGTTCAGTTCAAAGATTACAACGTAGCACCTGCCAATCTGCTTGTTGCATGCTAAATGAAGCAGTGAATAAAGTTGTGTAAGGCTGGGGCTTTTTGTCCTTGTCATCCCGGTGCTCAGACAGTGCCATGGTAAGTTAGACAAACTTAAACACTGCAGCGTATCATCAGCCAGCAATTTTATGCCTGTTTTACTCTGATAGCCTCTGAGCTTCCAGCTCCAGCAAGTGGAACCCCTACCAACAAAGGTTTTGAACACGTACATGCAGTTGGGTTTGCTTGAAGCACGTCCCCCATTAGTACACAGGACGTTTGGATAAAGCATGCACACTGAGGGGGGCGGCATTTAAGCTTGTTCTGCTGCCGTGCCACACAGGACACGAGGCAAGGGGAGAAGGAGCAAGGTAGAGTCATACCCTGGCGGCGACTCCTGCTCTGCTTTTGGAGCTCATGGCCAGATGCAGCAGGTTGATAAGTCAGTGAGTTATCCTGGGGAAAAACTGACAACCTGCCCAGCTGCAATAAGAGGCAAACAAGGGGGCCACATGATTGAGCCATGCACCTACAGACAGGAACAGCGGGCCGGCTTGCAACTGCTCAGCTAACACCACACCTGACAGAAGAAATTTTAACGTTACCTTTCTAACAACTATCATTTCACTGGGAGAAACTTCAGAGTCTTGACTATCTCACTAATGAACTCCTCCACAAAACCAACTGGACACTAACTTTACACTATTAAAAGGCTGAAGCTAGGCAATCTTAACATATCTCTTAAAATACCTAGACACACGAAGACTAACGTTAGCTTTGATGACAACTTTTAGCTGTTTGCAAGATTAGTACAGGCATTTTTCTCATCTTCACTATTAATGCATTCACAAGGCAAAGCTTGTTTTATATTGCTTAATTTGGATATTTTTCCCCCCTCTAAAACTAATTGAAGAGATTGCATTTTTAACTTGAGGAAATCAAAGCCCTCATTCCCTGTATGATATACAACAGCTCAAGAACTAAGTTATTCCCGAGGTGCTCCAGAGGTGGGATTTTTCCCCTATAATTCTTTTCTGTGGTAGCATTTCAGTTCAGTTCTTGGCAGATTTTTGTCAACAGTCCTATGTCCCAGCAGGGGACAAAAAATGAACCTCTTAAGCCTTCCTGGATGATAAAAGAGGAGTTGATACCTTCCCTTCCATAGGGGAAGTTTTCTTCCTCATCTCCCCTCTTCCCAAGGATTTAAGTAGCCACAGACCTTTTTCCATCCACTCCTATTCAAGCAGGAGGGAGGCAGTGAACACTTACTTGTGTCCATTTCTGTCCTTTTTCTAGGACCATGAAGTGTGTGTTATCATCCAGGGACCGAAAGAACTCTTCTGTGTCCACAACCGTGCCATCTTCTTCCAAAACCAGAGTAACTACTCCAGCGGTTATAAGGAAGGCTTCCAAAGTCTGCAGAAAAACAGCAGATTGGAGAATTCAAAAGGGAGCTTGTCACTGTGATATTTTTTTCCTATCATTTAATACTTAGGCTTGCATTCTGCTGAACTTCCCCACTAACGATATTTGGAACAACAGACTGTGTGTTGCCTTCCCGGAATACTGTACTTCAGTGCAAGTTTCAGGCAGTGTGGGAACGTTTTGCTGTACCTTGCTGATGAGTTCTTGCAGGCTGCTCGCAACAATTCCTTTCCGGCTGCTCCTGGAGGCATTTGACACACGGAAAGGTCGCCCTGCAGGCATGAGAGGAGGGAACAGGGTCTGTTTTGTTACTGCTCCCACAGATGCTCCCATGGATACCAAAGATCTAAGATAAATAAAAATTCAGTGCAGTTATAAAAATAGTCATGTCAAGCACCACGAGAAGGAGGAGGACCATTGCGTTCGGTACACAAGGACATTATACAAGTAATTCACGGGTCACGTTGGACTTGTGGAGCTTGCTTTCAAAATTAAACACTACATAGCCCTACAGTTGTCTCTGAACTTTCCCTTGCCAGTGACATTTGAAAAACACTTCTCAAATGAAAAACATTTTGAGCAGATGTGGGCCAAGTTGCTGCTGAGCTCAGCTGACGTCAAGGTTACAGTGAGGTCGACAGGTTTTAACACTACAGTGGATTCGAAAGGCAGCAGCTCGTGCTGCATTCAGCCATATAAATCACACCCTTTACCTGCAAGATAAACACTTGGTCAGATGGTACACACGACTGCTTTCAGCTATTTATTTAAGATAAGAGCTAGCTTTAGAAAGACTGAACATACTACCCATATTCAAAACACCTCGTTTCAGAACGCAAGCAGAGCTTTTTGATAGTTATGCTTGGCTTGCAAACTGCAAAGATGCTTATAAATAACGTCTACAGTCTATAAAACTTAATTTAGCTTTGAAAATTACAAAATAAGACTTGTTTGTGCCCTAATGTATCAAAAGAAGCTGAATGAAATAATAAGATCCAAGTACACAAGTGGACAGCATTGGAGCAGGCTACCAGAGAGGCTAGGACTTCAAACACTGTTTTGGAACGGCATGGAGCTGGGACAGGGGAGGGTCAGGCTGGGGGTTAGGGAAAGGTTCTGCACCCAGAGGGTGGTCGGGCACTGGGACAGGCTCCCCAGGGCACTGGGCATGGCACTGAGCCTGCCGGAGTTCGAGGAGCGTTTGGACAACGCTCTCAGACATAGGGTCTGTTTTTTGGGTGGTCCTGTGCAGAGCCAGGAGCTGGACTCAATGGTCCTTGTGGGTCCCTTCCAGCTTGGCATATTCTGTGATTTTTTTTTTTTTTAGAAAGAGGTTTCAAGTTTTCCTGGACAATCACATCTTCAACAGCGACTGTTTATATTCTCAAATTATATCGCTTCAATATCCCTAGGTGATATTCCCCTACATATCATCAGTGATAACTTTTTACTGCCAAATTGTATTGGTTAATTTAATACACAGACAATTTACCAAAAATCACCACCTGGAAGAGAATAAATATATTTTCCAGATCTTGTATCTGGCCTTTAAGCATATTTTTGAGATGCACGAGAAGTCATTTCTGTGACTAGCTAGTTCATTTCCGTAATTAACTTCCTTCCTGCTCTCATTCTGAACTACTAATTCTACTGGGCTTTGGGATACTACTTTTCCTCTATACGCTGAAGAGTTTCTCTTCCTCAAAAACTCAGTGTTATTGGAGCATATATTTTTTAAAAGGAGTGGGGTGTTATTTCTAGTATTATTTCTAGCTGAACCTAATAGCGCCTTGGTAGTGCTGTCTGAACACCAAGTCTCTGGCTTACAATAGTTTGCAAACATGATCATGTGGCGTAACAAAGCAGGTGCGGGTGAGCATTCAGTAAGGTTTTTGAGACTGTTATTGTTTCAAATGAAAAAGCTAAGCATTTTCCTCCTGGAGAAGGATCACAACCAGACAGGAGGACAAGATGACAAAACAGCATGGAGGAAGACACTAACTTCCCCTCCACAGACAGAAAGTTTGCTAGGACAGGGTGTGTGTGTTAATCTCTGCACTGACTAAGCGGTGCCCCAATCGCCCTGCCATTCTGCAGGCAGCTCCCATTCTGAATCACTCCAGTCTCTTCCTCAGGTATGAAGCCCGTGCATTTATCTCCGTGCTGTTGACCCCACTTTGCTGGCACCTGGCTGTTGGCGAGTGCAGTGCTCAGGATTCAGGAGAGAAGACTTTCAGAGCCAGCACAGCCCATTCCCCCCTCACATGTTTGAAAACTTATCATGTAGAATAGTTCCTTGAGTGGTATGTATCACAATACTGCTGAGATTTCTTTCGTGATGACAGAAGGTACCAGTCCTGTTCTTTGCTATTACTCAAGCCCAGTTGTTATTCATAAAAAGACAAAGCATAAGGAAAAAAGCCAAGCCACACATCCTGATGCAGCAGGAAGAGCGTTAGGGACACAGCTCACAGGCAGGACTCGAGATCTTTCAAGAGCAAGCGTTCATCCCGGGCATTAACAGAGCCAACTCTATAAGCCATTTTTTGTAGCTCTAAGAAAAATTTTCTTCACAGCTCAACAACCACGATCTTATACGTTGCCTAATTCTATTGGAAGAAAGAAGTCAGAAACAAAGAGATTAATAAACCAGGACTTTGATTAGCTCCACGAGACTGCCACTTAACAGCAGTCCAAATCTCCAGTAGTTATTTAACGTTGACGCCATTCCACTTATGCTTCCATAAGACCAGTCAGTATCTTTCAAGTAAGCCTGCCCATGAAGGAGTGAGTCTAGAGCAGGGCAAGGTTTCAGTTAATAAGTACTAGGTAACAAAACCCAGTGTAGTTAAAAGCCAGAAAGCAGAGTGAATGTTGCTGTGTCTATTGCCTAAAGCCTGTTTTGCTTGTTTCCCCTCACACATACCTAGACCAGAAACTCAAAGGGGCTTGCAGAAAGAAGTATCACTTATTTTTTGGCAGGGATTTGCTCTGCTAGATTGGAGTTACTGAAAATAATTGCCTGTTAAAAGGCGATGAAGCCGTCAGGGAACAATCGAACAGAGGAAAGGGATGGTGCTGAACTGCAGGTCTTCGCTCTTCCCTACAGGAGAAGGGATCCTATGTCAGTGGAAAACAGAACTCAGAAAAGTGTTTATGACTGAAGAAGCAAATATCTTCAAGCCCTAGCACATCACCCAAGCACATCACCCAGCCTGTATAACCCTAACCCCTCAGAGACTTAGAGCCGCTGTCCCAAGCACTCGGTGCAGGGCCAGGGCTGGGGGACAGCTGAGCTCTTTGCTTTGTAGGACAAACCAGGGATTAAAAACCTGCCCTGAGCCCCGTACACTAATTTCACTGGTTATCTGTGTTTGCAATATACCTCGTATGTTTGTCTAAGAATGTGGTGCAATGGTCCTCAGCCTCAGGAAAACCAACATTGCACAACGCACGAGCTTCAGAATATGGCACGGCTGCATTTTTAGGTTAGAGTTCACCGACAAACGACAACGGCAGCAACAACAACGCCAAAAATAAGTCAGAAATCAGCCGGCAGGCTGCGTGTCCCACCTGGTTTCCCCAATAAACACGTCCTGAGAAGACCCCCACAGCCCGTGGGGGCAGACACCCCACACGCCAGCACCGACCCCGGGACGAGCGGGGACGGCGCCGAGCTCCCCCGCCAAGCAAACCTCCGCTTCTCAGGCTTCTTAAAAAAAAAAATAAATTACAAAGAAACGGGGCCGTGAGGACACTCACCGCACCGCCGAGCCCACGTAGCCCCGAGCCGTCTCCATGTCCCGGCCACCGGGCAGCGCCGGCCGCCGCCGCACTTAATGGGGAGCGGGGCCGCTCCGCCTCCCCGGCCGGCCTGCCCCCGGGGCCGCCCTCAGCCCGCCCCCGGGAGAGGGGAGGCATGCCCGGGGGGTGGGCAGCCTTGTCCTTGTCCTGGGGTGCTGTCCATGCCACCCATGGACCCCCTTCCCCCGCCCCAAGACCCAGCTGGCTCCACGCTCCTCCTTCGCACGACGAATGGTTGTGCTGACAGGTGCCAGGCAAAGCACCTCGGAGGGAAGATTTATTGTTATTATTATGCCCGATGAGTTTTTTTTTTTTTCTTGTTTACCCAGGGAAGGAAAGAGAAAGATTGCTTGTTCCGTGTACATCTGAGTTATAGCTAATATAGCAACAGCAGGAGCCAATCCCCTTTGAAGCCTCTAAGCATTAGAGTAAATCAACAGATTAAAGTGCTTCAGCTTCTGATTTTAGAGCCTGGGAATAAGCTTACAACTTGGATTAATGTATATAGTAGCATCACTGGAGGTATTTAGCCTTCCTAGGGCATGGGCAGCAGTGATTTCTGTTTATGGGGCAGGTAAACATGTCACTTTTTCCTCTTCATGCTTGCCCACAGGCACAGATATGTTTCAGCTCTGAAACAACACGTTCATTTTGACAGCTCTAAAACCACAACCACGGAGAAACCGAGTCAACCTCGGAGCCTGGCTGCTCTGTGCCCCACTGACCTAGGGCCAGCCGCTGACCAGGGAGCTCCGTGCCACTGCCCGGTGGCAGGAGGCTGGATCCAGAAGGCTCCACAAGGGCACCCTTGGTGACAGAGCCCAGACCTCACCCAGGGTCACCCCATGGACAGGACTGTTTTTCTGGTTCATCTTGTTTAGCACACAGAGCCACCCACCTTCTTTCTTTGCTTTCCAGGCTTCATCAGCACTCAGCCAGACCCTGCATGAACGTCCTCCAGCCTCAGCTTTGGGGCCCTTATCGGCCATAAAACAAACCTTTTAATCTGGGACAAATTGTGTTGTGTCCCCTCACCTGGTAGAATAAGCAATCCCACTTCCCCACAGCAAAGCTTAGACCAACAGACTTCCCTATGTGAACCTGAGCTCAGGCTCTTATCTCTTCCTCCTCAGGCTCCTTAGGGCTTGCAGGTGTGAGGGCCCCCCCTTCTGAAAAGTTAACCCCTTCTTTTTCTACCCCCTACTACTTGTAGTTTTGTTACAATTATGTGATATACCCCTGACAGTAAGTCAAGGAAAGTGTGAAATGGGCAACAGGAGATACTTCTCTGGGCATTGGACTCAAAGCAGCCTGTTTTCCATGGGAGCTGTATCTTGCACTTGATTGTGGGCACAACTGAAGTTACTTAAGCAAAGTGGGTGTTTATAATGAATTCTCACCAAATGTTTATCTACTGTCAAGAAATACGTATATACTGCAGCTTTTCCTGTTGTACAGGGAGAAAAGAGAGTTGAAAGAGAAGTTTTGTAAGGTGGTCTGTCTCTTCTACCACTGTGTAGAGACCTCTGCAGAGGAGCTCTGCTTTGGCAACAGGAAAATCCCCCCCTGCCCCAGACATTTGTGCCCTGGCCTGTACAGAAAAATCCTTAGAGTTACTGTAATTTCCGTGTGGTTTCAGACTGGCACTCTCCCTTGTGAGTTCATAGGTCTTAGGGGGAAGAGCAGAAGAGAGGCACCGCAGATATCAACAAAGCAGACTTAAGTTATCTCCAGGGGCTGTGGGAGAGGACCATGTGGGACAAGTCTCGTGGTGAAGAAACTGTCATTTTCTTAAAGAATTATTATTAATGGGATAAATATATATCAGTATAGATTAGATATCATGAATAAATTGGAAGTGAAGGGGAGGGGAAGGGAAGGGGAAGGGAACCAAGCTGGTTAAATTGTGAACTGTAACTTAACAACTAATCAAATAGAAAGTGGAAACTAGATCCTGCTAAGGAAGAGTATAAAACTAAAACTAAAGAGTATAAAACTACTAAAAGTAGTATGAGCTTTGGCTCAGGCAGGCCAAGGCAAAAAAATAAGATCTCATTAAAAGCAGATATGGCAAGATAACATTCAGTGTAGGAACACTAGCTATAAGAGGAAAACAAAGATGGAATCATCCTGCTTTTTCATACAGAGGAAAAATAACCAACTAAATATGCTTATGAACAAAGTTTGCACGTAGCATATGTAACAGGCAGCATGATGTACTTGAAGTAGTCTTGAGGAAGCCAAAATACTCAGCAATGTTTTGCTTCAGCCTTCACTGAAAACATAAATCATGCAGGGGGCAAAGTACGTGGCGGATATGAAAGGGAGTGAACACTAGAGGTGGAGTTAAACAAGCAATTGTATCAAAAATAAATTACTGTCTTACTGCCCCTTCGCTGAGGGGCATTAGCTGACTCCATACATGTTACTTGTCCATTGCGTTTCAAGTTAAACAAGTTTGCTTAAGCCACTTCTCACAATAGTCACATGGTTATTAAAGAGGTTTGCACGTGGCATAACAGGCAGTATGATGCACTTGAAATAGTCTTGCATGCAATTTTACATTAGTGAACAAGCAGCATCAGGCCAGGTTTTCAAGAAAAAAAGTTGACAAATTGCAGGAAACTCAATGGAGAGCAGGAGTGATCAGAGACCCAGGAAACATGGTGTATGAGCTCTATAGTTCAGGAAATAAGATTGAGTGGAGAAGCAAATCACAGGCTTCGATGATGTTAGCACTGTGAAGATGGAGTAAAATTTTCTTCATGCCTATTGGGGCTTAACCTATAGGACTGGAGAATTAAGTTATGCATTAGGAGACATTTCAACACTAAGGGGACTGTTAGGGGCGGTGAAATGCCTGCTGAAGGTGTGTAGTCAGTTAGACATGGACATTGCTTGGGCCAGTGTCCAAATAAGGGACAAATCAGGATCCCAAAGATTGATTTGGACATTACTTCTGTTTCTCAAAACTCTGACAAACTACGTGAGTGAGACTAATGCAGAATAAAGCGTTTCTGCATCTTACTGACCGTGATCACCCACTAAGAGTGGAGTGCAAGAAGTGGACAGATGTATTTATGGCAGTGTTACCAACAAAGATAACAGATTACGAGGGGTGAGATTTGCAAAACCCAACCTTTTGTTCAGCCTTTCTGCCCTTTCCTGTTTTCAGCTAAGTGATCCTTTGGTCTAATTTCTCCAAGAAGTGCTCTTGTGACTACCTCTAAGTAAATTTTATTATTTCTTATTGCTTCCATGCAGACCCAGCATTCTGTCCTTCACTGCGTCCTGTGAATAACCATATTAATTTCTGAACTGCTTTTGCTGTTCAGTGGATTCCTATCTCCATTGCCTCTGGCTCTTATTTATTTCTGCCAGCCTGTTCATGTTAAAGGTTTGTTAGCTCATTCTTAGTATTTGTGTTAACCTCTACTACACCATCACTGTATGTTTTTAACAGCAAATTAGACAAGCGTCTGTCATGGAAGACTTAGATACAGTTGCTTACTTTGAGATAAGACTGAGGAGTAAATGATCTCATGAGGTTGCTTTTCATCGTTTTCTGTATTTTTCAGAGTCCTTGTTAATGAAACCATACTGTATAATGCTTAGTGGATTTACAGGAGTCACAGTGTTTTTATCAGCTGTGTAAGAGGGAAAGAGGCTCCTCCTAAAGGTGATTTTGGGGCTCTGCAAAGTTGCGCAGAGAAGGATGAGAATATTTTTAATACTAATTAAAATCCTTTGTTATTTGCTGGAAATGGTTCTGTGGTCTGCAAAGATTCCAATTTTGAAAGCCCCATTTGAACAAAAGACTAATCCTTTTCTTCAGTGAACCATCTGCCACAGAAAAATGCTCTTTATTATGAGATTTCATGGGTGGGTATTTTGTTTTGTTTTGTTCTTCTAAGTTTTCAAAGATTTTAACAATAGCATCATGACAGTGTTGATGGATGGGCACATGTTGTATATATGGGAAAAAATACTCTACCAAAAGTATCTCAGCAGTGTGAAATTCTTTGAACACATCCGTTTAAATTCTGACGTCTTATAATTAGACAGGATATTAAAATCAAGGCAGACTTTGCCCTCGCTTACCCCCTCTGCAATCCTGTGGATATGAATGAATTGCAGGTATTTGTGGGCAGCATTTAACTGAAAGCTGACTTACTGAAAACTATATTGTGACAGCAGCAAAGAAAGGCAGAAATTTTGCCTGTGAGATTTGTTATTGAAAACAGTGCAGTGGAAAAATGATATTTGTTTATCCTGGTCGGATAAGGACAATCTAAATGTTTTATTTTACATTTCAAAAGTTACAATATCAAAAGTGTATAAGTTCGATATCACTGTTTATTTTTGTTTTTCACATCTTTACAGTTTCTTATTGTTTAGTGATACTCCCTACAGGAAGAAAAGAAAATCTTACTCAGAAAGAAATATGACTTTTTATTTAATAAGCTTTAAATCTTATTTTAGGAGATAATTCTCTACAAAATGAGAGGCTATCAAGTGTGGAATTGTCCTGTACAGTTGTGTTATGATTTTTACAAAAGACCTTGAAGAGCTTTAAACTCCAGGCAACACTCCAGAACTATCGACCCCCAGACTGAATGGTGAGCTCATAATTCTTTGGTAGCTGTACTAATTAATTTAAAAAACAATATTTTAAAATCTTCTTGGAGAAGGAGTATCTGTATTTTACATCCTATATAGCATGCTTTAAAAGATTAATGAGAAATAACATTAAAAAAAAAAATGTTTCTGTCAAGAATGTAAAGATTAAAGCAATAATAGCCAGATAGCTTAACCTTCCTGAGGGTCCCACTGCCTTTAAATCAATGTTTTTCAGCCTGTGATGAGTTAACCTCCGAGGCTGATCAGTCATTTCTAAGGGATGCACAGACAGGTGCTAGGCTCATAGATACTGCACATTAATCTGTGCACATGAAATTTCCAAAGCAGCTCCACTAGAAAACTTTTAGGGACCACAAATTGAAAGAGATTGAGGAAAATATTGCTGCCACTTACTGGTTTAATGTCATGCCTGGGTACATTCGCTCTCTAGATAAATAAGCTCTTGCTGAGCTGCAGGAGCTCTCAGAGTCTCGCAGGAACTCTCAGACCTAGTGTGGACCTAGAGCCTTCAGACTCTTAACTGCTTTGCCTTTTCCTTCCTTTTTATCAGGTCTCCTTCTACACAGTGTTTTTGTACATGCAGCTGTGTCCTTCTATAATCCATTAGGAACCGGAGTGGTCATTAGGCATTGTCTGTGGTACATCCCAATGCTCCTTGTTTCCCTCAGGCTTGCCCTCAGCTGGGTCATGTTGCAGAAAAATGAGAATAGTTTGTCCTCTGAACAACTGAGCATCCCTATGCTCCCCTTGCTTTCCACCACCACTCAGAAGCAGCTTCCTGGTCATCTTGGCTCCAAAGTCCTTTTCCTCTCCAACCTCACGACCTTGGATTTGCATTAGTGCCACCCACACCAACACCCAGCCAGGGCAGATCTCTCCTGGCCTGTCCACCCCTCAGCTTTGCCTAAGTTGGTTTTGGTTCCAGCCCAAAGTAACAAGCCCGACAAATCTAAGTCCTTTGGGTTTGGATATATTTGTATGTCCCTGTGACAGTAATGCTCCCCCTGTGCTAGGAACTGACACCTGAGACCACAGATTTACAATACCTTCTCACTTACATTGAGACTAGAGCAGGTGAGCACTGATAGTGAGTCTGGACTGATTCTTGAGAAATCATACAGTTCATCACTTTGCTCCAATCAGCCTTGTTTTCCTCGTGGGCTACCAGCCAAGTCTTGCTTAATTTCTGAAATGAAGTGAATGTGACATGTTGAGGAGGATAAGGGGCTGTCCGCCTTATCTCATGGTCACACTTGAGCCATTCTCTTTTTGACACATACCAGCGATGTATTAGTACCACTGCAGATGTGATAAGGGAGCTCTTAAACATACCCAAAGCTGGAATATTCACTGTCTTATTCATCCTTGGTCCTGTGATGAATGACTAAGAATGACTGTGTTCCCATAACACCTTATTACAGGGCAACTTCGGAGCCAAAGAGCAGATGTGAGTCTGGTTGTCAGTCATTCTGCTGGCTTTCACGAGGTTCAAAAAAAGGCATTACAGCCACGTTCACACAGCAGAGATCATCAGCTCCTTGCACGTGAGTCACCAGGGTTAACTACTTAATCATTTGTTGCCTTTGGACTTCTGTACTGAGTTTACGTGACATACAGAGACAAATCAGTACCTTTTAAAATGCCACATAACTCATGTAAAGCTATACAAAAACTTCATTTTGTCCATCAAATTTAGTATGCTGAGAAAATTATAACTATTCCTTGGGTCTTCTGCAGAGCTGAAATGATGAAGTGATTTATTTGGAGATGGAGTCAGTAAAATCTCCTGGATGTTCCTGGAAGGTACCTCTGGGCCTCAGTTATATGGGTGCCATTTTTGTTATGTAACTAAACCCAAAGCAAATCTGAAGATCTATTTCTTTCAGATCACCTTAAGTTAATAATGGATTGTGATTGTCTCAGGAAAACACATTCACTTAAAAGGAGACTGTTTCACCCTAGGCAAAGGATAGTGATCTCTGATGGAAAACAAAACAAAACAAAAACAAACAAACAAACAAACAAAACAAAAAAAACCCACCAACAACAAAAAACACTCTTGAGCAACTGGTAGAGGGAATAATGTAAATCTGCTGTTAAAGTAGCTGCCTCTTCTCTGGAGGAAATTGAAAGAAGACCTTTAACTTTTCTGGGTGGTATCACTGCCTGGTATAATGTTGCCAGAGAGGTTATGTCTCCAGTTGTTTTGTTAGATAAGGAGCCTAGTAAACAATTACATATTTACAGTGAGTGCAAATGACTGAAGCGCTTCGTGTTCCACTGGTTCCAAGTTGCTGGATTCACAAGCTGTATTGTGCATGTGCATGTTGCTCCCTCCCATCAAAGTAGACTTCACGTCCCCTAAAAAAGTGCTCACCTATGTGCCCTCCTTCCCTCTACAACACTGACCAAATAGAGATGTATCAGGTTGTTAATAAACTTCTGTGTTCTTTCCTGTAGATGGTTACTCTAAGAAGAGGTTTTGTCCTCTTGTTAGAATGGATCCAATAGTCTGGTCTTGGGTAACTTGTCTCCGTGGTGTCCCTCCTTTTTCTGCCCCAGACAGACAGACACAAATAACAATGCATGCGGTGGCACTGGATTCCTATAATCAGCTCCACATCCTTATAGTTGGGGTAGGACTTCGATAATGGAGAGAGCCAAGCGATCACGTGAAATATTATTGTGTTATTGAAAGAGACTTAAACATAACTCCTTTCCACCCGTAAATGCAGATAATATTACTGGCCCCTCTGAATATATATATATATATGAGCTTTTATAGCTGCTCTTTGAGGCTAAAGAAGTCTACTTAGATAATTCATATGTATACATATGGATGTAACACCAGTAGCCTCTTACTTTTGTGGTGGTTCATTGTAATAATGTAAGGAAATATTTGGCACAAACAATGAGTGTAGTTATTCTGGAAGGTGAGAAATGTAAAGGGGCCATTCTGGTGGTAATTAATGCTCTACCCATCTTACGGATTTTCTGTTCAGGCCCAGAGGAGTGGGTTAGCAAAACAAAAACAGATGGCAGCAGATTATTTGAAACACTTCTTTGTTAGCATGTAATCAGTGCAGATCCCCCCCTCCCACCCCCGCCTTCACTTAGGGCTCAGGCTAAAGCCCATTAAGTAAACGGGAAGACTCCTATTGATTTTGATGGGCGCTTAGCCAAGGCCTCTGTCTCAACAACTTTCTCAGCTAAACTTTAGCCTACTCATCATTTTTGACTATTTGGGGGCTTTTTTTTTTTTTTCTTTTTTTCTTTTTTCTCTTTTTTTTTTTTTAAGAAAGAAGAAACAAATGCTGATATGGTCACTTTTGGGGACTACTAGGGGAGAGAACAAGCTGTGCTTTTATATGCGTAGTATAGTGCCTAAGTGTACCCAAGGTAAAAGGTCGTCCTGTTTTAACTTTGTGAGTTTTATGCCAATGAAGTTGAATCATAGGGAAAGTGTAGGGATATGGGATTTGGCTGAAATGTGTTCCCTGTCTCCCATCTGAGCTGCATCACATGGAAGAGGTAGATGAAACTGGATTTGGGCATGAGTAGTTGAGAACTGTGTTCAGCTCTGGGGCCCCCAGGACATGAAGGACATGGACCTGTTGGAGTGGGTCCAGCCGAGGGCCACAATAACAATCAGAGGGCTGGAGCCCCTCTCCTATGAAGACAGGCTGAGGGAGTTGTTCAGCCTGGACAAGAGAAGGCTCCAGGGAGACCTTACAGTGGCCTTCCAGTACCTAAAGAGGGCCTACAGGAAAGCTGGGGAGGACTCTTTGTCAGAGAGCGGAGTGACAGGACAAGGAGTAACTTAGGCTTTAAACTAAAAGAGGATATATTAAAATTGGATATGAAGAATAAATTCTTTTACTGTGAGACACAGGCACCGGCTGCCCAGAGAAGCTGTGGATGCCCCATCCCTGGAGGTGTTCAAAACCAGCCTGGATGGGGCTTTGGGCAGCTTGGTCTGGTGGGAGATGTCCCTGCCCCTGGCAGGGGGTGGTGGAACCAGGTGATCTTTAAGGTCCTTTCCAACCCAAACCATTCTGTGGTTCTGTGAGTGCAGACCTCGGAGCTCTGCTCTGCTCAGGGACAGTTCTTAAAGACTGCTGTCTGGAAAGCTTTGGCATGAGATCTTGCTTCAGATTTTGGGCATGCATTCTTAGGTCAATCTTTCTTTTTGGTCTAAAACTTATTTCTGTCACAACTTTCTAGAGATTGTTCATATTTCATGCGATTTCTGCAGATCTAACTGAAACAACTTACACTGTGTACACATATTAAATATATTTATATATATATATATTTTCTGCATAGCACATTCCTTCCCGTTAGTGTCAAGTGACCATTTCTTTTCTTTCTGTGGGTACGTGTAGACCCACAACCCCCTACGATATCTTGGATTACGTATTTAGTCTTCCCCACCTGATGCAGACACTTAAAGCTGCAGAAGCAGGGCCCAGGTGTCTTTTGACAGAGGTTATGCATGCATTAACTCAAGACATCTGTGCACAGAAATTAATCCCTCTCACGTAGCTCAAGGAGAGACAGAAGGCGAGGTTTTAATGTGTTTGCATGTTGCAGCACAGAGGCAATGCCAGAATCACAGAATATCCCAAGCTGGAAGGGACCCACAAGGATCATCAAGGATCATCAAGTCCAGCTCCTGGCACCACACGGGTCTACCCAAAAATTCAGACCATATGACTAAGAACTGCTGAGGTGCAGGCTGAGATGGACACGGGACTGTGTGGGTCTGGGTGCTTGGGCGCAGAAAAGCAGTGCAGCTGGTCACTGAGGAAATCCATCTAAATGTAGGGCTGCCCTCTGTTGGCAAGCCAGTCTGGCCGAGTTAGGCTCTAAGGAAGGGTTTTGGTGTGTAGCCAGGACACGGGTCAGGGCAGCTCCTCAAGCCCTGAGCTGCAAGGTGGTCCGGGATGGTTCAGCTGCAGCCCCAGGCAGCAGCAGCCTGCCAGTCACACTGGCAACATCACACAATTTAGGAAAGCAAGACCAGAAGGGGACCAAATGGTGCTAGATCAATACCTGCATCAGGTGTTGTTAGACTGCTTCTGTACAACCTGGAGAACCTGGTGATGGAGCACTGGAACAGGCTGCTCAGGAAGGTTGTGGAATCTCCTTCTCTGGAGATATTCAGGGCCTGTCTGTACGCCTACCTGGGCAACCTGCTCTGAGGAACCTGCTTTGGCGGGGGGGTGGACCCAATGATCTTTTGAGGTCCCTTCCAACCCCTACAATTCTGTGAGAAGGAAATGAACAGCTACCTGAGGGACTTGTCTCATCCCATCATGAAACTCTCGGCAGAAATTTAACAGTCATCAGGATTTGCAGAAAATATTCCACTTTTGCATGGCCTTCACGTGTACTTGTCACATAACACACCAGCATGTGCACTGGTTATTTGGTTTAAAAAGGGGTTGAATTCAGGTGTTTTATCCCAGCCTCTCACATACTTGTACATGGGTGATAGCATCTGAAATGTTCATAGGTGCACGGGGCAGAGCAGACCGAATATTAAGCCTGAAAATGAACCAATTTGAAACCTCCAGACTGAACTTGTCTTTCAGAGTGAGCCACGCCAACGGGAGTGTTTGACCCAGGAGCCGATGAAAGGTGTGCTGTGTCACATCGTGCTGCTTTCTCTTGGGCTTTGGCAGCTCATCTCGCTACCGGTCGGAATCGGGGTGGATGGAAATTTGGCCACCACTGCAACTGAAATCCAGCAGTGTCAGTAACCACCAACAGGACTCTCTCTCAAATATCACCCATGACATTTTGCATATGTTTAAAGACACAGCAGGGTTGCTACATAGTTGTGTTTGTTTTTAATGATCCGCTTTTTAGCTTCTCTCCCTCAAAGCTCTTTGATGCAGATACACAGCCACAGAAAACTTGCCATGAGCTGTTGTTTTCTAGGAAAAAGAAGCAGTGGTCCAAAATCAGCATGGGTGGAAACAAAAGATTTGTGTTGGCTAAAATTGACTTACATATTTTCTATTCGTTGTTTTATTTTCATCACTATGTGATAAAAACACCAACCCATGCTGATTTTAAGGATTTAAAACAAATACACTTGGTTGTCAGCAGGTGGCTCTGCATCGAGTCTGAGCTCTGTTCTTGACGCTGCCACAGAACTAGAACTGTTTTGAATAATCTTTTTAATTAATATTATTTTTTTTTAAGACAACAGGAAGATGATAAAGGCCTATGACTTGTCAGTATGAAAGATATTTGCCAGGGGAAAGATAAGAAAATTAAAATCTCTTGCTTGGAGGGTTGAAGGGAGCTGTGGCAATGCTAACACAATGCTGCTAGCGAAAATACCCAGTCATTGTAAAAGCAGCCACCTCATCTCTGCTAGATATGCAGCCAGATTTTCAGGTAGTGCATCCGGCATTTTGTTTCTGTTTGAGGGTTCTTTATTTTTTTGTGCTTGTTGTTGTTTTCTTTTCAAATCCCTGCTATTTACATAAAGGACATTTCTGAGGCATGATGTCACTGAGTGCCAACAGTGTCAGTGGAAGCACTGAAACTTTGAATTTGACTATCTTGCTGCAGTAAATGGGAAATTTTCCACGTCCTTCAGTGGGAACACGACTGGCTCCTCTGAGCCTCACCGTATCAGTCCAAGTGAGGCTGCGGTGACTCCAGCAGTGCTGCGAATCAGACAGTGTATGAAACTAATCCAGCTGCAGCAGCGGCTTCATGAATATACAACAACATATCCTTGTCTGAAGTTGTTCTTGTAGCTATCAAAACTGTGTTCACGATGTTGCACAGGAAAAATGTAAAGGCCGACTTGGGGCCCTCTGCACCCTGAGCACCACACCAGACTGCTGCTTCTCAGTTTGGCATTTTTCAGTCTCTGTCTTTTGAAACTGAATTTGTGTGCTGCCCTGCATGTGTTTTTTGTTCTCCCCCCCCCCCCCCCCAAAAAAAAAGACTAATTAATTAAATTAATTGTATAGCATATACTGGACAAAACAGAGGAAAGTGTTTCCCTGTGTTTCTTTCTTATTTTAACAGTGGGCAGCAGCTTTCTATAAGCAGGTGAGGAGGATCCTCAGCTAATGTGTATGTAAAAGCTTCATGAATTTATGAGAATAATGAATTTGGGTTAGGTTTTGAGAAAGAAACCTGGCCTATACCGGATGAGTGGGTTGTGGAGAAAATACAGTGTATAAGGAGGGGGGAACAAAAGGACAATATTTTAGCCACACCTAAATATTCCTGGCCATTTCCATATTGCAGCATATAAGTTGAATTGATTATACTTATGGCACTTAGGCTGGAGCACTTTTGATCTTTTTCATGAAGAAAACAATTACATCCTTTTCTGAAATTTAGCTCTGACACGTCTTCCAGTCATACCAATCCTGTTCTGCAGAATCATAGAATCACAGAATAGTCTAGGTTGGAAGAGACCTCCAAGATCACCGAGTCCAATCTCTGACCTAGTGCTAACAAGTCCTCCACTAAACCCTAAACTCTAGATCTAAACGTCTTTTAAAGACCTCCACTTCCCTGGGCAGCCTATTCCAGTGACTAACAACCCTTTCAGTAAAGAAGTTCTTCCTAATATCCAACCTAATTCCATGACATTCTGCTTGGCAGTGAATTATTTTTCTGTAATTAGAGCTTTATTTTTATTTTATTTTTATTTTTTTTTTCGAGGGAAAGGAAGGATATTTATTTGTTTTCAGGATTTTATTTCAGTCAATGTGTTGATTTATCTAAGGTAACACTGAGCTACTGAAGTGAGACTGGAAGGGAGCAAAGAAGTAGGTCAGGTTCCTGAGGTTCCCTGGGTACCTTGCTTTTCAGTACAGCCATGCAATGGCAGAGGGCTACTGCTCTTCACACCCCTGCCACGCTGCATTGCAAAGAAGAGTTTGCTGGTCTTTTGATTGCAGACTGGTGCTGCATGTGTTATCAGTTTCTTTTTAAGCTTAAAAACAATGAAGATCAGTTTAGATCTCTAGGCTTCCCAGGGGACAGTTTACAGATGCTTATCTGCTGCTAACACCTGCATGCTGATGGTGCTTATTTTCTTAGTGCCTTGGAAAAGATATTGTGAAAGAGCAGGTTGGAAGACAGGTCTGGGGATTCCCTAGTCCAACCCAGCTGCTCTAAGCAGAATCAACTGGAACAGGTTGCTGAGGGCCATGTCCTGGGATTCTGAATATCTCCAAGGGTGGAGATTTCATAGCCTTTCCAGACAACCTGCTCCAGTGCTCAGTTATCCTTAAAATAAATAAATAAATAATAAAATAAAATAAATAAACCCAAACCCTTTTCTTACATTCAAACGGATTTGTTGTATTTCAGTTTGTGCCCATTGCCTCTTCTATCACTGGACACCACTGAGAAGAGCTTGGCTCCATGTTCTTTACTCCCTCGTGCCAGGTATTTATGCACGTTGATAAGATCTCCCTGAGCCTTCCCTGCTCAAAGCTAAGCAGTCCCAGCTCTTTCAGCCTGTCCTCCTGTGACAGATGCTCCAAGCCCTTAATCACCTTAGTGGCCCTTTGCTGGACCTGCTGCAGTATGTCCATGTCACCCGTGTACTGGGGAGCCTAGCACTGGACACAGCACTCCAGGTGTGGCCTCACCAGAGCAGAGCAGTGGGGAAGGAGCACCTCCCTTGACCTGCAGGCAATGCTCTCCCTAACACAGTCCAGGATGCCGCTGGCCTTGTTTGCTTCAAGGGCACATTGCTAGCTCATGGTCAATTTGTTGTCCACCAGCACACCCAGGTCTCAGCAAGGCTGCCTTCTAGCCAGTCAGCTCCTGACATCTATATGGGTGCATGGGGTTATTCTTCCCTAGATGTAGGACCTCACATTTCCTTTCATTCAACTTCATGAAGTTCCTGCCTGCACATTTCCCCAGACTGTTGAGGTCCCTCTGGGTGGCACCACAACTGTCTGGCATATCAACCTCGTCTCCCAGTTTTGTATCGTAACTTGTTGAGGGTGCACTCTGTCCCATTGTCTAGGTTATTAATAGAAAGGTTAAGGTTAAACAGCATTGGACCCAACAGGGCACTAGAAGGGGCACTGGGTGCCCAGCATGATCAAAGGCCAGTGGGGCAAAGACCTTGTGGCTCAGTGCCCGAGTGAGACAAGCAGGGCATGTCTGGTGACCAGGATCAGTCCCAATCACCAGGCAAGTCCATAGTGACGAGGTGGGTCTGTGGGGATGGTTATGGCACTTATCAGTGTGGCACATAGTCATGCTGTAGTTCCAGCAAGGGCAAGGGGGAGAGCTTCACCCTTGAAGTAGTTCCCATGGGAAGAAGCCCCACTGAGGCTTTCTCCAGCTCTTTCTTCAAAACAGCTCTTATCAGCTGGTCTTCTATGTCGCCACATTGGTGGGCGGCACTGCTCAGGGCCCTGACAGTGAATTTGTGAGGCTGGCTATTAGGATAAACTGCCTGCTTTCCAAGAGGAGTAAATGGGATGTGGAACTTCAAGAAACCACAGTAAAGGTGAAACCTGGGGTTTTGTACTTCTGTCAGTGGGATGAACAAGAAAGGAACCATACAGAATTTGCAGATTTTAATGAATTTCTACTCTTCTATGCCAAATACAAGTCACTCTGTATTTATTTCATCTGAGCACTCTTTTCACAGGTGAAGTGTGACTATACTGGATTTACTGCTTCTCTGACTCTTCAGGAACTGGATAACTGAGAACAAAACCAGCCTGATTAAAGCTCAAGAGTACACAAAACTTGCTTAGCTGAGAGCAAACATTGTGAAAGTTATTTACAACTAGAACAACACAAGCTTTGTTTCTTTCTTTTGTTATTATCATATAGATAATATTTATTTGTACCTAAAATAACAACTTCACGATACTTGAGAGTTTTCCTAATTTGCACACTGGTCTATTCATTTCTGTGATAGTTAATTTCTAGCATTTATTACAAAATAATGAGGAGCTCTTTAAAACTACACATGTATGTGGTACAGTAGAAAACCAGTGCTATTTTCCAAAGTACAAAGAATAACATTGCAAAAGAAAAACATGACAATGCATCGTGGACATTTCTGTATTTTTAAAATACGTTTTCCTAATAAAATCTCTGTATGGTAGAGATGAGTTTAACTTCCATGGGTGTCAATGGCTGGAGAGCATTCATTGACACTGTGCATGCTTACATGAAGAATTAGTCAGGTCTTTGATTTCTTCATCCAAACTTGGTTATTGGATATGTAGTCTGTATTTGCCTTGACTTTATAAACATCTGAAGATAATTATTCTTAGCTTCTAGTACGTAACTACAGCAGGAAGATGTCTTAGACAAAACTATGGATAAGAAATATGAGTTATAACCACTTTATGTCTTTTTTTTCTTTTTTTTTTTTTTTTTTTTTTCCAGATGCACACTTAGGTTCAGATTTACTGCAGGGCAAGCCAGTGGAAGGTATTCTGGTGTAAATAACCGGTCTTAATCTCTTTTGAAGTCAGGTTACATCTGTAAAACTAATTCCTCCTCCCACTGCTGTTTTATGTCTAGATGAAAAAGTGCAGGGATACAGTGCATCTGAAATCATCTCAGTAAAATATAAGTCATTTTATCACAAATTTTGGAAACACTGTTAAAAACCGGTGAGCCCTTGCACTTTGTATACTTACACATTTGCACAGTTAATGCAAAATACGAATATTGTATTAATGCAGCATGTCTCGTTCTTGTTACAAACAGTAAATGATTACACCAGGTGCAAGGCAGAAGACAACCAGCATTAAATTTCTAGTTTCCCACACACATATATAATATTTTACAGTAAAGAAACTCATTAAAATATTTGTTGTCTGAAACATTAAGTGTGACCCTGAGGCATGCTGAGCACCTGAGGTAACTATTTAGAATCACTCAGTGTCTCCAGACATCCTGGCTACGTGTCAGCATTTACATCCCAGAAGACTTAGCTGTGAGATTTCAGCACAAAGACAACCGATAGCTTTGCTGAGTTACAGTGATAGTCACATTGTGGCCTGAGCTTCATTGACGTCACCAAAGCTGTGTCCACTTGCATCGATAGTGGCTTTGGCCCACATTTTCTTCAGTGGGGCTTACTGGCATTTTCTGGTGGCACGGCTCAGCAAGAACAACGTTAGACAGCACTTGGCAAGACAAAAAATCTGTTTCTCAGGAGAACAATGTGTTGCTTATTAAAAAGGAGAAACAAAGGCGATGGAATTCTGTTTTTAGTTCCATGTTGTCTGACAGCCTGAATAATAATGCTGGAATTCATTTCAAAATAGAATAAACCAGTATTCCTATTATGAATATATTCAATTCACAGTTTTGTAAGTGACCATTAATGGCACGTTTTTTAGAAGAAATGCCATGTCATTGATACAGAAACAGTGCAGTTGCATATATAGTTCTACTTCCCTAAATCGTCCAAAATTCAAATACCACCATTGCACAGCTATGGCTAAAACAAAAACACTGTTAGACGACATAGACCTTTCACAGTTAATGAAGTTTCCAGCTTAATGTTATAAAGTTTATCTGCTCTCTACTGACCTCTTTAATACTACCATCATCTTTCTGTGTGAAGAATGTGTCTGCGAGCCTAAGAGTTTTACCTGAGCAAACACATCTGAATAAATGTCCTTCTTTCTGTGGATTAATACTTTGAATTTTATTGCAACCGTTGGCTGAAGATACAGATGTTCAGAAAATTAAAGAGAATTTTTGTGAGCCTTTGCATGTGCAGTTTGTAAATAAAAAAATAGTCTGTTCTCAATTTCCATCCCTATTTATGTATTTATATATGCCATTATATATATTTATAATTATTGTTCCATCATTCAAAAATATTGGAAAATAATTATGCATGTAAGTATATGAATATATGAATAATATTTTTCCAAATTGTACTGGCAGTGATTTTGGCTGTAACTGCTGGGGTTTCCTCCCAGGAGCTGAAAAGCACTCCCTTTGGAGCTGCTTAACGTTCTTCACTGTACACCAGGCGTTGCTGAGCGAGAGGAGCCTTTCCCTCCCTGCAGTCAGATTGGATCTTCTGCATGTGAGACGTGTTTTTGGCTAGGCTATTTTTTTTTCTACTGCAAGTAGGGGCAATTCCACTGTTTTGTCCAATTCATCCAGGTAACGGTTGGCAAGATGGCACGTGCCTCTATTTTGGATCTATTTCAATGAATTGTGTAGCAATAGTTTTTAAATGCCATATTATAAACTCCCTGAGTATTCACTAGGAAAATATCAGCTTTTAATAAAACTGAAAGTCTGTGACTAAACTGAAGAAAGGACGGTGTATTAAGCTATGATATTAACGGGGCACACAGTGGGAGCATGCATAAAAGGTTACAGTGCTCTAAAGTAGGGTATGCACTGAAGTATTCAGCACGATTTCAGTACTCGTATAAAACTGAATCCAATTAAAGAGCTTTCTGAACATTCCCTAATTCTCCTACCATCTCTGAGATGGCTCTGTCGTCTATGCTGTTACCAGGCTGCATTGCAGTACATTGCATGTATTAACAGATTTCATAGCAGTATACATGAGAAATAGTACACTTTGGTAAGATGCAATACAGAATTCTGATTCTCTGTGTTGTGAAATACTCACCTTCCAACCTCCATTCCCATTCTGTGATGAGAACGGACACACTTCAACCTTCAATGCATTTTACTCTAAATACAGTGGGCTGTAAGGAACAGAAGCACCAAACCACTACCATAACACATTTTAAAATAGGAATTTTAGGAGCAAAACCCAAGGAAATCCAGTTACCATCCTTAACAGTTATTCTTCCTTTGAAAACAAGTAGGTCTTTTGCAATTTGAACAGAGCACACATATAAAATGCAGTATCCTATAGTGCTATTGTCATGCAAGGTCCATAGATTAGAGGAAGATGGAATTCCTCTTTCCAGTGTTGGTGGATGATTTGTCACATTCCTTAGCGTTGTGGGGATGCTTTATGAAAGACCTAACTGTGACACACTGTACAATGGAAACTGCTGTAGGATACCTAATTCTGATTGCTCTACATTTTCAGTCTTGGTCTCACAATACTGAAATAGAGCATGTTTTTGAATACAGTTTCCCTACTGGCATAAAGTAAAAATATTAAACTTTCTTCGTCACTCTAGGAAGCTAAAGGGTGAGGTTTGTGTTAATTTGCTGTAGTGGCTTAAGTCTCATTTCAGTATGCAAAGATTCTCTTGCACTTCTGTGCACGCACAGACTAGGTCCAGCAATGCTGAGAAACTAGCATAAGTCATGTATCGGTAGCTGCTGGAAAAGTGATTTTATTGTTTTAACTGAAGCCATTGCCAACAGGAACAAAAATCTAGATGAAAAATGGAGAATGCTGCCAGTGGGCCCTTAGGTAAGAGCTCCAACGCGCAATTCCTCAATGCTGTGGGATTAGCAATGGGAAAATATCAGTCCTTTGGCACATATGCAACACGCTGATACTTGTCCTGTAAGATCTGCTGAGCTCAACAAGACACATTGCAAAGGACTCAACCACCAACCATTTTGCTGGAGTTCATGGGTATTTCCACTGGTTATTCTACCAAAATGCCCATATTCACATACCCATGGGAGACCAGGCTGGCCAGCCGGGAGGTGTGAAATGTTCCAAACCACCGAGCTGGTGAGGGACACGGAAACGAAATGAGAAAACGCTGAGAAGCTGAGCACTGTTTGCTTAGAGGAAATAATGACTTTTCAAAGCATAAACAAATTTGTGCCACTGTTAGCAGAGAAAATCATCTGTAAGCATGTCTCGGATGTCATACATACTCCATAATGTATACAGTGGAAAACTTTTGCAGTGTTTTACAACAGCCAGTAGGAAAAAAACCACACGTGTTTAACTAGGTATTTAGAGGGATTTAAGGTTCTGGCTTATGCCCTGCACTTACTGTATTATGAATGCACACTCTAGGAGGGAGGGCTGACGGATATGCATGCCGAGCAAAGTTTTGGCTGGCTAGCAAGACGAAACAAGACAAACTCCTGTACAGTTTATTTCTATCAATATGTGTAATCAAATAGCTTTAAACCTGCACCTTGATCAAAACTTTCAACTGGTGTAATTTGGCTCTGTCCTGCCAGCCCCCTCGGCACCCCCTTTGCTGCCTGAAGTCAGCTGCTGCTGGTGGCCAGGGGAAGAATTGGCTTGGGCAAGCGGTCTGTCTGTAAAATAATCCCGTTTTTGTTTACTGGGGTACTTTGCAGGCAGATCACTTCACTCATCTGGTCCACTGGAAGGATTCAAAAATGCCTGTACTGGCACACAGGAGGCAGGGGAGGTGGGGGAAAGGCAGGATTGCTGCTTTACACACACAGCACTGGTTTAACAGGCTTGAACTATGGCCCAAATACAACCACATGCAGGGCACCAACGAGAGTTTGTGACTGGGTTCCTGCAGCTCTCCCTTCCCACCACCTTCAGTTTAGCATTTCAGGCAACACCCAGATCTCCTGGCCTGGCCGAGCCCTGTGCCACAGGGCCTGAAGTGGGTCAGAGCCTCTCTGTGTCGGCAAGCCAACAGGAAACCTCACAGGACAGGGGGTTGCCTCGGATCCTTCCAGCAGCTCCTCTCCCAGCGTGAGTGGGGACATGATGAGGAGGGGCAGGGGATGCCGTGGTGCTGGGCCTCTGCCACGCTTGATCCCCTGCCAGCCTAAGCTTCCTTACGGAGCTTATAGCACGGGCAGAGGCTCGAGCAAAGCCCCTGCTGCTCCCAGAGCCTCCGAGGCGACGTGCCCCGGGATCATAGCGGTGCCAGCAAGCTCTGCATCTGCTCAGTCTCAGCTGTGCTCAGAAAGTGGGGGAAGGGAGAAGAAGAGACGAGTGAGCCTATTAGTATTTATTATTTGTATTTTTATAGCACCTGAGTGCCTAGTCACGGACCAGAACTGCATCCTATTAGCACTGTGCAAACCCCAAAACGAAATACTACAGTCCCTGCCCCAAAAGGCTTACAGTCTAAGTATCTGAACAGAGGGATGCAAGGAGATGGAGAGGTAAAAGGGAACGGTGACAAAACGCTGATCACTGTGACAGACAGCATTGTTTTTCTATTAAGAGCTATCAGAGTTCTCAAATGCTTAGTTGAACTTCGGCATTCTTCACCCTGTCAATACTTTGTATTTCTCGTGAAAAAAAGCATTAATAAATCCCACAGAATCCACATTATGTTCACTGAAAACATTTTGCAAGAAACACATGTAAGGTTATTTTAAAAAAATTACTGTTTAGTTTATATGTTCTAAGTAGATGTCTGAACACGTTTACAAAGTCTACACATGCAGTGTAAAATTAATTTTTTTGACAAACTTTCTGACTCATTAATTTAATTTGCACTGTTGCAAAAAAAAAAAAAAAAGATGCCTTTTAATTCAACTTTTAAGAAAAAAAAAAAGTGATTTAACCTCAACTACTACTATTCTGGACACTGTTGTATCTCCTCTGTGCCAAAGATTTTAAAAATAATCTGAACAGAAATTATGACCTTGGCAGAACTAAAACCAGTACTAAATACAAGGACAGAGAACTGGGTATTTAGGAGATGTATGTAACCGATTTAACAGGTTTCTCTGATCAAAAAAGTGTGATTACAACTTTATGTGAGAAGGGCATGTGATTCACAACTATCTTTTTTGCAAGCGTATTCTATGTGCATATTAATAACTTCCCTGTAAGGGGGCCAATCCTACCGCTCTGCTCCAAGTTTCACTAACATCAACACCTCTTTGACACCGCACTCTATTCTGCTGGCCAGCTACCGTGTGTCATAGTTAATACTGCAAATAACTCAGTGGAGTTCAATATTCCTGGTTTTACCTGTAATTACTGTGTGGTAGTACAAGTTTTAACATCTTGTAGAGGCCTGCATGATGGTATGATTTACACCCATGAAAAGGGATGAAAGAAAATAAGAATTAGATGGAGAGTTTTTAGACTCGTTAAACATTTTTCATGATCAGCTTTGTCGCTAGCCATTTGGATAGCCTCCTCCACTGAAGTCACGTAAGTTACGTACACTCTTTACCTGAAAACAACTTCTGATATTAGCTTTCTTCTATGCATTCTCTAAATTGCTGTAAACATCCAAGATATCCATATATGTATATGCACAGAGATACATGTCTATGTCTGCGTGTATATACACGCATACATGTCTAGGTATACATATATTTATACACACAGACATACACATACATATGCATATACATGGATAACAGAGCTATGACATAGTTAGAAACAATAATGTCATTTTTATTGCATTTTTAAGTATCATAGAACAAGGGTATTATAGGCACACATCTTAACTACTCATCCTTACTACAGTCCTAAAGCTCATTTACCTGAGATCTGCATCTGTAAAAATAGTTCCATTTTTAGCTGCATGTTACAAAAGACTAAATATCAGCCCCACAGATATGAAATTACAACTTATTTTGAAACTAGTGCTACAAGTAAAATATGCTATCTTATAAAAAAGGTACTGCTGAAAGAGATACATATTAAAAAGGAAACATGATTCTTAGACGTTTAAAAATCTCTTTATGCCTTCCCATATTGTAATAAATTTATAAAAAATATTTGACACAGAAAGTCTCCACAGAAAGCATCCTACTGAAATCACGTACCCTTTAAGCCACCCACCTTGCAAAAGTTACATAGTTCAGGAGGGCAGACTCAGTATTAAAAGTACTTAATTTCCATCAGTTTTCATCATCCCGTCTGTAGTGAATAGTTTGTATTTCCTGAGCTATGAACATAGCCATCTCTCTGGTGCCCGCAGCGATCACTCGGCAGGACATAAGATCCAGAGGTCCCCCTGAGGACAAGAAGGTTAATAAGAACTGTTTAAGGTGATGTAAAAAGGTAATGTATTCTTAAACATAAACCACACTGTAATTAGATAGGTTCAGAGACACTGAAGCAACTTCATATATAGCTCCTTTTGGGGTGAGAAGGACAACTCTTTCTCATAGCTCCTTTTGGGGTGAGAAGGAGTTCAGGAACTGTTATCTTGAAATCTCTTGCACAACAATTATTTCAGAAAATTCTAGATACAGAATCAAAGCATACAACAGAAGTGGTGAATGTTTAGATTTGTTCAGTATCCAACATTAAATGTAATATTTCCTTCTTCTAGTAAAAGGAAGAGATAGAACAGAAATCAGTTCAGTCAGTATACCTTTCTTCTTAATGCACAATATCTTTCCACAGTATTGACCAGTAAACCATTACTCTGAGATGTGTACCATACAAATGAATAAAACAATAAACCAGAGACTGTGTTGTCCTTTACTCCCTCTGAGCAGTTCCTAAACATATATGTTCAGACATGTACTTGAGAGTCCTTCTTTCTTGGGAGGATGTCTCTGCTGAAATCTGTTTGGAGTCAGAGCATGTCTACCAATTTCCCAGGCTAGTCCTTTACAGTAAATCTGATGCTTTGAAGGAATTACAAAGTTACAGAAATACAGTTTCACTCAGAAGGCCTTTGATGTGATGAAACCCCAAGCTGGAATTACATCACTGTGGTATGAATAACGAGCCAGTCTAATGAAGAGTGCAGGCGTTTCTGCAGAATATTGCCAGAAATGAGACTGAGCCACAGAAGGAGGACTGTACTGAGGTAACTCGAGGTGCCTTGAAATAGCCACGTGGTCCTCAGAAAGTCAATGACAACAGGAATATTTCACTCACCTGAAGTGTCTATCACAGTGCCACCCGCCTCTCTAATGATGACAGTAGCTGCTGCCATGTCCCAGCAGTGTAACCCAAACTGATAATACGCATCTGCGGCACCAGATGCCAAGTGGCACAGAGCCAGGGTGGAGCTTCCAATTACACGGACCCTAAACATAGCAAGAAGGGGACAAAGCAATGTAAAGAGGAAAGTGCCTTTGATTTCAGCCTATGCATCAAGACTGAAAAATATGCAACAGACCTGATTTTTTAAAAAATTACTTTTGGTGACAAATGTGAGACATATATTGTAAGATATCTTACCCATGTGCTTGGGCCTTGAGTAATCTCTCAATGTTACCAAGGAACAGTTTCAAAGTTGCAGGGTCACGTTTTGGACCAATTTCTGTTAAAATTAAGGCCTTCGAGATATCTGTAAAGTAGGGAGTTGTTTTCATTAATTCAACAGTTTCCAGATAGTTTCTCAAAATTTGTTCAAAATAAACACTAATGGACTTTTCACAGAAAAACAATTATCATGTCTCTTTTTTTATGCCAAATTCTTTCTAATGATAGGATAAGTGAAAACTTCAAATAAAAAAAATAAGCAAGATTAGATTTTTCTTATCAAATGGCATGATTTAAATACTTTTTTTTTTAAAAAAAAAAAAAAAAGAAGAAAAAAAGAACAGCAATATGAAAACCAAGAATGCATCCTTTAATTCCTGCCATTTTCATACATTGTTTTGTTTCATTGACCTGCTAGCTTTTGGCAAATTCACAAACTTCAGCAACCAATGAAGAATAATACAGTGACATAGTAACTATTAATGATATTAGAATAATCATATTTGAAAACAGAATGGATCTTGAATAGGAAATTTCAGTGTAATTTTTTAACAAATTATAAGTACTCGGGAATACAGGAAGATGAGTAAACGATTCTACTTAAAACACCAGTCATCCAGTAATAGCTTCCTTTTATTATGGCATTTTAAAGACTGAAGACACCTTATGACTGAAAAGCCCTATTTCTTACCATCAACTAAAATAGTTTTAATAATAATAATAATACGTGAGTATTGCATTTGTACTGCGATCAGCAAAGACAATTCCAGCTTCCGTCAGATAAGGTTGTTAGCTTTGTGTACAAAGGAAAGACTCACAGTGACTTGCAAGGTGTTGATGTAGTCCTCACATGAGATCTGCATATTACTTGTATATAACAAGTGTATCCCAGTTTAGGTGGAGATGGTTGATCAACTGCCAAGTGTCCCTGCTTCTGCTGTGCCAGGGGAACTTGAAGGCATTAAATATATACCAAATCTCAAAGGTTTATCTGTTGATTACTTGCTAACTAGGCTGTGCCCAAATGTCAGGTGTCACCTTCTACCCTGCATTAAAGGCTAGGCATTCATTCACATAGGGAATGTCTACCTGGTTATTACAGCTAATTGTGTAAGTTGAAAGCTCTTAGCAGAAGTAGCAAGGAGGTTTTCAAAAGCAGATGCAGGTGGAGCAAGACATCATTTAATTAAACAGGCTACCGGTGAATTTAGTATTGCAGAGGAACATTATGGATTCGAGCAACGTGGTAAGTGGTTGGTGAGTAGCAGGTATGCAATTAGATTGAAAGTTACAGGATATCACAAAGCTGAACTGTAGGAACATATTTAACAATCACTTTTTAAATTACTGCCTTAAAATAGAGCAACACTGATCAAGACACACTGCAGGGTACTTGCTGCTTCAGTCACAAATGGAAACTCTGGATGGTGAAAGCAAGCTGCCTTAGATGTTTTTGCATAACATACTCAATTTACAATTACAGAATATTTAATGCAAACTTAATTGCTAAAATGCACCAGGCATTCAAACTGCACTAGTCATAGCTAGGTCACGACTAAGACAGTTGTTGTGTTATTAAGTATATTTCTGATGAATAAATGGATCTCTCCAATTTTAGTAAAAGCTATAGCCAGGTAGAAATTTTATGAAAAGACTATGACAAGCTAGAGGGAGGTCTCTGCTAGAAGAAGGAGCAGGCTGATCACAAAACCCAATAGAGTTTTGGGTGTTCAAGGTACAAGAGAAAATTTGCTTCCTACTCCTCACTCTCATAGAGATTTAACAGTGACAGGGATACATTTACGACAAAAAGACCAATTCTGTTGAACATAGAAGACTAAGGAAAGAAAATATATTTACAATGTTAGTACATGTAAGGACAGACCTGAATCTAAGTGTGAGAAGAAAGTAAAACTCAAGATCAAAGGGAAGATGGAGCCTTTGTTTAAATGTATCCTGACTGCTTGTACTCCCAACCCAGACCTCTACAAAATTTGCCACTGATGAACAGTTTTTTGCCTGTACTGTAATTTCAAATGATTGTCTGAACAATGAATGTGTAGCACAGATCAGTGTTACACAGAGTTACACAACAACCACATTTCCTGAAAACAAAAGGCATGAAGTAACATGACAGCCCAGAACTCCAACACGTCATGCATTGGTGAAGGCTACTTGAATTCCAGCTGTAGATACAGGGAAAAACATACTCTTTTCCAAGCTTGGTTTATTTCGCTGAAGCCACAGTCCTTACAGGAAAAGAACAACTGTGACCATATACACTTAATACATTGACAGAAGTGAGACTACAGAAGGTCCATCTTCACTGATGAAAGCACCCACCACCAAATGATGTCTCTCAAAACAAAGGAAAATTTCAAAGCATTTGAAAGGGCAGAAGGTTTGCTTCCCTTGCTGTGTTCTAAACGCCCACACAGACTGCAAGACCAGAGAAAGAAGGACAAAAGTGGTATATGCCAAAATTATTCCCTGCTCAACTGGAGACCAGAAATTTTTGACTGCAAAAGCAAGTGAGGCTATTCTGACAGTGGCTCAGACAACCCAACCAAGAGTACTCCTGATTTTCCTCATAGCCTCTGCCAGAACAGGCTCTTGTGGATTACAGGATATTCAAGTACAGACAAAAAAAAAACAAAACAAAACTGTGCATAATCAAGGCTTACAATCTTAGGTGCTACTGACTTAACAATTTTCTCCATCTCTCCAAATGGGCAGACCCTTGCTCACTATTAATTTAGGTGAATAGCCAAACTTCCCCAAATTTTGAGCTCATTAAATATTTCAAGATCATTAAAATCTCTTTTTGTGGTGAAATTTTAACCATCTCCTGTGTATAATGATGTATGTTTTTAGCACATGTGGGCTGATGTCTGTAACTTTATGTTATTTTCTTCTCTGCAGTTTCCATGATTAAAAGGAAACTTCTCTACACACATTTGACTATTGTTGATTTATCAGTAAAAGGATTCCATTGAAGTGCTGACTAAGTGCTGCTATCTAATTGTATGTTGAAACATACCTCACACAGGAAAGCAAGCTGTTAACCCTTTTGAAGCATGCATCCTTTAGTTGACTGTTAACATGTACGCCTACAGACATAATTCACTTTATGATATACAAGTTTATCAGGAAAAGAAAGTGAATGACAGTCACTGTAGTACTGTAAATTTGATTCACCATTCCCATTGCATCTTGCTCATGAACAGTGATGCCAGTGTACAGCTGGAATGAAACTGGTGAATCTACTCATTCTTCCTTATTTTAAACAACGTTTCTGAATCAAAATCACTTAGGATTATTTAAGTAGTTCAAATTCAGCTGTATATTTTAAAAAGAAAAGGAGGAAAATTGTGATTTTTCAGAAAAACAACAAACACATAACAACAAAATTATCATGCAAGAGAAATACCTTCCATCAGGATAATGATGTTCATTATCCTAATGATGATTTGCAACAACTCTGAAACAAAATTAACATATTCCTTTTAGAGTTCTAACAAAATCTAGACCAACCTGTCTCTTTTGATACCTGAAGCCTTTTGTCATTACAAAATGCCCCTTGACCTCTTCTACCAGTGTATAATCGTTCTTCAGTGCAGTGGTAAATTACACCAAATTCAAGCTTTAAGATTTTGAAAAGGAAAGAAATGAATGCAACTCAAATTACTCATCATAAATATAAACAACTACTAATGGCAGAAAGATCAGCAATATTTTAATTGGTACATGTAATCAAAGATTATATTGATGCTAATAAACGGGAATAATTTTACTATAACGGTGATATTTGACATATAGGTCATATAAAATTCAGTTTATAAAGAGAAGTTAGTGCAATCTGTTCACGATCTTCTAAACTCTTACTTGCAGCCCCTTTTTGTTCACATTAGAAGAGATTAAATGTTAAGCTGAATTCAAATTCAATTATACGTTTTTATTGAAAATATGCAAGTCCTCTAAGGCCAGATTCTGATCACTTGTGAGCAATCACATCTAGAAGTCCCATTAACTTTGGCCAGGCCCTGAAGATATGCAACCCCAAATACACAGATAGGATTAGTCAGGTATTCAAACTCTGAAGTCATGGCACACTGTTTGCTAACAATGGATTCTTTTATATGTGCTACACCTTTCATGAGGCATTTCATTTGCCTGCCCTTTTGACCAAAGCAATAACCTCCAGTCACTTATTCAGATGTTTCTCTGCAAAATCATTTTTTAAACATAAAGGTGAGAATCTCATGAAACTACAGGACTCAGAGATGGAATTTAAAGAGAAATATCATATATTGTGACCTTCAGTGAAGACCTGAGAATGAGTAACACTAGCCTCTCTGTGGGAATATCTCTTTACCAACAAGAAGGTCACAATTTGACCCTTGATTTGAATCCAAGATATTTAATATTTCTATTATTTTAATAGTTTTCATCAAAAGATCTTTAAACACTTTACATACTTCAATGACCAGCTCCTAAAATCACCCTTAGATAAGTATAACTAACTAGATTCTGACTAGGGGTGGGCAGATACACAAAAGTGAAGTGACTTGTCCAAGGGCACAGAAGTCAGTAAGTAACAAGATGAAGTAAACATCTCAGATGTTCTAGACTCCAAATCTTTTCCTGCTGCCCTCCTCCATTCAACGTGATGTTCATCAGAGATAATTCAAAGGGAAAGGGCTGTCCTTGCTCCTTACCCTAAGGTCCCATGTAAACCAAGTGGTAATATAATTTTTTTTGGGGGGGAACACTATTAATAGACTCTTTCCTGAATACATCTGCAGGAATTTCTTCAGTCCTGTTCAAGGCTTACATTCAGGCCAGTTCCCCTGTGTGTTTTCCTTTGGCTCCTTTTCAGACTGCTATTTTTGTTTTGTTTTGTTTTCCCATCTGTTTATGGAGGGAGTTTTAACATCGTTCTTTATTTTTGTTTCAGCTTTGTTTAGTTTACATAACCCCAAATATGCAGCATCAAAATCATGATGGTGTTCTAGAAAACATAAATATTAGAGAAAACTGTCTGGTAATAATATGTAGTATTCAGAAGGACCTCTGGGAATGAATACACTTCAGAAAAGCATGGAAGTGCTTCTTCGCAGTTTCCATGTTTGAAAAGTCTAACTTGAGAAGTACACAACATTATTTTGTCTAAATCTGTAAGTGCTGCTAGCACATCTGAAAACTATGTTATTATTGCACAGAATTCTTGCTGGCTTCAGTTACAGCTATATATATATATATATACACATATAGACTGTGGACTTAGGCTGAAAGAGGCACATTTCTTGGCAGTTTGGATAGCTATTTCTTCTGTATGTTATATCAAACTTTAAAATGGCAACATCTGAAGAAAAGCCGCTAGCATGAATGAGTACAGCTAGGAAACTCAAAAAAGACAGCATATATATGAAGGCTAGGTACTTTTTTTCCCTTGTAATCAAGCTCTCATGAGGGAAATACAGTCATTTTACTGAGTTAAGAAAACCTCAAAGGCAGACTAAGTGAACTAGGCCCGTAATTTTGCACTCTTCATAAAAAGCAATTCTGAATTGCCTCATAGCAGCAGTGAGCTTTCACAGATACTGCTAGCAGCAGGAAAGAAGCAATCACAATCAACTTAAGAACACTGAGAGAGATGTTTAAATTTTGAATAGGCAGCACTATATTTAACTCATTATGGTTTTGTCTTACAAAACCCTGCTTACACAAGTATCCCCTTTTTAGTCACATAAATCCTGTAATATTTATAATAATTTATAGGAATTATCCTGTACTTGCTAGTTTGCGTAAGTGAACTTTTGCAGGACTGGGATTTTAGACTAGTGGAGTATGACCAAATGCATTTAAAAAGCATGGAAAAGCCTGAAGTGGCTGTTTTTGTTTTTTTTTTTCTTTTTAAGTTCCCACATGGTTTTGAGACTTCTAACCAAATCTCAGGTACCCATCTTAAAGAACATATTTCATACCTCTTTGTTAACAGCAAATCCAATGCTCACTGCCACTGTTGGAAATCTGTGAAAAATAAGAAATAAAATATTATTGATGAAAAATCTCTCCATTTGATACTTAAGCAACTTGCTAAGGCAGCAGAACCCCACATGGAGCTCTGCAACTTTACCTGTGTCAAAAATACTCTTGATATCATACTATTTATCCTTTGCCAGATTCTTTAACTGTCAGTTCCACTTAAAGCATAATTTAATATTTGAAAAAATGCAAGACATAAACTCTTGATCAGGATTTTTACACTAAATGTGTTGTATATTTTAATAATCTTTTTGCTTTATTGTAATTGAACCACCCAGTATAAAATCATTAACATTATAACAAGTCATCACTTTTAAAAGCACATTTTGTTCATGTGAACTGAGAGCATCTGAAATAGCAATTAAGTTGCAAGAAGATACCTTGCTGCTGACCTCAACATAAAGAGAAACTAGTTCCTCTACTCTCTCTTTTGCTAAAAGTGATGGTCATGTACTTAGTGCGATCCTTTTGAGTAAAGTACAATTATTGCTTTTTAAACAATGAAATAAATTTATTTCTTACAAATACATTTTTAAAATGTTTGTAAAAGTCCAGAAAGTTAAAAAAGAAAAAGAAAATTTCACTTAGTTGAATAAAACACTAGCACATGACCTCCCCGCAGACTGAATTCTATGTAATTGCAACAGAAGTCAGGGAAATGCTTTTTTATTTTCTTGAAATGAAAGTTCAATTAAACTGCTAATTGTAAGGCAGAATATAATTTAGGTTTTTAAGTAGAAGTGTTATAAAGAGCCATTAAGTTTACAACTCCTAGCATTCAAATGATGAATTAAAATTTTTGTATTTTTGCAATACTGATCCCTAGATATCTTTTTTTACAGAGCTGTACTTTAGGAGTTTAAAACCAGTATCTACATGCAGCTTAGTTCTCAGTTATACTCTACATGTATGCAATGGCTGTACTTCTCAGGAAAAATGAAGCACTTGTATTTGAAAGGGAGAAAACACCACTATGAAAAGGAATGTGTAGCAACCACAGAAGGAGTTAGGCCAAATGTCATCATAGTACAGCCTTGTTTCTTCAGTTCAGCTCAAGTCTCTACATGTTAATGTGTGGTATATATAAATGAGCTGTGAGTCAAGAGCTTCTGGGTCATTAAGCAATCAGTGAAAACTTTAGCTTACCTTTAGATAACAGTACAGAGCTCTCTCCAGCACAAACACACACTCCCTCAGATATACTGTGTGAGGCATAAAGCAACAGTGGGATGACGCCTACTTACGTGTCGCAGGAACAAATTTACCACAGTAAATTTAACCTTTGAGCAGAAGGGAGGATTTGTGAGAAGCTAGATTTTGCTATTTTATGCGTTTCCAATTCCCCCACCCACTCACCTATGTACAAAATTGCAGGTTCCATCAACAGGGTCAATAATCCAGGTAGGACTCTCAGTGAGGACACATTTTGAACCAGCAGCAGTGGATTCTTCTGCAATAAACCTGTATTTAACGTGGAATAAGAACATGTCTCAGAACATTGGCTGAAATATAGACTCATTAAGTGTAACTCCATCTTTTTGCCTTTTGAAGAGATATTTGTTTTTATATAAATATACATTTCATATATATGTATATATATGAGTACACATTTTTTTGTTGGGGAACGGAGAACTTTTACAGAAACTTCAAAGGAGAGTTCTTGAATTCATAGCATACTATTTCAATGGTAAAAAAGGACTCTATTCATGTTCACTTTCCTAATGTACCATTAAGAAATTCATGAAAATAAATGCAGAAATGGATCTGAACTGGCAGCTCTGGAACTCTAAAGGAGGTTTTTCTGTAGAATGTAATTTTATGGGTTAGGTCTGTCTCTTGCACTAAGCAATATAAACTGCAAAATGTAGCTGCTTCTTTTTGCAGTCAAATTCAGTCAGCAGGAAGTAATGAACTCAGAGAATCCACAATCGCACTCCTACTAGATTTTTTTTACAGTAGTTAGAGTCAGGAAATTAAGAAGTTTGAACAGTTGAACTTTCTTCTTCCCATGACCCAGATAAAATATATTTTAATTATTATTTTTTGGATGCACAAGGCACACACTGAAATCTGAACTTGTCTTCTCTTCTGTCCTGATTTCTTTCATAGATATGTTTTTGGTTGTTGTTGTTCTTTTTCCCCTGGGAAATCTACATCCAGTTCTGGAGCATTTCCTGCTGACCTTAGTCATCCTTGCTCTCCCATAAAATGCTCTGTTTCTCTAAGAGCTGTGCAGGTGCTACTCGCACAGATTTGAATATGGTTCTGTATATACAAAATGTGTAGAATCAGACTGCTGGTACTTAATCCCACTTTTGGTTTCACAATTAAACAACTCGTATTGGTTTTCAAAGCATCTACAAATGCTTGAGGACAAAAAAAGCTTCCCATAAAGACATAAAGAGAGAGGGGAAAAAAGGATAAAATAAAGAAAAAAATATTTTGCAGAAATAGTTGTTTCCCTAGTAGCAACTATTTGCTTTTGTGCCCTCAACATGTGCTGCCTTATGCCACATAATACTGCAAATATGAGCTTAAAACGTCCAGCAGACAGCACAGGAGGAGTCTTCTTGAATTTCCCAAATGCTGTTTTGCCTTTCCCTCAGTAGCAAGGGACTATTTTGATGGCATTATGGGCCCCTGGTTGATATGAGAAGGGAAGTAGCAAGTGCTTGTTACTATTTTAATCTCCTTTAAAGAGAACAGCTGAAGGACACTTAAAAGTGTTAGTGTGCAACCAGGAAGCCAGAAAAACCTTGAACAAGTGCTTGAAGTTCTCAGTCAAACGCAACACGTCGCAAATTCCTTTCTTTATATATTCAATTTTTTTGCCTTGTTAGTGCTGAATCATTTACTTTCCTTTCCAAAAATCTTGTAATTAGCACCTAAACCCAGCCACAAGCTTCAGCTGCACTGCTGGCTCTAGGTGAAACTGATCTTCCTGCAGACAGAGCACCTGACAGCTGGCCTCAGACTGCCCATCCTGACCCCCACATTTTGCTTGTTTTCCACCTCCTGACAGCTCCACCAGCCAGAGACTGAATTGTAGCCATTGTCTTGCCAGTCAAGAAGGTGAAATGAGAATCCCCTTAAAACAAGAGTATTTCTGTGTAAGGTGTTTTACCCTCACACATCACGAACCTGTCCCTTTCCTTTTCCCTACTGCAAAGCTCCTCAAGTACAAAAGCTCTGACATGAAGCTGGGGTACAGAAGTGCCATTGATGGGTACTGATGTCCAAGGTCCAATTTTCAAAACAGGTGTAGGACAAATTAGGTGCACATTCTATGAAATTTTTGCTAACAGGTTAAATTAAGCCCATAGCTGCTATGCAATACCAGGCACTGTGATTGCTCGTAAAAGCCAACATCTGATGTATTGCTCTATGGCTCTGTGTCCTGTAAAAACAAGCACGTAGAGCAAAACATTCAGGCTGAAGCCTTGAACACCAGATATTAGGAACAGTTCAAGAAGTCTGTGTGTGTGGGGGGGGTAGGGATAGCCATGTCATTACAGTAGTTAATTTAGTATGCCAGCCTTTCAGCTCTCCTCAAATCTGGATTAAAGTTTTCTCCCACTGAAAATGAGTCTGGTAATTTTAGCCTAGCCTGAGTAGACATCTGTTCGCGCCACAAAGCCACTCTGAAATTCATTGCTGGGACAGCAGGGAAGCTGTAGCACAGCCTAAACTGCAGAAAGAACGATATCCAGTGGTGTATAGTGTTCAAACCACGGCTACCCCTCAGCTATCCCACTAAGGGGGTCAGAGGGCAAAATCCAGGCAGACAGGGTTAGATATCCCCCTCCGTCATGGCTGAGTCCCGCTAGTAATGGCTCCAGGATTAAGGCCACAATTAACACCAAAGATGACAACTTGTGTAACAATAACAAAGGCAAATGACACAATAGCCTTTTACAGCCAGTAGTCCATGATACTCTGGCTGTGCCTATCTGTGCTTCAAAGATCGTCCAGAAAAAATACCCTTTTGGAAAGACTCCCCTGGGCAGTACATCAGAGTGCCAGAGAGAGGGCAAAGATGAAAATTTGGGTGAAGCATGAATGAGGATGATACATGTCACTCGGCCAAGCAGAGGCAAGAAGCACGGGACAGAATCACATTTTTAACAGGTTTTTATAATATTTCTCTTTACTTCTGAGCACATTTTCAGTATCTCAAGACACACCACTGCCACAGCACAAATGGCGTAGGTTCCAGAGAGATCTGTTCTAGTTTCTCTGACTCCCAAGACACATTTCTAAAGTGTGGTGCAGTTGACATGCAGGAGGGCAGGGATGCCATCCAGAGGGACTGGGACAGGCTTGAGAGGTGGGCCTGTGCGAACCTCAAGAAGTTCAACAAGGCCAAGTGCAAGGCCTTGCATCTGAGTTTGGGCAATCCCAAGCACAAATACAGGCTGGGCGGAGAATGGATTGCGAGCAGCCCTGAGGAGAAGGACCTGGGGTGTTGGTGGGTGAGAAGCTCAACATAAGCCAGCAATGTGTGCTTGCAGCCCAGGAAGCCAACCATATCCTGGGCTTCATTACAAGAAATGTGGCCAGCAGGGCGAGGGAGGGGATTCTCCCCCTCTACTCTGCTCTTCCGAGACTCCACCTGGAGCATTGCATTCAACTCTGGGGCCCCCAGCACAAGAAGGACATGGACATATTAGAACAAGGTGCAGAGAAAGGCCATGAAGATGATCAGAGGGCTGGAGCCCCTCTCCTATGAAGACAGGCTGAGGCAGTTGGGATTGGTCAGCCTGGAGAAGAGAAGGAGCCCTTACAGAGGCCTTCCAGTACCTAAAGCTGGGGAGAGACTCCTTGTCAAGGAGTGGAATGACAGGACAAGGCATAATTTAGGCTTTAAACTAAAAGAGGATAGATTTAGATTGGATATGAAGAATAATTTTTTTTACTATGAGGCAACGGACCAGGTTGTCCAGAGAAGCTGTGGATGCCCCATCCCTGGAGGTGTTTAAGGCCAGGCTAGATGGGGCTTTGAGCAACCTGGTCTGGTGGGAGGTGTCCCTGCCCATGGCAGGGGGTGGGAATTAGATGGTCTTTAAAGGTCCCTTCAAACCAAACCATTCTGTGATTCTATGATAATTTAAGAGAAAGAGAAATAACAGAAACCTTCACTGATGCTTTCAACAACTAGATTAGGGGAAAGACTGAACACAATTTAAATGATCTTTTGATATTTCCATTGTACTTAAACCTTGATTCCTACTGTGGATTCCTCATTGCAAGTGTCTAAATTTAGTCTTTTAAATCCAGTTTTAATCTACTGTTTAATCTAAATGCATTCACTATCTGAACAAATTCTGACCAAAATAAACAACCACTATCTGCAAAAAAAACAATTGTTTTGAAGAAATTAATTTATTTGCTCATGGAGGCATAAATTAACTGTAAAGAGTTAATAAAAGTCAGATTTTTCCATTTCTACTTCTATGTTGACCTTACAACATTTGTTTCCATTTTTAGTAAATTGAGTGCTTCTGATGATTCCCATTTTATGTGAAATGTGTATGTTTTATGTTCTCTGTCAGACTGTTCAAGGAAAAAAGAAACAACACACAGTGGAGATGAGAAAAGAGCACCACCAGCAATAGTAGATGGAATATTACACAAATAATAGGCTTGTAAACCCTGGCAGTCTCTTGAGAATTGCAGCCAAGAACCACACATTGTGCTGTACAGTAGTGCTTCAATATGTGATCACATACAACACGTATTTACAAAGCTATATTTAGTATGTAATGTTCTTTTAACACATTCATTTTTTTCTTTGTTATTTTCTTTACAATAGCATAGCTGACAAGCAGATTAGTAGCTGAGCCCTCCAGACTCTCATCTTTGTTGATTTCTGCGCTGTGCTAGAGTGCGAGGCTCTCTTCCATTAGAGACGTGCACAGTTAGAAGGAAGTCATACAGTATTTAAGTGATACACAGGCTCTGCAGTAAGACGAATTTACCCTCGTGTACTGAATTCAACTGTGGAAATCAACTGCAGAGTCTCTGCATCAAACCAAATCTGGCCAACTAATACAAAACCTCTCTATAATCTGTGTACGTACTAGGAGGAGTTATTTTCAAATTGACCTTAATAATTCAAGAGGAGTCAGCAATCTAATTATTTTCAAAACCTTGGGTTGAAACCCCATAAAATAATTTATATCTTATTTAAAGGCATTGAATGATGATGATAAACAACCCTGCTTATCATCAGTTTTAGGATTTTATGCAACACAAGGTAAATCTGCTTAAATATGATGTTTGTCCCGATCTGGAAAACACTTATCTATGATGGCAAAAGAAAGTGATAGAAAGGATGGGATCTTTGCTATTATTAATTACGGCTATATTTTAATGGGTGTCCTTTGTGTAACTCTTTGAAAATAGAGAACAGATTCCAAAAATCATGGAGATTCATATGAAACCTTCATACACGATATCCTCACGTGGGAAACACCAATATTAAATACATTTCAAGAGGTTAAGAAACAAAGAATTTACATGCACAGGTCATGATAAAAATATTAGAAAATACAAAGTAATGAGTGTAGGGCAGTGGTAGTTCTTTAAAATGGAGTCCTACAAACGTGTCCAACAGCAATAATCTATGTAATGTATGAGAGATACATAAAACTGAAAGAAGCTATGGATGAATTAAGAAAAAATAATGTTTACCAATGATAATCTGACTTCCAGGGATAGATTTTTAAATTCCCTTCAAAAGCCAGTCAAATATAAAGCTCTTATAGGACAAAATGGTCATTCATAGTTTCTGTAGACACTCACCTGTGGGAGGGAAATTTCTCTTTCAGAACAGAAATAATTAAATTTTCCACAAAATGATCAGTCTCGGTCACGAGGTCTGCAGCAGATGTCTTTGTAGACACTTGTTTTTCCTCTGTTAGAGCTTTCCTAATAATCTGAAATGGAATTTCACAAATCAGATTTGTTTTCCACTCACCCTGTGGACATTAAAATACTATATTTACTAGCAAAATTATAGCTAATCCTGAAAAACAGTAGTTGGCCTAACTCTACCAGAACCTATTCTAGCTCTTCTGTGTAAAAATCTTTCTGAGATAATCGGTACTCTTTGGGAACACAGCATTTTGAATCACTCTGCAGGAAGCTCTCTTCACAGTTCAGAAAGGGATTAAGAACGGCATGCAACTGATGGAACAGAAGTATGATAGTAGACATCGTGGTTTAGGAAATTAAAGAAAATACATGTAAGATAAGAAACAAACTGGAGGCCCATAATTTTTCACATAAAACCTTTTTTCCATTAAAAAAAATTATTTACAGGGCCAATACCCCCACTGCTCCTTTACTTCAAAAAAACATGCAATCAAGCAAACCTCATTGGTTGCTTTTTGCCTACAAAGACACAATATTTATTTTTTCTTGTGTATATGGGTGTTTGGAACTTCAAGTGCAGACCACCCACTAGTCTCAAAGAATTGCTTTATGTTTAACAAAAACAAAGATTTAGGCTTTTCCCCAGATATGGAGCCAGTGATCTAACTCTGGATTCTCTTTTGGAAAGGTCTCCACATCCTTTTAAAGGGCTTTACTGCTAGAAATTTGGAACTAAACCACATAAATTGCAACTGCACATATGGGAACACAGTTGATAAAAATTTTTCCCCAGATTTACCATTTTTTTCCCCATCCCTTCATTAAGAAAACTGGGGGGGGGAGGGAGGAGCAGGATGATAATGCTCAACTTGAAAAAGGAGCTGCCTAATTTTTTAACCATTATGAATTATTTGAAATTAGGAAAACCAAAACAAAGATTAGACTTATTTCTATAGAATTATATTAAATGAAAAAACACCAAGGAGACTAATATTCTGAGTCCCTTCTAAAACATAAATGTTAATTGCTTAGTTAAATTTCCACAGATCAGAGCATTTTAAAGCTACCTACAGAGAAATATTTTAAGACCAAACCAAACAGTTCTGCTGTATTATGCATGGGAAAGGGAACTGGGAACTCCCTAATTTCAGTCTCAGCTCTTGGTTTTTGTAGTCTAAAATGCTAGATGTGAAGGGTTTTCAGGTTGTTCTGACACGTAATCGACTTTGTTGGCTGTTGCCTTAGCATTAGTATCTGGACTAATGTTTCTGCTTCATGAGCTGCAAAGCATTAGTTCTGCCTACTTACTGAGCTGCTGAGGCCAGATTAAAACATTTCAGCCTGAACTTTTGTTAAAGTTCATTATTGTATACCAAAATAGTCCCTTAATCATTTTCATTCCCCCAGTGCCCTGCTATGGTTTTCTCGACGCTCTAACCACACCGCCGTCACAAAAGCGCCGCTCTAGGAAGGCCCTCAGGCTGCTCTGCAGTCCAAAGCACAACCCGAAACACTGCAACCATCTCGGCCGCGTTGTGTAACCTCTTCTACAGCACCTGCTGTGCTCACGCCTTGTATTTTCATCACTCTTTACTTCTGTCCTGCCTACACGAGTTGAATGTGTTGTATCACGTAGACAGAAAGCTGAGGAACACTACGTCTCATTTCTTGCCCTACACTCTCCTTTCAGCACAGAGGGTTTGAATTTCTCTTTAGCAGTGCTATGTTGACTCCTATTCAGCTTTAATACGCAGTGGATGGAAGAGATTTGTGCAGCCACATAAATCAGTACATGCTACCATTCGTTCGGCAGGAGACTGTGCTCACACCTGGCCCATGCTGCAGAAAGAGCAGTGACTGTGAAGGCTCTGGTGGGGATGTGCTGCAATCGCCTGTTTTTTCTGTTGTGTGCTCCAGCACTTGAGCTTTCCTTTTTAAAGGCAATACTTTGCATTTCTCACCACTGAATTTGATCCTTTCAAATTTCTGATCTCTTTTCCAGTAGTACATGACATTTTTAAAACTTGATGCCTGTCCTCCGAAGTGCTCACTTGGATCTGCTTGTGGATTTTAGACAATGAGTGGCAGACCCATTAAAACACTCAACGTTATCAGGTCCCAAATTGGATTTTTGCAGGATCCTACTCGCTGTGTTCTGCCCGCCGGACAGCTATCAAAAATACCCTGATTTCCCAGACAGTTGTGTGCTACCATGCTGGTAACCAGACTTACAACGTGCCTACACCGTTTCCTTTCGAAAAGAGCAGCTGTGCTCGGGTCACCAGCAGCGAATGGGCGCCACATCTGTGTCAGCTCACCCAGTGCACCATGCGATGCTGTGGGGTGGACGGGTCCCTGCCACCTCACGGCCTCCTAAGAAGTGTCTGACAAAGGAATTCACCTGGGTTTGCACTGACCCGTGTGGGCATGTAAACCAAGTCAGAGTCCAACACGCAAAGACCTGCAAAGACCACGTGTATTCCCTGCGTCACTGATGAAGCAGCTTTTATTCTTCCCAAATTTATCACGCAGCTCAGAGTGGTCCATAACTCTGCTTACACTCAACAACCCCCACAAGTCCTCTGCCTCCCAGGAGTGTCAGAGCCTGGTGCCTCTCGGGGGACAGGACAGGCAGAGCAAGGCGAGAGCATCACTCAGCTCCCCTCTGTGTTGAGGCCTTATGACAAGGCCTGTAGATACCCACCACAACGGCCTGCGCTTCTCAGCCGGGCATGGAGCTACACAGAGCTCCTGTGTTAGGGAACAGTCCTTGTGGCCCGTAAGTGGAAGACAAAAGGGACAAGGGGTTGATGAAATTAAAACAGCTCATGGTTCCTTGTCACCATTGTACAATGCACAAAGACATTGACAACCAAGACGCTGTATTTGGGTTGTAAATGTATTTTACCAGGCTTTATCACTGTATCGTAGGTTGTGCCTAGATTATGATGACTTTACAATTTCTAAGCAGCTGATTTTTGACAGCGTGTTTATTTAGAGCAGTGCTGTTTAACACTTTTAGCCCACGCTGCCCTTCCACTAGATCAGGGCACATTTGGGGGTTTGTGCAATGCAAATCTACACCAGTACATTCATGAAGACCACAACCGCAAGAAACGGACTGCTCCTGCTGCCTTGTTCATTCGACACGGAGCAGAGGACATGGAGCTGGTCTCTTCCTTTCCTTATGCCTTTGCGAAATTAAGACATGGAAAGGAAAATGGAGAGGACAGAGGGCCCAGATGCCTCTTCCCCCAGCACCTGCCAGGAAATCCACCTGCAGCGAGGTGCTTGCTGTTTCATCTGCTTGCACTTACCACGCTCTTCTGGGAGCTCCAAGGTGGAATTACATGCTTGCAGTGTTGTCCTGGAATATTTGCTTACTGGTAAAACCAAACATCTAGATGAAAAGCATAACTATCTGCACATAATTTAGGAAATACCAATCTGCTTTGCTAAAAATAAATAAAATAAAAACTGTGTTTCATAGAAAATAGCCTAAAATATCTCCTGCGAGCAAACACTGGGAAGAAATCTTGACTTTGAAGAATATCAATTGAAATTATTTTTATTTGCCAGTGGATTTTTTTCAAGGTGGGATTCTTCTATGTCTCTTATGCCTCATGAAATTCTTTTCTGACCCCTCAAAAACGAAACAAAATATGTGTGGACTTCAACAGGCTAGCTTCTAGTCTCAGTTTCTTACCCCTGTTTTCACCTTGGCAAAAATGTACTTAGTTTTGTGAAATTTCACCAACTGTAATTGCAGAGAAGTGTGTAAATATTACCCAGTGCTCTCAGTAACATCAAAGGTACAGTGACTAGTTGTACTTGCTTTTCTTTAGGAGAAAGACATATTAAGCCAGTGGGTGTATTCCCATGAACATAGGAAGAAGAGTTTACTCAAAAATAAAAAGCAGAAGAGGCATCTGAAAAAGCCTGGTTATACGTGGCCTTACAGTGTGGATTAGGCATAATTTTGATATGGGCCAATTATAGAGATTACAATCAAAATATCCATACATATTAAACAAAAGACTGTGATATTTTGTAAGAATAATAGAACTACATAATAGTATAGGCAAGAGAGGCAACGACTGTAATCTGGGAATGGAAGTTACTCCAGCAACATCACTTTTGATATGTATTCAAGGAACCATTTATTTATTGGCCTTTTAGAAGAAACAATTCTAGGGCACGTTGGAAAGATGATATATTTTACTTATATTCATGAAACACGATGCAGCGTGGAGAGATCCCTGAACCATCCTGCTAGTTGACTTCTGGAAACCCAAAATATTTATTTGAATGCCTTTCCTCAGGCCAGCCTCTGTAACAAGACTCTCATGGGCGCTTTCTAGTGATTCCATGCCTTCCTATCCTGCCATGGATGGGAGAAATGGAGGGCCTTAAAAGAAAGGCTGAAATACGAAAAATTCCTGCAGGGATAGAGACTACACTCAAACATGGGAAAAAATAAAAAAAATAAAAAAGTGCAAACAGATCTGTGGGGGCAGAGGTGAAGGTGGAGAGGCCTGAGGGGTGGGAGCAAAGGCAGAGGAAAAAGAAAGATAATCTGTCCAGTGGAAGTGACTGGTTTTGATGACCAAAACAAAACTCAATTTTATCAATTTTCAACAAAAGTAAATCTAGCCCCATCAAATCTATGTTATACAGCACTTTGTGTCCTTATCTCCAGCTTCTTTTCAGAGTAGTAGGAAGTGGACTGACACTTTAATAAAATATACTGCCCTACCTGCATGTTTTACTCCACAAGGACTTCTGACAGTTTTTGTAACAACAACAACAACAAAAAACATTCTTTAACATTACAAAAACATTCCTTAACATTCCTATCCAATTCTCAAATCCTACTTAAACAGCATCCTTGGCTCGTTTAAATTTGGCCTGCCAAGAATTGGTCATTTCCTGCCCGTTGCAAGGTAGCAATGGCAAATTGCAAACTGATGCAAATTGAAAAGATGCAAGTATCAATTCTCTGGAATGTTTATTTCTTCAGCTATGGTCTTCTGGGTCACTAAAATGGTTGGAGATGGTTAAGGCTATCCTCAAAACTTGGTATTTTGAGAAATTAGTTGTGGAAGCTTGAGTCATGAGAGGCTGTCTTGTGAAATGGCTGGCAGAACGAGCTTGCCAGAGAACCTCCTGTTTGGAGATTCTGTGAGAGCATAACCTGTCATTCCAATTTGGATTATCCACTTACTCCTTGTATCACTACAAGTCCTCTCTCCTCTGGCATTCTGCTAATCTTTGTGTACGCGCATGTGCATCTGCGAAGGGGGAAACAGGTTTAATGACACACATTAAGGAAGAACTAAAGGTCACAGTGTGTGGGTACACAGTGTTTTATAGTGGAATGGAAGCAGAAGAGCAATGCACGTTGCAGAGACCTGTGTTTTACCCGGTTTCTCATCTGCTGATCCCACTTCTTGGCTCTGTGAGAGCCGGTGGAAGTTCTGCTGTTGCACACCACGGGGCCAGGAGCTGACTAACCTTCTGCTGTGTCGAAACAAGGATCTCAAATACGCTACTGCACACCTCTGTAGAGGCACTGCTGGTTTATCCCTAGCCAGTGAATTTTGGCCGCCCTGAAGACACTGGCATAACCAGACGACGACACCTCTTTGGCACAGCTATTTTTTCTCCTCATGAACGCTGGCACTGCCACGCGTAAACACACAACGCTCTACAACATCACAAGAATAAGTGCTTGGTGCCTGACCGAAAAAGTTACGGGAGAAGCATCCACGCTGACAATATCTTTTGGTGACATCCAAGCGCTCCGAGCCACACACAGCCCAACGCCGCGCTGCCCGGAGGCACCTCCTGGTCCTTCGGCCGGCTGCAGCCCCTGGGCTCTGCAATCAGCCCCGGGACCCCTCCTCAGCCCCGGGACCCCTCCTCAGCCCCG
>CM021766.1:109394617-109574781 GCA_011076525.1 Nettapus auritus | reverse complement strand
GAGTTCCCGGCTGGCTGTGTCACTTTGGATCCCTCCGAGATGAGGAGAGTGGAGATCTGGTTCCTCCACAAAGCATGGGGCAACCCACAGCATGCTGTGACCAGAAGAGCAGGCAGCTGAGCAATTCCAAATCCACCTGAAAGAACAAGAGAGCAACTGGTCCGTAATACAGCACCAAGCAAGTGTTGGGGACTTCCACTCCTGCCTGCCAAAGCGAGGCTATTCCAAGTGACTTGTTCTGATGCATGCTTCACATTGAATTGAACAAAAAAGAGCCTGGGGATGGAACGAGGAAAAAAAATGGAACCGTCAGCTTAGCTTTTTGAAGAAGGCATTGAATACTTTGAGTATGTGACATTTGTTATTGTCGTTCAGCACCTGCTTTGTGGTCGAAGCTTTCATTTTCTATATTAATACATCCAGGATGTAAATGCATTAGTGGTGGCTGTATTTGCATTAAGATAAGTACATAACAACAACAACACCGTCCCTCATATGAACAAAAACCGAGCTGTCAATTTTCTAGGGACTTGGCTAAGTAAATTGAATTGGCTTGGGTATTCTCTCTAAACTAACAGACCCTAGGCCTAGATCTATTTTATTTAGTCATTTATTTCTATCTTGTATGCCACGTGATATTAGAACGAGAGGGATATAACATTCCTGCAATATGCAGTTCATGAAAGTAATGGCCTTTTTAAAAATAAATGGATTGGACTTTTTCCCCTCTAAAATAAATGCCAAAACTCCATGGATTGTAGTGCAGGAATTCAACTTCATTCTTTAAATTTCTAAGCTGCGCTGTGGCAGTGGGTGCCGCAAAGACAGCAACCCTCTCAGTCTACTTAGCAAAATGCTTTTTACCCCCCTTTTGAAAAAAACAAACCAGCAATGAACTCTTAGAAGGCAAATTAACTGATACCCTAAGTTTAAGTTCACTTAAGGTGTGAAATTATGATTATTTGCTTGAAGAAATCATTACCAAACATTCGTCGATCCTTTTGCTTATTATCCTGTTTCTCAGTCATGTTTCCCCAGACCTCGTATCTGCCTTGTCCTTACATAAGATTAGTTCACTAAGTGCTGTAGCCCTATGAACATAATATAATAGCATGGAATAGAATTGCTCTGGATTCTTCCTTAAGCTCAGCTACCTCCAGGTTTTAGAAATTTGTGCCTTTTATTGGTGCTGTTTTCAGCACAGCTTGAAGTGACTTCAGGACCTCGCCGAGAGAGCTTGTGTGCTGGGGCATTAACAAACATACTTTCTGGTGAGATGTAGTGAAAACAGCCTTAACTTGGTAAGAAAGAAAACCTGTAGCTACCTGTGGCTCTGCATACTACGAAGCATCTCAGACCGTGGTAGAGCATCTGTGTTTTCTCACTTTTTCCTTTAAACAGGAACTTCTAGTTGCTGATCTGGCCAACGGTAAAACAGTGTGTGTACCTTCTGCAGCAGCTGACTGGATGTTTGATGCAGAGCAGATGGCTTCCTCTCTCGTGTCTCAGACCTGCTGCAGCATTTGGAGTGTGTTGTGGTTAGGCTGCTCTCTGAAACATCTCTTAACTTGTGCTTTACAAACAGGGCAGCGTGAATGACAGCATGGTAGGCGGGATGCAGAAATACCCTCACTGGAGAGGGTTGTAGGAAATCAGTGGCACAGTGAAATAGTGTTGCAAAGAGGAGAAAGTGCTCCTCAATATTTTTCCAAGCAGGAGTAAGTTCTCTGTAAGTAACGTGTGAGTGGCACTTGGGAAATGAGCGACTCCATCTGGCTCTGTACTATTTCCCCAACTTTCTTTTCCCTCTGGTGGTAGAATATTAGTAAAAGGATCACAGAAGGCTAAAATAACAACCGAATGAACGCTCGGATTTTACAAATTCATTCCAGTTGTGGGAAAAGATTGGAAAACAGAACTACGGAGCCAAGCAGAGTGCTTCTTAGAAAATGACTGACTGCAGCTATTATTTTAAGACCCTTCAAAGTACTTTGCAAAAAATACAGTTGCCTCTAAGTCCTGTGAAGAGATGGCGATACTTCTCTTCATCCTTCTCCTATTCAGTGATGACTGCTCTATGACTACTGTTCTGAAGTTTTTTTCAAACCTTCCTTCGTCCAGACCTGCAGGGCAGCATGAGCTTGCTGCCGTGAGCTGCCAGGTGCCGTTGAACATCCGTGTGGTTCAGGGCACGCTGCAGTTGCTCTCTGCCTGCTGGATCAGGCTCTTGGCTCACCTTTCGTAGCTGCCAAGGTCTTTCGTAACCTCCGATCTTTCATAACCCTAAGTGCTAGCCAGTTCCCCTCACATGCCTTTCATAATCTACACACACACACACGCCACGCGTTTCATCTCGTCGACTTGCTATAGACTCATCCTAGATGAACTAGAAATACCGGTGCTTCGTCGGTCTGAATTCTTCTGAGCCTTGACCTGGTTCTTACAGAGGTCGGATTTCCTTCCCCGAGACCCAGAATGCTCAGCAGAGGGGAAAGCGTGTTACAAAACGGAGCGCGGAGCATAAACTTGGATTTCCTTTTCTCACAGGCTGTGAGGCCCTCACTGACTTGCGTGTTACCTAGCTGATATACCCGTGGTACTTTCCTTCATTTCCATTTCTAGGCTGTTGCACAGTATTTCTCGGTGCGGCCTCTGGCTGCGCCACCCGGAGATCCAGCCTGTTCCACAGCCAGCTCGGTCTGCACTACCAAAAGCAGGGTCACTCGGGAGAAAAGCTGCTGCAGCTGAAATTGCTTTAATTACGCCTCAGCCGACAGCTCGCCATTCTCTTCTTTGACAGTAATTGCACGCTGCGGTGATGCAATAAATTTTGTTGTAGTTTTTACAGCAAGAGAGTGACCTCCTCTAGCTAGCCAGCCATCGCCGTGGAAGCCACAGATGTCTTCAGACACACGCGGCTGTCACTTCACGGGCTTGATGGATGATCTCTTAATAGGAAATTAAATGGGAGAGCAAGTGACTAACAGCTTTAATAAAAACAGAGAGGGGGGGAAAGAGGAAGTAATCTTTGGGAATTATTAGCCTGATGGTGTGAAAGAGCATTTCCTCGGCATGACAGCCAGTGGCTTGCTGCACTGTTATTAAAGTGCTTCAGTGCGATTCCATACAGATGGTCTTTTTACACAGCATAGGATTATATTGGATTAGTCACGTAAAATTGTTGTTTACCGTTTCTAGCCCTTTTCCCTGGAGCTTTTCTCAGTATCCCGTGAAGAGTGAAGTTTGAGGCTGACAGTCTGCCTGTAAGAGGTAACCCGATGGTGACAAACCCCTTGTTTGTGCGAAGTGCCACAGTGCTGTAGTGGTTTTGTGTAATGGCCGCGTTGCAGTCCGCAGATTTGATAGCTGGTAAAGAGGATGCCTGGCCCAGCTTTTTGTTTTGTCTTGGGAATACAAGAAGGGAAGGTAAATTGTAAGGAGATGTTCTCATTTCTTGCTGGATTCCCCTGAAGAGCTGTACAGATGCCAGTTCTGCTCCATCAGAAACAATTAGGAGTTTCCAGCATTGGCACCATTTCTCATAACACTCATTAGTGACTCTGGGCCGCTCATTAGCGACTCTGGGCCGCGCTGTTCTCCATGGTGTGTTGGTTGTTTCCCGTGTTTCCTTTCTGTCATTCAGAGCCACATCCTGACCGCCTTTCTTCTCTACATGCAGGAGGCCCCGAGATCACTGCTCGGGGAGGGCACATTCTCCCTCCTGCCACAAATTAACAAAAATTCTCCAGCAGAATGTGACCTTCAAATCTGTTCTGGGAGCTCGTTAGCGTGGAAATCAGGATTTTGGCTTCAAGATCTGACAGACAATGGCGAAGTGGCCTCCTTCAGTGTTTCCAAACTGTTTCAGTCACTCCGGGAAATTTTCCCTTCCAGGAAGGACAGCTGAGATAGCTTTCCTGGGGTGGGATTGCCTTTGATTCTCCACTGAAAGGTGGTTTTCCTCTCCAGAGGGAGATCTGGGGACAAGGTAATACAGTCCTGAGCTGCTACCATGTTTCCTAGATATCTGTAGGTGTAGAATAAAGTGAGGGTCTTTTCTCTTGGCCTCGAGGGGAGAAGTGGCAGACAGCCTCTGCCACATGCAAGCCTGTATGATTTTGTGAACGTTTCTTGCTGAAAGCACTAACAAACCCAAAGCTGAAAAAAACTAGAAACCTGTTTTTTATCACTGAACACGATACAGAACTTCTGTCAGGATGCAGTGGCAGGGATCTCTGTAGCCTAATTGTGTATAAGAAGTGTTACCTCCCTTTGGCTTTTTCAGCTTTAAGGCTAAATCTTATCTATATGAGAAAACATTCACTGTTTCTAATTCTGCAGATCCAATCATATTTTTGTGCTTTTTCTCTTGACGTGCAGGAAATACTGTTCAACTTCTGAACTGAATTCTGAATTTATATTATTTAGCTCTCATCTGTGGTTGTGCCGTGGCTCAGGAAAGCCAGACTGCTTCTTCTCCCTGTTTGAGGGAAGCTTCCTGAATGAAAGCTGGATGATTGCTTTCAGATCCCAGCTCAAAACAAGACGGAGGCCTCTCGTACCCCCGCGTTGGCCCATCGGTTTGAGATTGTTCCATGATGTTTCAGCGGGGGTTTGTCAGTGAGGTTGGCAGTGCTGACAGGCCAAGGAGCCTAGTGGGTAGTGGTGGTTTTACCCTGCTGGGCAGCTGAACTCCACCAGAGCTGCTCTCCCATTCCCCCTCCTAAAAGGGAGAAAATACAATGGAAAGGGCTCAAGGGCTGAGGTAAGGACAAGGAGATCCCTCACCAATTACTCTTGTGGGCAAAACAGACTCAGCATAGGGAGATTAATGTAATTTATTGCCTATCACTACGAGACCAGAACACTGAGAAACCAAAAGCAAACTAAAAACACCTCCCCCCATCTACCCTTTTCTTCCTCCTCCCCCTGAGCGGCCCAGGGGAATGGGGGCTGTGGTCATTCCCTAGCACGTCTCCGCTGTTCCTTCAGGGTCGCTCTCTGCCCCTGCTCCACGTGGGTCCCTCCCACGGGACAGCCTGCTCCACCAGGGGCCTCTCCACAGCCCGCAGGGGAACTGCTGCTGCATGCCTGCAGCACCTCCTGCCCTCCTGCTGCACTGACCTTGGGGGCTGCAGGGCTGCTTCTCACTCCTCTCTCCCAGCTGCTGTCGCACAGCAGGCTTTTTCCCTTTCCTAAATCTGCTCTCCCAGAGGCCCACCCAGCATCGCTCCCTGGCTCGGCTCTGGCCAGCAGCGGGTCCCTTTGGAGCCATCTGGAGCTGGCTCTGATCTGACTTGGGGCAGCTGCTGGGCTCTGCTCACAGAGGCCACCCCTGCAGCCCCCTGCTACCAAACCCTTGTCACGTAAAACCCCATACATAGGTAGAAAGAATGCATGAGTGTTGCCGTCTTCCAAACTGAAAGGGACTCGGGAGTCATCGTTGATACAGCTGGTGGATAGAAGTGGGGTTAATTTGAGGCAGATGAAATTTCTGCGTGTTTTTACAAAGGCATGTAGATTTTCACAGGAGAATTTAATTCCTGGAAAATCTCATGAGGCTAGCCTTGCGAGGGTCAAAATGACATACGCTGTCCTTTAATCTGTGTGGAAAAAAGACTATGCTTGGAGTTATTACGGGGTTGCATCAAGTAATCCTGTGCTGAGAGATTTTCTGACAAATTAAATCAATGATTTTGGTGCATATGTAGCTGAAAAAATGCTATGGGTCACATTCCTGCCGCTTGGCAATAAGTAGCGGGCTCAACGCCACTGGAATCAATGACATTGTCATTCGTGTGTGCCAGCATGAAAAGTGTCTCAGTTCACACCAAGCTGAGTTAGAAGCAGAAATGCAAGGAAAAAAAGAGCGTGTTCAACAAAGTGCTTGAGTAACAGCGTAGGGAAATCCTTCTGCTGTAATTATTTACATTGAAAAGTAAGTATTTTAATGGCATTTCATACATTTACAGACAAGTTTTTAAAAAATTGCATATTGCTAATCTCTGGAAAATATTATTTCCTAATTAAGTACAGAAAATCCACGTGTTGTTTCTATAAACTGTAGTTTGTATATACACGCAGGCTAACATTATCTTCTGATTTTGAATGCTTTGATATCTAATGTCCCATGGTACCTAGCCTTGGGCCATTTTCGCAGATCTATTGAGTATCTTCAATTTGGAAGAATGGTTGGTTACTTTGAAGTGGAGCCACCCAGAATCAACGATCACTTTTGAAAGTGTTTGCTCATTGTGCATGATAAAACCTACAAGAGCTTCAGCTGTAGCTTTTTCCAAGAGTTTGAAGATACAAGTAGTTTTGGATTTATTATTATTATTATTTTTGGCATTTAAATCAGTGTTTGTATGATTAAAATTTGAATCTTACACAGACTCCTTGCAGGTCTAGCTGTGTAGTTCAGAAACCTGGCTGTTGTCGTTTTCTTCCACCTATCTTCGATTCCCACACCAGCTCTGGAAAAGCAGGAAAAAGGGAGGCTGTGTAGCTCAGTTTCTAAGTCAGAAATCAATAATTTCTCTACTTTTCTGCATGTCGTTTTCTAGTCCATAGAATAGAGATATTGGGCTGGTAATATTTTCAAGTTCTGAAAGTATTTGGATCTTAAAAAGTGTGCATAGCCACTGCATTGTTGTCTGCTCCTTTTTACTGTGTTTTTTACCGTGTTTTTTACTGTGTTACTGTTGTGACCCTTTGTGGAAGGGTCATAAAAAAAAAAGGGTCTGCAGATTTCACATCTGAGAATGACCCAAGACATATTGTGGGCCCATTTTCTTTGCTACTTCTGACCTATCGAGGATGCTGTCTGAGTTCTGCCCAGTGCTGCCCCTTCCAAACCTGCTCTTGTTTCTGTGGAAGCCCTGACTTAATCTGTCTGTGCTTCCTCCTCTTGTTTTAGTGCTCCACCAGTAGTGTGAAAAATATCCCAAACACTTGGGTACCATAAGAATATAAGTCATAACAATGCTTGCATGTTCTTTATAAAATAACCATATTCAAGTGGCCTTGCCTTCTATAATATTATGATTATCAGTAAAACTACCCTGTCTTTCCCAGTGTTGAGGAAAAAATAGTTATTGTACTCATACTAACAGGTACTGCTATGTTGGATGCATTGGGGACCACTGTGCTAATCATTCTTCACCACACTGCCTTATTCTGTGGCTTCCCTTTGTTGTTATTTTTGAAAGTCATTTTAAGAACAGTTTTGCAAAATATCAGAATTGTATATGGTTATTCTCTTCTTCTAAGTTTACTAAAGTTAGTAACAGAATCATTTAAATGTTGGGCTAAAAGAGGCTTTAAAATAATGTGTGTACTAGTACGCCAGTATGCTATGCGTGTTAGCTGTACCTGCACCCCAAGTCATGCCTGCTAGGTGGCTTCCCTGGTCCGTTTGTGAAAACCTCTAGTGAAGGAGAGAGAACTACACTTATTTTTCTGCCTCCATATTAAGGAGTTTTTCCCTGTTATCCAGCTGAAATAATCCCTGTTTGAAAACTTTATTTCTGCTCATCCTTCCTGTAGAGGATATAAGAAACTATTATTACCAACCGTTACAATACCCCAAGATTAAAAAGAGAGTTGCAAGGATTCTTGGCAGTCTGTTTTCTTGACTAAACAGTTACTTCAACCCTTCCTGATGTGCTGTATTTTCTGCCTGGTGTCATTTTCATTCCTGTTTTCTGGGCTCCTCAGGATCTGGTTTGTGCTGCCTGGAGCTGAGCGATCACCTCTCGGCATGTTGCTGCTCCCTCAGACAATGGGGTTTGCCTTTTGCTGCTGGCTTGTGTTCAGTTTGTCATCCATTATGTCCCCTCTCCCCCTTTTTTTCTTTTCTTTTTGTCTTTGTAGTGCTACTGTAGACGTTTACATCCAGCTTTTTATTTATTTATTTATTTATTTATTTTCCCCTCAATAAAAAGACCTTGTAGTTTTTACAGTACTGAATTTCAATGGGTAGTTCATTACTGCTCAGAGAGGCAGTTTTATTGTCAGGCTTCTTGGGGACAAGGCGGTTTGTCAGGGACCCCAAAAATTAGCAGGGCTGTTCCTGGAATCAAGGAACCACGAAGAAACCCTCAGGGCCAGCGAGGCCTGGCAGCTGCCAGAGCCTGGGCACGCCATTTCCTCCCAGGTGCTCTGGGATTGCTGCTACATGAAAAATACACACACACACGACAAAATAAAGGGCAAAAAGGCAGCTAATATCACTAACACCACGGCTCCGGGAGCCGCGGCCCGCTCCGGGCCCTGCCCGCCGGAGGGCGCTGGGCACCGGGGCCCCGCCGTTGCCGTGGCCACCACCGGGGCCTCCCCGCGGGGCTAAGCGGCCCGGCCATGGCGCTGCCGCCGGCACACCGCTGCCTGCAAGTGAGTGGGCCCCCTCGCTGCCTGCTCGCCCTCGGAGGGCTCAGCCGGTAGCTCCGGGGCTGGTCTGGCCGGTCCTGCCGCCCGAGCATCGGCTGGTAACGGGGCTGCGGCTCGGCGGCTTCGGGCGCTGCCGCTGGCGGTGTTTGGGGGGGAGGTGGAGCTGCCGGGCGAGGCTCAGCAAGTGTGGAAATTCTCCTCGTGACACCGTGGAGCAGTCTTTCAGCTTCAGTGACGCTAAAACGAAGATAAACGTGAGCTTAGTTGCAGATATTGCTTAGAAGTGTGTCGCTGAAAACTTGTGCTTCATCCCCTTGCAATTGATTTTAAAATACAAACCCATTTTGCCTTATTCACTAAAGAATAGGCAAGTGAGAAGCCTTTAAAATACACCTTCAAGAAGCCGTGTTTAAGTTCAGTATAAAGTTTGAAGCCAATTACTTTTCTGCTGTTTTGCTCTGTATATATTTACATAGTTCATGGTATATTCAATATATATATTCAATATATATTATACATATATCCACTCAGTATATATATTTACGTAATTCACAGTAAATTCAGCAAAGCTTGCAAGAGAGACTTTTAATCAGAAATGTTATCCATTCCATTAACACGTGATCTGAAAACGCCGCTTGATTTTTCCTTTCTGACTCTCTCGCCCTCCAGCTCAGCGATGAAAACGAACGCTTGCTCAAGAAGCTGAAAAAGCTGCAAAGGAAAAATAAGGAGCTGGAAAATAATCTGGCTCAGATTCAAGAAAAACTGCGCCTGCAGCAGTTAATGCGTGACTATGTCACAAGCAGAGAGTAAGAGTTAATTGTCAAATTGCTATTTCCTATTTGTGTCAAAAGAAGTGCAGGATTTCAAGACTTGTATGTTGTTATTCCTCAGGTGCACTGGGCCTTATCTGTTCTGCGCTGTCTATCTAGCGGCTGTCTATGAATAGGATGGGGGGGAGGGAGAATGCTGGAGGCAGGTAAAGGAGTGAAGGATGCCTGGGGCAACTTGTGTAAAATTGCCATTGTTGTAGTAAAACAAACAGCTTTAATATCAGTAAGTAATAGCCCTGCTTAGCCATCATGTTCTCCCTGTCTAACGAAAGAGTTCTAGTGTGTTTTGCCAATGAGCAGTGAGTGGTAAGAGAGTTAAAGTGCATTGATAACGTTTAAAAGACTTGGAAGCTGTGACCCTGAGTACCTGAGAAACTGTAGATCTGCTGTTCTGAGAAGTGTCCTGCCAGGATTTACATAAATTTTTTTACAAAATTTTTCAAGTTAAAATTTGGTGTGTTTATGATCCCGCCTGGAAATCTCTATTGTAAAATCAAACTGAAAAGTAATTTAGCCTTTTTCAGTTGCTCTGTATGGTTCCAACTAAATTTGTAAAATCTATTTTTATTAAGGTATGTTTATTTTGATTAAGTGTTCAGGTTCAAACAGAAACACACTTATGGCATAAAGGTGGATACAGCAAGGATCTTAATCTAGAGGGTGAAAGCATCAGGTGAGTTCTTGGAAATTGTTTCTTCACAGAATTAAACACATTATTCTTTGTAGGACAGAATATGTTGCTCATGGTTGAGTCAACAGGCTTCCTGTTAACTTCTCTGGAAGCTGATTTTTTCCTTTGAAACAGATGGGAAAATTATTTTATTTACATTTTAAAAGAAAATACTAAATCTGAAATTAAACTTGAAAATAGCACTGAACAACAAACAAAATGGAGTCCTTTGACAAATCTTTCATGGAGAAAAATGGAAAGATCCTTCATGTATGTATATGTTTTATGTACACACACATAGACTGCATATATGACTTTTTGGGAAGATTTTTAATAATCTAAATTATATAGTTTCCATTTCTCTTCTTTGGGAGCTTCCATAGCTCATTTTATATAGCTAGATTTTATATGTATACAAAAATCTGTAGGCTAGTACTGTTTTCAAAATAAGCCGCACAAGTGGTGCTCTATTTCAGTCTTAATTGACTTTAGAAGTGAGCCACTGCTTATTGGTTTGCCAATTATTGTTAAATATAAACTGTAGAAACTGCTTTTTTGATGCAAAAGATACATTTTTGTTTTAAGAAAATATATATTGAAACATTTTAGCAATTAGGCCTTCTACATAAAATATACATAACAGGTTGCTGCATTCTTTCAAAGGCTTTTGTCCATTTACAGAAATGGATTCTGGGCTGTGGATCTTACTTAGATAGAGGCAGGCCCTACTGCTTGACATTCACGTGCACTGTTTTTAGTGTTTCTTTTATTTATTTATTTTTTCCCTCTATGTTACCTTACACTGTATCAGTCTGTCTTTGAGAACTATGTGGGATGGCTGGTTGTCTAGCTCTGGGCTTGAACTGAGTGCCTAATTAGATGCTTATGTTGAAGATGTCTGAGTTATTGTTTGAAGCTAGTGCTGGACCTGCTTTGTATTAGATTGCACATAAGATAACCTAACTTTGCTTTGTCTCTCATCTCTATGTTATTTTACGAAGTTACTTTGTGCTACTTAATACAACAGGAAAATTATCTATTTGTATTCGTCAGTTACTTCATGACTCTGGTATGTGTACATTGAATGCTCTGAAATACCATGGGAAATTAGTGTAGCAGAACTTGATCAGGATGATATCAAAGGGAAAAGTAATATTAGTCTTTTAAATCTGCTGATATTAACATAGATTTTACATGGATTTTTTTGCCCATTTGTACTCGTTTTATCGTATATTTCATTCATTCTTGCTCAGAAGCAATGAGATATGTGTGTTCAAGTGATCTAGCCAGGATTGTTAGGGAGCAGAACCGGGAGGTGGGGATGCTGCCTTATGCCTCATCGTCTCTTGAGTTCATGATGGGTGCCAAGAAACTAGCTTGAGCAATCTTTTTTTATATCCTTTAGAAGCGGTCATTTATAGTCCTAACAGGGAGAAGTGACATACATACATGCCACCCTCCTGCTACTAGTGCACAGGTCTTACCTCAACAAGTGGTTTGTGCTGAGGGTGGCTGTCTCAGCTGGGGAAAAGAACAGGGTCCTCAGCCTGAGTGAAGCAGTTCTTTGCCATTGATACAGACCACCTGTTTGCCTCTTGACTTGCAGTTACTTGTAGTGCTTATCCCTCCTGTGTTGCTGGTCACAATTCATTCATAACAGTATTTCCATTACAAGTCTCCACAGTAAGATGCAGTCCAAATGATTTATTTAGAACATCTAGACTACTTTTGTGATAAAGGATGCATATTTGTAGGCTTTTGTATTTTATTGCAATTTATGCATTTCTTCTGTTTTAGTCTACTACAGATGTATAATGATCTACAGAAGCGTTTTGTTAAAGAAATCAAAACAAACCAGGAACAAAGTGAAACAATTGCAAATCTCACTGTAAGTAGAATTTGTAGGAGGAGTTATCTAATAAACATAGTCTTTTCAGTAGACTGAAAAACAATTCTTAGGTTTGCAAAATGGACAGTGTTTTTCTTTTCATATTCATTTTTGTTTCTCCCGTTTCCCATGCCATCGAGATAATAGAAAATAATCTGTATGCTCAGTTTGAGAGTGAACTCAGGTATTTCTGTAACTTGGTCTCTTGCTTTTTTCTTTACTCATCTGCCTACCCCACCTACCAACTGTATAGACATTTTCTCTCAGTTGCACCAGTCCTTGTATTTTTCTGTATGTCTTGTGAGCTGATACATTTCAGGAGTCCAGCAGCATGCTAACAAAAAAGGCAGATATTTTCCTGTTAGGGAGCAAGATCCACTGGCTTGCTGTACAATGAGAATAGCATCACTGGAGCAAAAGTGGGGTTGTGTGGCTAGGAGTGGTCCAAGCAGCTGCCTCAAGTAGACTTTGCCTCTTCAGGTATTGATCATGCATTACAGCTGACCAGTATAATTATTTTCCTTCTAGGAGTTTGTGAATATGTGCTTCATTTGTGTTTGTTTGTAGATGAATTTTTGTTATGACTTGATTATATCTACTTTTTCTTAGAAGATGGCAGTTGCTGCCATAAAAGGACACTATTGTGAGAAGGGTTAGTGTCTTTGTGTACATTTCTCCTTTCTTGTGTGTGAGCACTCAGTAACAGATCTCTTTTAAAACACTTCTGTTATATGCAAAACTTCATTTGCTGTATCCTCTTTTTTAACTTTCAGACTCTGGATGAATGTAGGTTTGCATTCAGGATGTGTTTCCAGTTGTACTCGGTTGAACTATGTTTGTTCTATGCATTTAAAAAAAAATGGTTTCTTGACAGATTAAAATTCATGAGCTAGAGCATAATCTTCAAGAACAGGGGCAAAGAATTGAACAATTGGAACGTAAAAAGGTTTCTTGGAAAACCGGTGCTGTTTCTAGAAAAAGAAGTCAAGCTCCAGAGAAAGAAGTAACGTCTTGCCAAGACCTATTTAAAAAGAAGGAATCCTGTTGCACTAAGTATTTAGGTAATGGTACGGTTAATTCTGTGATGTTCCAGTATGCCCACCAGAAGGGATGCATTTCATTTCTGATCCAAAGGCACGCTCCAGGTTATTTCTTCCACTTTCATGTGCAAAATCCAAAATGTTTTTCATTTTTGAAAAACTTGCTTCGGTTATGAGATGCCATTTTAATGTATCTATGGATCCAGTTCTGCATTTGGTTTAGTGGTAAAAATATTTGCTGATTATTTTTTTTTTCCTCCCTTTCTGTAGTTAGCATGTCAGTATAATCATGGGTGGGAGGGCATGGCTGTAATGAGTAGTGTTTATTATTTATTCCGTTAAGTTCTGTATGTACAAAAGTTAGTGACTCCATTATTTGGTTTTCAATGATCCACCAGATAAACTGTTTTTGGTCTTAAAACGTGAGATTAAATCCATGCAATATTGGTTTGAGCATGTCTTCCTTACCTCACAAAATCCACAAGTTAAGGTGCAGGCCTGATCCACTTCAAAGCATTAAAAAACCAAACAACAAAACCAAACCAAAGGAAAAAAAAAAAAGATCATATAATGTGGGTAGAATTTTCAGGAAGCGAGCTGTCAGCGATGGCTGATGTGACCCTCTCGTAAGTCAGAAAGAGGTAATCAAGCTGTGATGCATGTTTTGCAACTTCTAAAGGAAGATAACCCACATTCTAAGAATCTGTGCAGAAATATCCGATTTGCAGATCCTGTCACCTTTCATAGTAGCTGGGAATGTGCCGGGCCAATTCTTAAGAATAAATCACTTTATGAAAAAGGTACTTTAAAAAGCTGAACCATAATTTTCTAATATCACAAAACGTAGGCAGCTCTTTAGCTGTAATATGATTCATGTGAGGGGGAGGTTGACTGTAATGGTTGAAGTCTATATTTTGTTATTTGAATATAGAGCTGTTGCTGAAGGAGATTAAAAAGCTGAAGAAAGAAAATGAAAAGTTGTCTACAGAAAGGAGAACACTAAAAAATGAATTAGCTGGATTAGACAAGGTAATTTGTTTTAGGACAAGTTTAAGAACAGGTGATTTTTGAAAAGCTAACGTTTTGGTCTTATCTGAAGCTAGGCTGAACGTATGCTGTTATCAAGCAAAATATGTTAAAAAAAAATCAAATACCGCATGGCTAAGAAAGAGGAATAAGAAGAGGAATAATACCCTTTTTTAATTTTTCTTCAAACTGGTGGATTTTTTTTTTGTCTTGTTTTTTTTTTTTTTTTTTTTTTTTTTGATATTTGGAGAGTTTGGTTTCCTTCATAAGAGATTGTCTGCTCTTATGATATTAAAAATGAAACTGCAGGTAACTGTACTAATTCCTTTCAAAAAACATTTTCCCAGCCAGTGAAAATGCTTTGGCAAATTATCGCTTCTGTTGCCTCTTGATGTCAGTGAGAGAGCTATTTTCTCGTGAACTTAAACATAGCAAAATTATTCCTATGGCAGAAGTTTTGGGAGGGCCATCAGGTTTTTCATGGTAGATTGTCCCTGCAGGTGTAGAAGGACAAAGGGTGAAAAGTTAATAATTCTTGAAATTAAGTGAGAAGATGAAGAGATCCTATCTAGTTGTGGGTGATTATATTCTGTTTGCTGTCCTTGCGTTGGCCAACAGCTTCTGGCTTTGCTTACAAAGCATCTGAATTTTGCTCTATAGACTTGAGCTGAGGAAGCTGAACAGAAAATAGTTTTGTCTAAGCTACAGACCATCAGTACTTATAATAATTGAAGTTTATTTCTGTAAAGTTTATCTTCTAATTAAACTAGGTACAGATAGAAATACTTGCTAAGTTATGAATTGAGATAATATAGTTACAAAAGGATCAATCTGAGGAAGTGAACCATATAGGCTGACATTCAATAGGATTAATTTACATGGGTTTCTTACTGGACTGTTTCTTTACGCTCTGTGTAGCCTTACACATATATATACATATCTCCCCTTCTTTCTCTAAATTTGGTGTCTTTTTTTCCCATCTTACGCTCTGATATTGTTTTGTTCAAATGCTAACGTTGTTGTTCATAGTTTAGTCTCCTCATATCTCTTCTTATTTATTTTTCTTTTTTTATAGTCTCACAGCTTTCATTTCTTCAAAGTTAATGGTGTGTTATCTGCTAATGGCTGGCTTTTGCATGTATGGTGAAGTGTTACTTTTTGTCTTATTTGGCTTTGTCTTATTCCTGCTCTCATGGAAACCTGTTACAGTTCTTCACTGCCTTTTTTCAGATGTCTTCTGGGTTTACACTGTTTCTGGGCTCTGTTCTTGTGTTGCTAGCTTCTACTGTATTTTTGCAGAGATGAATTTGTGATGTTATTCCCCGTGTCATTTTGGGCTGCTATTTGTAGCCTTCTGATAAATCAAGATTTTTTTTTTGTCCTTCTCTTGCATCTTTTCTATTATTGATTTGTATTTCAGGCTCTAAAATAATTTAAATTGTGTTTGCATTGCCTTTTCAGTGCAAAGTTTTAAATTGTTACGTACGGCTATAGTTGACTGTTGTGTGCTGTGTTTGCATAACTTGGCCATACACGAATAAAAACATCAAGTGTCTTTGGACATGGAAACAACTGAAATGCCGACCAGCTCTTACTGACAATGTCTTTGAAAGAAACTAAAGTGATTTTTATTTTTATTTTTTTTTCCTAGGATTTTTTTGAAGAGATAGAAGATCTAAAGCGCGCAGTACAGGAATCTGTCAGACTGAACAACCAGTATGAAAAGTGCTTGAAACAAATAACTGTTATGTATGGACTTCCTTTTACAGCACATTTGTAACTACTAATTAATCTGATGGCAAGTAGGTTTTCTACCTGTTCTTCATACTTACTGCAACATTGAAACCTAACACAGTTCATGTAGTACCATGTTTTGATAATGCTATGAATTCAATAATATGATCTAAATGTAGCAAGCTGTTCCAAAATGTTTTTTATCTTATGTATTTGATTTTGTTTATATAGTTTTAAAATAAACTGCGGTCTGTATAACTTCAACTAAGTTTTCTAAACTCTCTCGCTTTTTCACGCTCATAAAATACATCAGTTGCAGGAGTGGTTATGGGTGTTTATGGGAAAATGATAACATTTTTTGTATTTCAGTTTCAAGAATTTCCAAATTTATCGTTTTGTGTAAACCAATAAGAAAAAAAAGTATTCTTCTATTATTTTTCAGCCCTAAAGATATGCTAATGCAGACATAAAATAGTTCTATCATCAAATTATTACAAGGGGATGTCTTGAAAGAAAGACTACTAAATCCGCACTTGGATACTTTTTTAAAAAATTATGACAAGGAGTTAACAGTTGTGGTTGACAGAAGGATTTAGGATTTAGGATTGGAAATAATGCATTCAGAAAGATGGCCAGGCTTGTCTTGCAGTATCAAAACAGTAACTCATCAGAAGCTTTTATTTGATGGAAGAGTGAGGAGTACTCTGGTATTTGGAGTGCTGAAAGGAAATGAATGCTGAGAGTTGCAGCTGAGAAGGTAGAGATGTCACGTTGCTTCAGAGGGAGATGTTGAGAAAACTTGGAATGATAAGAGAAATGTGGTTGCAAGTGTGGGTTTCAAAAGGGAAAACTTGTGGGATTTGAACCTGAACTTGTTAGTAACTACGTGACACTTCTGTGAAACAAACAGATACCCAGAATTGTATTTTCTGAATGTTGTGAGCATGTACCTGTGTGACATTACAATGGGAGAACTGAGTGAAAACTTGAGATTATCACAAGGTTAGGAATTCTGAGCTGATTTATACCCTAATTCAGCTTCATTAGCATAATAAAAATACCGACTCACTAGAGTTAGGACTCTTGTATCCTACATGATGCCAGTTTAATAGAGTTGTAAATTAATAAAAAAAAATGGCCTCAAAGAATATGGAGTATTCAGAGATATATATTCACTAGGTAAGAGGAAGGATAAAACTCTGAGCTACTTGCTTCCTGGTCTGTCTGTAGACCATTTTATCATGTTTTCCTTGCTTTATTCTTGGCTCACTTGTAAATTAAAGCTGGATAACATTCTGAACAGAGATAGAGAAGGGAAAGAGGAGTTTGTGTGGCCAGGAAACTTGACAGATGAAAACAGGAGGAATAGCATGTACAATTAAGTGTTTTAAGTGCAAAAATATTTCTGATATGTGTTAGTAAGCAAAATAAGCATTGCTGCTGGAGAAGGAAAGCATCACACTTCTTTTTCTTGAGCATTAGTCACTTGAGCATTTTTTCCCATAGCTTTGTGGTATAACATTATTCTTCTAGCATGTTTAAACCTTGGTGACAGTATTATTAAATCAGCGGTTGTCCTTAGCCACAAGCTGGCAGAATTCTGCTGTTTGCCAGGTAGTGAAGATCACAGTTTTTCCATTACAGTATGTTCGTTGCCCAAACAATTGAAATAGTGAATAGGATGAAAATATTGATCTTGCCTTCATGATGAGCTCATAAAACTTTTAAAATCGGTGTTGCATCAAACCACCGCCACCTATTTACAACAAGAAATGGGGAGAGATCGTGCAATCTTGTCTGATCACTGAGATCCTTAAGCCCTGGCAACAAAACATATTCTAGATAAATCTTAAAAATAAGCTGTGCTAGGAGGAGGAGTAGCAAGAGATCTGTCCTACAGCAGCGACATGTTGAACCACAGCTCCATCTTGCAGCGCGTGTGCAGTCTGACAGCGCTATTGCTGACCTTTCCATCACGTGCGAGAGGACAGCTTTCTTCCGCATGGCTCTCCAGTTCTGGTGTACCCGTATGTGAAGTTCAGATAGCTGGTGCACGTGCTCAGTTTGGGTTAAACCGCTCTGACTTTAGGGTGCAGAGGTGTGCAGCCACAGACCTGAGCAGACACTCGGGACAGGAAATGAGCAGCCATCAGCCCAAAGGTGGCAGAACAAGGTAGGCTGGAGAGTGAAACAACCAATGCAGATGGGTGTTTCTGTCAGCCGGTAGTCGGAGCTGTCTTTCAGCTCATTCTGCCTCACATACTTTGTGATTTATTTTTCCTTTATCTGGAAATGTCGGGTGCAGACGGGAGACCTCTGACATCTTCCCCATCTGTGGCACAAGTCCCATATAGTAACAGCTAGCAGCAGAAATGCTGTGACAGGGAATGTGTACAAAAACGACAGGATCTCTGCATGTTTTTTGATTAGCTCTTTTCTACTAACTGCATTTTAAAAAATTATTATTATTTGCATTTTATGAGATCATTAGATTTCTGGGGACATCATTTTTTTTTCTCTGGTCTGTAATGGTGGCTTTTTGCTGCATCTCTGTAGCTGTTTGGACAGCTTCTGAAGAAATTTGGTGTGTGAAGAATCACATAACAAAAACCTACTAGAGAATGCATTAGCACCAACAGCAAAACAACATGTTTTATTTGTTTTAAGCTTTGTGTGGGCTGTGAATACAGAGACATAGGGTTTTTGGTTTTAGGAACTTAGTAGCAATTCAGTACTATTTTTCTTAGGAGAGGAGACTGTTTAGGACTACCAAAGTCTGCTTCCAAATTCTGGGGTAGGTACAATTTGTTCAGGATTAGGCTGTATGAGTTTGTGTTCTTACAGTTAAGAATTTACTTGTCTTCTGTGCTTATTGCTCTATATATTGAATAGACATTTTTCCTTTAGTCTTGCCTAGTTGTGAGATACACAAACAAGATCTCATTGATGTTTATTGCCAGTTAAGATACAGATGAGATTTATATTAAACAAGTTAATCAACCTTTATTTGTAGTTCCTCTGTGTCATGAAATTGTGATGTCTGGCTAGTAGCTTTCTCATGTAAAACTAAGTTTAGATAGAACTGAATTACATGCAATTATCTATTAGTCATGCTAATGCTAAATAATGCACATTGGAAACGTTACGTGATGAAGATGAATGGTTCTTTGTCTCGAACAAGTACTTTGTAGTGTTGAAGCTCATGTTTGAGAATAGGTGGCTGTTATCAAACAGAGGTTTTGGTTGGAGAAAAATAAGGTAATCTGTTTTTGATTTCTGTGAGACATCAATCAAAAGGGCTAGGACACAGGGCAGTAAAACAATCTTGAGTTTTGTTCCTGTGTTCAGCATGTGACTGTGGCCAGGATTTCAAAACAGAACCACACAAAATTAATGGATCTTTAGTTTCAGTGTTCCTAATATTTAGTGTCTGAATATTCAAATATACGGAGCGTTCACAGTTCTGATCAGCTTTAGTGAAGAAAAATTAACATTGGCTGCTCATCCCTGTCTGCCTTCAATAATTGCTAATATCCAGGACCTTAGTACTGCGTTACAATTTCTCTGTTGTAGTAATCAAAAATAGGGGGAGGGCAACAAGACTTTTTGTGGTTTCCTCTAAAAGTTTGTGAGCCTGTGAAGTAACATCTGATAGCTCTGCTGGAGTCCCTGTCACACCGCTGACCTTTAAAAAGTGGGTCTGCCAGAGATGCAGTACTCTTCAGATTGAAACCTGGAGAGGTTGCGTGTGGAACTGGAGTAATTTCGCTTAAAGTAAAGCTGGTATCCCCCTCCTCTCATTTGGGATACTTGTTTCTTGTAGGCATTGACACAGAAACTGTATTTGTGTGAGGGACTTCAGAAGCAGAACTGTGAAAGTGGGACTGTTTCCGCCTTGACCCAGAAAAAAATGAGTTTCTCTTAAATGTCTGTGAACAAGTGAAACAATCCATGAGCCCTGTTACAGCTGTGGTTTATCGGAGTGAAGGCATTTGTTTTAGATTAGCCTTTAAAATGGCATAAAATAAAATTGCACTTTTAAAAGTTCCCTCTTTGTGCCACAAACTATCCAGGGTGGAAGAAGTCATGAATGACAGTATAGTTACCAACTTGGAAAGGCTTGTTTTCCCACATCGCTCCTCAGCTGTAGCACCATTTCTGTGTCTGAGCCTCAGTCATTTCTCTTTGCTAGAAATGAAGCAGTGTTAGTGAAGCCGTCATGTACTGTGCCTGTGTTCTTGGAAAGCTTCAGTCAACTTGTTTTGGGACAGCAAATTGCTTGTGGTTCTTGGAGACTGTTAGAAGGAACTGTGTAACGGTGGCAATTGCACTGTTGGGGCATAGCAGTGTTACATGACAGAATCACAGAATCATCTAGGTTGGAAGAGACCTCCAAGATCACCAAGTCCAACCTCTGACCTAACGCTAACAAGTCCTCCACTAAACCATATCCCTAAGCTTTACATCTAAACGTCTTTTAAAGACCAGGGATGGGGACTCAGCCACATCCCTGGGCAGCCCATTCCAGTGCCTAACAACCCTTTCCATAAAGAAGTTCTTCCTAACATCCAACCTAACCCCCCCCCCCGGCGCAACTTTAGCCCATTTCCCCTCGTCCTGTCACCAGGCATGTGGGAGAACAGACCAACCGCCACCTCGCTACAGCCTCCTTTAAGGTACCTGTAGAGTGCGATAAGGTCGCCCCTGAGCCTCCTCTTCTCCAGACTGAACAACCCCATCTCCCTCAGCCGCTCCTCGTAAGACTTGTTCTCCAGACCCCTCACCAGCTTCGTAGCCCTTCTCTGGGCTCACTTGAGCACTCGCTTGTGCGGCCTCACAGAGCCGAGTAAAGGGGGACAATCACTTCCCTGGACCTGCTGGCCACAGTGGCCAGGATGATGAGGAATTCCTTTCTGTCCTCACACCACCACCTCTCTCTCTCTCTCTCTCTCTCTTTTTTTTTTTTTCTTTTGTTCAAGCTGAGCTATATCCTTACTTATCTTTGATCCCTATTCTCAGTATTTTCACTGTATGGTTTAAAAAAAGCTTCATGCAGCAAGATTCTGGCTAGCTTTAAACTAGTTGCCTTGGTGCTGGTAGGAGAGAATGCTGTCTAGACTAAGCAGCTTGGCCTTCTGTGTGGGTTAAACAAATGTACCTGAAGGAGAAGACCAAATTTGCAATTTCAGTCAAATATATATATATATTGTCTTCAGGAAAATACCTGAAGTTATTTTCCAACCTAGATGATTCTGTGTATGTGTATAGGTATGTGCATGTATATTTTTATTACACCAAAGCTTTCATGCTCATGAGAAACCAGTGCTGTCAACCTTGCATGGTAGCTTTTCACAGGGACTTCTGGCTTTATGAATATTTTATTTCGTATTTTCTCCACAGGGATTTTGTACTGATATGAAGCCCCACTTGGTCCTCTGACAAGACCCTATTGTTTTCACCTTGGAGAGGAGAACTTAGCCACTGGGAAAGACTCTTATGCTGATACCGCAATGCTGACTTCTAGCTTGACTGCCATGAAGAATCTTCCTTTGAAGAAGAGGATCTGTTTCCTGCTGAAACTTGTGTGCTTTGTCAGCTCCGTGTTAATATTTTGTGAATTTTTAATTTATTATGTGGTAATTTTTCAATGTCGATGGCCAGAAGTGAAAGGTGGAGCTCACACAGGTAACACAGAGACTTCAGCTTCAGTTCTGAAGGCCATAATTTTAGCTGATACTCACCTGCTTGGTGAAATCAAAGGACATTGGCTGGATAAACTACGAAGGTAGTGATTTAATTTTTTGAATCTCTATCCTGTTTTTAGAGTTTTTAATAGTAACTAATGGGACAGATGTTTAAAACCAATGTTGCGGTAGTCTTAAGTACTGCTTCTGAGTGCCTGTCTGTACCTGGACTAGATAATAAATGCATTGATGAATGGGACTTAGGTGGTGCAGTCTTCAGTGTTCAGGTGGATGTAGGTACCTGAGCATTTTAGATAGGTCAGATAGTCTTTTCCAGTGTGTAATTATTTTTTACGGTGCCTTAAAAATGAGCCAGATAACTTTTATGTCCCCACCAGTTAACACCTTCCACTGCAGAGGTAAGGAAGCCAGTAGAAATTTATTTCTGTAGTAGAAGAATGGGTAGCAAAATTGTACTTAAAAACAAAGGTAACCCAATCCTATGCCTTCTGGACAAAGTCATGTTGTTTTTTTTGGTCTAAAAAAATGCTGAAAGAAACATTATAACATTATATGAACCTTGTAAACCGTTGCTGAAGAAACAAATGCATAGTAAAATACATTAAATAATTCACTGTTCTAATAAATTGTTATTTAATGGAATTGTAGTGAATAAAAATAAACAAACTGGTATTACTTCTTGCATGACTTGGTTTTGATTGTATTGCAGTGGAATTACCCACCAGGTAAGATACACCTACTGCACTTAAATCTGATTTCTAAGTATCTAATTTGAATTTCATAGTAGCATTCTCAGTGTGTAGGAGCCATCTTCACATTCCTGTCAGGCCGTGTTCATGTATTCAGACTTGAGGATCTAGAAGTTATGCAGTGATGACTGGCTATGTATTCTCTCTTCAGGGAATGGCAAATGGAGAGATCTTTCCAAACTGCCTTGTGGTTACTGCAGCCAGATATTGTTTTTATTCTGGGAGATGTCTTTGATGAAGGAAAATGGAGCTTACCTCAGGTATGACATGAACAGCTCTCTTATTTCAAAAAATGAGGATTGCTTGAAGGAAATGGAAGGCAGAAGGAAGCAGACTAGGTATGCAAGGCTTTGTTTCATGTTACTACAGTTGTCCTACTGATAGAGTTTCTAGTGTTTTAGATAATAGTTGAGATGTTGTGTTTCTCCTTCATTTTTGGTGGTATCTTGACACCTTTCCATTATACAAAACTTGGAACATGTGAGCATCTTGCCGAGTGTGTGCTTCTGTGTTATACGTTATTGATTTCTTTTGATATCGTGGAACAGCATTAATTTCTTCTTCTTTTTTTTTTTTTTTTTTTTCATGCAGGCATGGGCAGATGATGTCAGGAGATTTCGGAAAATGTTTAAGTATCCAGCTTCTACTGAACTGGTGGTTATCGTTGGAAATCATGACATTGGATTTCATTATGAGTAAGTCCTTTCAGTGAAAGGAATACCCAAGTGCCAAGAATGAAATGTCAGTGTGCGTACAGGAACTATGTTTGTGTCTGAGTGACAATTCTTGTGTTTATACAGAATGGTTTTGATCATAACCAAATGATATGGAATTGTAGTTTACAGCAAGATCTTAAAAGGTGTTTATCTATCACACAACATGTGCAAGACAACCAGCTGCACGGGTTCAGGAAAGGCAAGTCCTGCCTGACCAACCTCATCTAATTCTGTGACCGGGTGACCCGCCTGGTGGATGAGGGAAGGGCTGTTGATGTAGCCTGCCTAGACTTCAACAAGGCCTTTGTCACGGTCTGCCACAGTATTCTCCTGGAGAAGCTGGCAGCCCATGGCTTGGACAGGTATGCTCTTTGCTGGGTTAGAAACTGGCTGGATGGCCGAGCCCAGAGAGTGGTGGTGAACGGAGTGAAATCCAGCTGGCAACCAGCCACCAGTGGTGTTCCCCAGGGGTCGGGAACCTCTTTAATATCTTATTGATGATTTGGATGAGGGAATTGAGTCCACCCTCAGTAAGTCTGGAGACGACTCCAAGCTGGGGGGAAGTGTTGATCTACCAGAGGGTAGGAAGGCCCTGCAGAGGGACGTGGACAGGATGGGTCGATGGGCAGAGGCCAGCGAGATGAGGTTCAAGTGCCGGGTCCTACACTTTGGTCACAGCAACCCCATGCAGTGCTACAGGCTTGGGGCAGAGTGGCTGGAAAGCTGTGCAGAGGAAAAGGATCTGGGAGAGCTGATTGATGCTTGCCTGAACATGAGCCAGCAGTGTGTCCAGGTGGCCAAGAAGGCCAACAGCATCCTGGCTTGTACCAGGAATAGTGTAGCCAGCAGGACCAGGGAGGTGATTGCCTCCCTGTACTCAGCTCTGGTGAGTACCTCGAGTACTGTGTTCAGCTTTGGGCCCCTCACTACAAGGACATCGAGGACCTGGAGCGCATCCAGAGCAGGGCTATGAAGCTGGTGAAGAGCCTGGAACACAAGTCCTGTCAGGAGCGGCTGAGGGGTTGTTTAGTCTGGAGGAGGCTCAGGGGAGACCTTATTGCTCTCTACAACTGCCTGAAAGGAAGGTGTGGGAAGCTGGGGGTCAGCCTCTTATTGCAGGTAACTAGTGATAGGACTAAAGGGAAAGGCCTTGAGCTGTGCCAGGGGAGGTTCAGGTTGGAAATGAGGAGACATTTCTTCTCAGAAAGGCATTGGAATGGGTTGCCCAGGGAGGTGGTGGAGTCACTGTCCCTGGGGGTGTTCAAGGAAAGGTTGGACGTGGTGCTTAGGGACATGGTTTAGTGGGTGATATTGGTGGTGGGGGGGTGGTTGGACCAGATGAACTTTGAGGTCTTTTCTAACCTTAATGATTCTGTGATTCTGTGATCTACACACAACGCACCACAGGAATCCATTTTAGAACAGGTTTCAGGCTACTTTTGTGCTTCTTGAAGCATATGTGAAGTTGTTCAGGGCTAGTTTTTCTGCATGGGCCAAGTCTTGAAGCTGCGTTTCCTTGTGTTGGGCTTCATTGTCTGGAAAGTGCTTAGTCTAAGCATATTCCCTTTCCCATTTCCTCAGTGTGGAAGAGTGTAAGTGTGCTTGCCCTGCTGTGCAAGTAGGGCAGTAGGGTGTCTGCTTACACTGATGTGACTAGGGCAGAATTTCAGAGCATCCCTGTGATTTTGGCGAATGAATGCACGATCTAAATAATGGAGCTGTAAGCTGCATGAATGGTCTAAAAACTGCAAAGCGACTGTGTCAGATTATTTGTTATAATGCCAATTTCTTACCTCAGTTGTATTTTTGTTCTGTGACACAGAATGACCACGTACAAGGTAAACCGATTTGAAAAAATTTTCAACTTTACTTCAGGAAAGATAATAACTCGGAAAGGAATAAAGTGAGTATGTGTATATATATTTTTCAATGTTTAGAGTAGTTATTAGGGGCCTAGGAGATCTAAGCGATGAAGAATGAGAACTAGAAGTGAATTTCTAATGAAATAATATGAGAATATTATTAATAGCCTTAAGTTCTGTTATTATTATTATTATTATTATTATTTTGTATCTAGCTTGTGGTATGTTAAACATGAAGCACTATGAATAAACTCATAGTTTGATGTGGAGGAGAAGCTTTTGCTTTAAGCTAGGCCAATTTTCTTCTAAATGGAAAAGTACTGAGGAGTCGGAATGAAATTCTCTGGTTTGCGATTTTACTTCCTTGCAGCTGGTAATGACCCATGGCTGTAAACATAGCAGAAGAATAGGATTCAGTAAAGAAACACAAACAAACCCCCTCTGTGCTTGCAAGTTAAGAGTTTCATTAATTTTAATAACTTCTTCAGTCTGCAGAACTTAACTCGTTTGAGGAACTCGGGAGCACAGCAGTTGCTTGTCCACAGGTTTTCCACAGGGTGGGGCAATGATGCACAGGCTGGTTTTGACTTTGAATAGACCTTGTTACAGGGCTTGTTCTCATCGTTGTCTCTTTCTGTAGTTGTCTGTGTGTGCCCTTTTGGTACTTTTATATACCATTCAGGAGGCCGATGAGAGAAAACAATAGTGGGTTTGTGGAAAAGCATTGGGCATGATTAGGTTATAACCACTCGTATGAATGTAAGATTAAAAAACTAGAAGGTTACACTGGTTTCTTTAATTAAACAGACATTTGGAATGTACTGAACAGATCCAGAAATATTGTTGTCTTCACCCTCTCCCCCCAAAGATATATGAGCTTCGTGAATGCCCAGTATAATGTTTTTGTTTATCATACAGATACGGGGTCTTCTAGAAATGTATTCCAGCTGTTTAAAATAAAACTTATTAAGGAATATCTTCCATAAAGCAGTACAGCAGAATTCTTGCTTCCAGTTGCAGATTGCATGTCTAGTATCATATTCATTAACCGAAAAGAGCTGTGTTATTAATGAAATGTTACTGGATAAACTACTTTATAACAGATCTGTGGTATAAAAGCAGATTAATTTGATGAAAGAGGATTAAAATTTGGGGGGGTGGGAGGTGTTGGCTAGCATTGCTTAAGTGGAGGCAATCAACTCATTCATGTCTAGTAAACATATTGAGTTGAACTGGAAATACAGCTCTTCCTGCAGTCCTGACCGAGGGGCTAAACAGGTACAAATCTTGTAGCAGAAAATCAAGATTGGTTGGAAACCTACAACCAAGTCCTTTACAAATATAAACCCAGTTTTCTGTGCCAGAGACCACAAAGTATGAAACTGTGTTGAGGTTAGACAGGCCAATGCAGTGCTATATTGCTTTTCAGTTGTTTGAAAGAAAGTATCTAAAGTGATGTCTCTGATGCCTGAAATGTGTGTGGGGAAGAGAAGCAGGTTCTCCTTTCCTTTAGAATTCCCTTTAGTTGGCTTCTAACACTCCACTAAAATACCACTTAAGAATTATTATTATTATTAATAATAATAATAATAAAATAAGGTGTAAGCATGAAGCACACTGTACAGAATAAATGATTTATAAAGCAGCCTACCAGGCAGTGAAATGGGATACTCAGAAGAGGATTTATAACACTGAGACTTCAGAAGCTGCAATGTTCTTTTGTTTTTGTTGAGCTGTGTTTGGTTTTGGATCACTTGCATTCTATAAAATGAAGTTTATCCTACATGTGCACGAACAGCAAATGCTTTCCTGTCCTCACCACTTCTTTCTCCTTGCCCACGCCCTGGTGTTTTCCAGCTTTGTCATAGTGAACAGCGTAGCCATGGAGGGTGACGGCTGCGCTATCTGCCGTACCTCAGAGGCAAAGCTGGTAGCGCTTTCTCACAGACTGAATTGCTCCCAGCAGGTAAGAGTTTATTAAAGATGTCATTATAGCCAGCAACTTGGGCTCTGGAATGGAAATATTGATACTGCGGGAATAGTCAAGATACAACAAAGGCTTTCTTCTGAAAAAAACCTGCTTCCAATTTGTAACTTGTTACCAAATCTCTCTTCCTCATTTTCACTTATCATTTTTACCCAACTGCTTGCGGTGTTGCTCTGCGTTAATGGTGTTAACTTCCTTGTTAGTGCTGCCAACTAGCAGAGGGTGCAATTTCTTCTGTTCCAAGGAATGGCAGGAAAAGTTCTGTAACCCTGCGCTTTCCGTGAGGTGCATAATCATGCATTTATATTTTTGCGTATTGTTCTGTTCTATATCCTTTGAACTAGCTTATTATAGATTTCTGATTCTACTGGAGTCCTACCTTGATGACCTAGTAATGTTTTCATCGTATTTTTTTCATCAAATCCAGTTGCTTCTCATTTCATTCATCTTCTCTTTTCCATAGGCAGACTGGACACAAAGTAGGCAGCATGATTTACAGGGTTGGCAGTCAGTCAGGAAACCATCTCTCAGTGGAAAAATTGTCAGACACTATCTGCTATCTCTCTCAAGCTGCTCCATTTCTCTTTTGCCTTGCTTGTGGAAAGATTCACAACAGATTGTACTGTTGCTTTCCATGTTCAGAAAGAATCACACAGAATCACAGAACTGTAGGGGTTGGAAGGGACCTCGAAAGATCACCGGGTCTAGCCCCCCGCCAAAGCAGGTTCCCTAGAGCAGGCTGCTCAGGTAGGCGTCCAGATGGGCCTTGAATATCTCCAGAGAAGGAGACTTCACAACCTCCCTGGGCAGCCTGTTCCAGTGCTCCGTCAAAGAATGTAATTGTATTCACAGCACATACAGAAATTACAGCATTGCCCATTGCCCCACCGTAGTGGCTCTTAAAATTTCATGCAGTGGACAGTATTTAAATACTGTACTCTGAGCTGTTACTGCTTTTCTCAAAGCATGCCAAAAAAAAACAACCAAACAAAAACCCAACCCCTCAAAACCTAGCTATCGTGTAATTCCCTTCCCCACCCCTTTGGCATACATAGGTGAAGACAATATGCATGGATTGATTTTATTCACAGAGCTGGAATCATTCCAACAAAAGATGCAGTGACGTGGAAAAGCTTCCAGCTTCGGAACCAATCCTTTTACAGGTGTGTTGGAATCGGGGTAAGGCAACTTGTTGAAATGTTTTTAGTGTATTTGTTACCTTTCTAGAAAGGCTGGACCATTAACAACTGATCCTTGCTTTGATTTTCTCCCAGCATTACCCTCTCTACCGGAAAAGTGATGCTGAATGCAGTGGAGAAGATTCTGCCCCTCCAGAGGAGAAAAACATCCCATTTAAAGAGAAGTATGATGTGCTGTCTCAGGAAGCATCACAAAAGGTTTATACATTAGGAGATCGAGTATCAGTGGGTGGATGGGAGAGTGGCACGGGTATATAGGTGTCTACAGATGAGAACATTTTGGAAAGGATAAATGTTAGCTGAAACAAAGTGACCACAACTGCTCCTGCTTTAATGAGGCCTTTGAGAGGCTGCTTGTTAGAGCTGTTCCCTTGAGGATCATCATGATCGTGGCCTTGATTCTGCAGGTGATAAGTCCCGGTGCTCTTAAGTGTGTTGTGCTACTCTTATCCCTTAGTTTAATGTTTTGCAACCGATGTAATTGTGTAGATCATTGACAAACCCAGTAGAAAGTCCAGCGCTTTGAAAGTACTGCTCTTGCTGCAATAATAACTGAAGAAAATGTAAAGTCAAAGTATTTCCAGAAAATCTAATGGGCAGTATTTATTTCCTTCTGCATAAATGTCTTTGCTCAAGATTGGCAGTACAAGATTCTCTCTTAGACAAGAAATCAGCATTGCTTTATTAAAAACAAGATTTTTCTATTTGTAATGTCAACAGCATGCTATTGGCTTTGTTTTTCTGATCAGTATGGCCAGAAAAAGTCTGGTATTTGTGATAAGGGCTAAATGGGAGCGATATTACAATATCAACGTATATCTTACTGGAAAACAAAAGTTTATACAAAACACTTGGTAAGATTATTAGAATTCCCATATATTCATTCTGTCAGAAGAAAAAATGGGTCTTATGCTCCATTTCTTTTCCGTCATGACTTGCTGTGCTTTACCATTTTGTTTTCTAGCTGCTATGGTGGTTTCATCCCCGTTTGATTCTCAGCGGGCACACCCATAGCGCTTGTGAAGTGCTGCATGCGGGGAAAATCCCAGAAATCAGCGTCCCGTCGTTCAGTTGGAGGAATAGAAACAATCCTAGTTTCATCATGGTAAGTTTTAATCTTTTTTTTTTTATTTTTGTCAGATAACTTTCATAAATAAATCAACATGGCAGTCAGCTATATTTTAGAACTGATTCTACCTGTAAAAACAAAAAAATTAAAAAAAAAATTGCCTACCCACCCAACCCACTCAGTACACTGCATCCACTTTATAAAGTACATCTGTGGGAGCCACATGTTCCGTGTGGTACAAAGCAATGCTGTTAAAGATCTAATTAGTAAATGGGTACAAGCATCTAACAGTTTCTTATAAAGAGGGTGCATTGTAAACTATTGACTTGTAAAAAATAATCAGTATTGTGCACTGAACAGTAGAAAGACTCATTTTGCTTGGTTGATTACCAACTACGAAAACAAGACCGCATCCACCTCAAAGTTTCGCATGGTGATCATGGTTTTCAAACTCGTGCATTAACCACTTCACCCAGTGAAAACGTTGGTCACATGCCAATAGTCTGTCTCCTCGTGTCCAATTCACATTTTATACAGTGTGTTGGTTACGCTCTCGCAGGCAGTTCCAGTGCTCAGTATATCCTTAGAGGTAAAACAATTAGTTCCCCAGTTCAAAAATAAAACAGAACTCCTAGAAACTTGGAGTAAGAAGCAAAACCTACAATCTGCTTAGAGTAGTCTGTGACTTGGGCTGCTGGGGGGAGAATCTTTAATGTATTTTTGCTGCTGTTGAGTTTAGGCTGCTTAATACACAGATAGCCCCAAACTTTTAAATTCGTTTTATGCAACTGTTAGTATTTCTTGTTGAAAAGTACTTCTGTTTATTCCATATTCCTGAGAGTAGCTGCCTTCAAACCACATACGCTCTCTGCACACGCCAGACAGTGCATCTTCACTGCAAAACAAGAGGTTGGCTAATTAAAGTTGCATCATCTTCACTACTGTTTGAAATCAGCCTCAGACTGTTGTAAACTTTAATTAGAAGTCAAGCCAAAACCCAGTGAAGCTCTTTGTTGTTGAAGTTCACGTACACAATTTGGATTAGCCAACGTGTTTTTTGCAGCATGTACTGGGTAGGAGGAGGGTTCGGGGTGAGGAAGGGGCACATTCACGAAACCTAACTTTAGCCTCAGAAGGCTCCTTCCAGTTTGGTTAACAGCAGCTAAAGTTAGGCTTCTCTTGAAGGCAGGTCCGATGAGGAGCCCAGCTCTCTGGTTACTCTAGATGGAATAGAGGGAGGATTGGCATCTGGGCTAACATTGGCCTGGTGACTGTTCCAGTTAGTGCCCAGCACCACAAGTACGGGCTCTTCAGCCCCCTGGAGAAGGCACTGGTACTAGGAAACTGGCCCCAACCCTTGCCACCCAACACAGAATTTAGAAATCGGAGATCTGACAGCCATGGTGTTACTCCTGATTTAGAACCTACTGTAACAGCAAAGTGACAGTCTTCATTTCTTTTCCAGGGCAGCATAACGCCAACTGACTTCTCCCTCCACAAATGCTTCCTTCCATATGAGAGCACAGTCTTTACTATATACTGTGCAGCAGGTGCTCTGCTTGTAATCCTGATACTAGCTCATTTTCAGCTTCTCACTCCACCATTTTATTTTGCTCAGCATTTAATCAGTAAGCATAAAGCAGTATGAAGAGCCAGACATCTGCATTCAGTCACTGAAATACCAAAGCTGAGAACAGTCAAACATCAGACTATATTCATGCCAGCAAATGACCTAATTTGATTGCTAGTCTGAAGGCAGGTTGCATTTACACATACCATAGAAGTCCTATACAGCTGATATGACTACTACAGGATAAATAATTAACCAAAATGAACGTTTCATGCTGTACAAAAATACTGTATTCTACAATCAAATGAGTCCTTTTCCTGCTATAATTTTTGTATCAAATATGTATATTAAAAGTTTAACTGTACATTATGTAAATCCTATAGCCTCATCACTTATCTGCACTAGTGTCTTACCCTGGTGGAGGCTCAGTCCTGCAAACTGGAAACGTTTCTCTGTTTTATTGCTGCATGGCCCTTCTAATGTCATACGTCTGTTTGTTAGGGTCAGGCAGAAGCTAGATACATCAGCACTGAGAGATGCAGATTTCCATAACCTTTTTAGGATGTCATATGTAAGGGACTGTAGTTTGGGACAAGAAATCTTCCAGTTCCTGACATATTAAACTGTTAGCTGACTACAATTTGCAGTTATCGTATACCAGACAACAACAGGAAGAAGCCTCGCAGATCCAGTTTGCTGATACACACCTGAAACCTGCTTAAAAAAAAAATAGGGTGACACCTCAAGCTGCTATTTTTAAAAAGATGTGCTATGATGAGCTTAAAAAAGAGGGCCCTATTGCATCCCAGAGATCTGTGTGGTGAGGGGCCCTCCAGTTGCTGATCTTCTGCAAGAAGGAAGGTCAAATACAGCTGCAGTAACATTATCCTATGCCTTGGCCCTCAGTCTACAGACAGCTAGGGATAGGAATGCACATTATTTTAGATTCCTGCAGGGCCGCCAAGTTTTGTTAGCTTTATTGTAGAGTCACATTTTGAACTGCACTAGCTCTTTGCTGGGGAGGGGGAGACCGCCAGCTGCGACGCAGCGTACCGCTGAGCCGGGCCGCGGGCTCCCGCCTGGATGGCAGCACGGAGGATGTAAGGTCTGAGCTCAGCATCTTTGTGTGCCGTGTCTAAGGGAAGATGCGACAAATCCTGACCGCTTCTCCCCACCTGCCCCAGAAAAAACAGAGGGGCTGCTGCACACCAGGACCGGTTTTCCTTCTGGCATTGCTGCAGCGGCTGGGAGCTCTAACCTTAACTCTTGGGTTAGGGGTTGTTTTTGAAGAAAAGCCTGTCCTTTGTTGTTCGTTCTGTTTCTTTGGCATGGGAAGCGAGGGAATCTTTGCATTTGGGGATTTTGTTTGCTAGCTTAGTCCACCCAGCCTTTCACTTTCTGGGAAACATCTGCTGACTAAATTGAACTGACACGTATTAAAATATACACCTTTCTGAGAAGAGGAGATGCTCACATTATAGTATCTAAAAGGGGGCTATTCATCATCAAATAGAAACAAGTACAGAATTTGGCTGTAGTCTGACTTTAAAAGATGACTGATTAAGGGTTCTAACTAGCAACGATGTGTATAGTAAATCATTAATCAAACCTGCTGATTTATAATGCCAATGCTGGGAATGTGTTAGCTCTTAATCTCTCCCTAAATTTAAAATGAAGAGTGGGAATGGTCCGAAGTGTGGTAAAACACTCTATAAAGTAATGTAGTCTAACACTTCTCTAGGTTTCTGTTATTGCAACTGTAATTTTAGACATTTGTACAGGTTATCTTGGACACAGGAAAAGTATATAGTCACAGACATAAAACACCTATGTATAAAATATAAAGCAGTGTTATAGTTACTAAAAAGGACATGCCTTATTGCTACAGCAATTCTTGCTTTTTATATATTGTACTGTACCACAACTTGTTTTGAGAATGTCATTTGCATAAATTATTCAAGTTTGAGAAATATTCACACGTTTTGATTCTACAATATTTAAAATAAAACAATTTTCTAATGTGTCTCTTTATTAAAAGAGAAATAAAAATGTCATCTTGTAATTCTCTTAGGCCAGACACAAGGGTTTATACACCTTTTTTCTTCTTTCTCGCTATTTACTTGCACAATGAAAGCCGCTGTTGGTACAAAGATTGAAGAGCTCTATATAATGGTGCTTTACACATTCACAATCGGTCTGTGCAATTGTGAAGTTCTATGAATGACCAAAGAATTACCAAACATATTTTCTAAATAGAAAGGAAAAAAAAAATAATCCTTGGTTCCCATTAAAACAACACCAGGTTGCAATTTGGACACTCGAATGAATTCCAATGTTTTAAAGCTGAGACTTCGAAAGAGAAAGGCATGTTTGCTGCAACATCCGGTGACTGTAATACCTTACTTGGAAAGGTAAGTGGTTAATTTGCATAATTTATAATTTTTATACTAAAGAGCATTTTTTTTTATATAAACCAGAAAAAAACCCCTAAACTCTACAGATAAAGTTCTTACCTCCAGTCACTGCTGCAGGTAAGGTTGACATCAAGCTGTACAGCGCAATCAAAAACATACTTACATCTTAGCTCATTTTACAGGTACAGCCATAATCAAGGCACAAAGATCTTCTACAAGTATTTTTCTTCAATAAAGTTGTACAAAATAATATTACATTTTACAGTCTGTACAATATAATAAACCAGCAGTAAAACAAAAAAATATATATAGGGAGAGGACTGTTGTCCAAGAATGATCAGAACTAAAAGGATCATTTGTGGACAGCACAAATAACGTAAGTGAGGGTGGTAAATTTTCTGCCTAGATGCAACAGGCTGAAAAGTAGCTGTAATTCAAATGCCTGAGGTGTGCAGAGACACTTAGCTCCAAAACCCCAGAAAAATTGCTTTGTCTTCACTATTCCTCTCATTATCTACTCTACTTCCTGTGCCAGTAACGGCTTAAAAGAGGAGGTCACTTTATCAGTTGACCTGCAACTCAGAAATGCTAAAAACTGTGACAGAGTAATAAATATTGTGGTGCTGCTACATTGTGTGTCTACTTCCTCAACAGTATTTAATAACCTGATACAAAGTGCATTAATCTTTTTTTTCACCCATCAAGTACTCTTCAATGTCATGTTAAAAAGGAAACCCACACAGAGGGATAGGTATGACTTTTAGTGTCATCCAGCTAACATACCAGTTTGAACTGACGTTAACCTGCTGGAAAAAATTTAGCAGGTCATGCTCAGTTAAAAAAAAACAAAACCTAAGGGAACAGAGGTAGCCAAAGGGCTTAGTGGAATGACGAAGAAGTGGCATGTCAAAATAAAGCACAAAAATAGTCCCAAAAAGCATGAAGGAAAAACAACCCAAACTTGCTTTGAATCAGCTTTAAGGTTAAATAATTAAAGTAAACAAAGTGAAGAGACTGACATTTCTATAGTATATTCTTCCACCCTGTGTGGGGTAGTATCAAGAGAAAGAGTAAGGAGCAAAGAATTTAAAACCACAGGTTCCACGGTGATCCCCCTCACAAGAGTTCGTACTGGCGAAGGTGCATTCTTTGAATGATGTCTCGACAGTCGTTGAACACTCTGCGGATATTTTCTGTGTCCACTGCACACGTAAAGTGTGGGTAGCAATAATGCCTGCCGTCTCCACTCGCTGTACTTATCCTCTGTGGAAACAGGGAGAAAAAAATGGTAAGGAGTTGTTCCTCACAGGTTGCACCTCCCGGTGACCTGGGGACTTACTGGAGACCAAGAAACCTGGGATACTTTACGTGTTATATAATACGTTAAATAAATAATAATACAAAAAGGACATTGGGATGGTCCAATATGAATCACAGATTTGAAACAGGGAGGAAAATGTTACAGATACTAGTAGGGGATCAGTAGATCAGTACTGTGTAAGAGCCACCTAGCTAGCTATTACTGTTTGCATGTCATGGTACAGCGGCACAAATACCACAGCACTACATTCGCCATGCATCTACCCTCTATCATTGGATAACATCTATCCAATGTTATGTCATCTGTGGTTATTTTGTTAAAATGCCCCAGGATCTTAAAATACGTTAAAAATGACAGTTTTGTTCTGTGCTGCTATAGGACTGAGATATGCAAATCCTAGTCCAGATTCTGAAGACTATATATAGAAATTCATCCAAGATGAAGGCCAGTTCTTGGGATAAACCTTTTTGTAAATCCTTTCAGAATTTTAATACAAATTATAATGGCTAAATTAAAAAAGGCAATGTTTTTTTCTCTCTGGCTACACTGTATAACTTTAATACCATGATTTATTTTACAAGTGGGAGTGAGCTTTTAAGCATGTCCAGCTAAAGATATGCAAAACTACTGGCATTTAGAAGCAGTGTTTTACATAAATAGAGCAGTAAGAAGTTGCAGATATTTGCAGGTAAAATTAGATATTCGGCATTAATTAAACAGAGGGCTTTTAAATATGTATGAAAAATATTTTCTTCTTACTAAGCTACACTCAGTATCTAGTTCAAGGATTACCCTCATGAGAAATATTAATGTAATAACCCATGCAACTGATGGGTAAGTTGTTCAGACCGTATCTGAAGCCTGAAGTACATTAAATAATAATGAAATGAAAAGTTTTATGAACTACTTCAATGGCAGCAAAATTCTGAAACAATTACAATTTTGATTGTATTTTCCCACCTGCAGGACACAGGCAGGACACAATCTCCCAGAACTGTTTGGGGAGATCAGTGTCTTGTAAGTTTGGAGGAAATCAGACCCTTAGGGCTGGAAAGATGATGGCCTGCATGGAAATTAACAATGATTAGAAAAACTAAAAAGTGCAGCAGTGTTTCTGGTTCTGATGCAACGGCTTCTTTACATCTTTTTTTCCCTGCAGATCTATATGAAAAATGCCTCTCACGCAACAATGTGAGACCAGGTACTATTTTTTTTTTTCCTTGGAGGAAAAATTTGGCCCCAAACTGACAGTCCAGTCTGCCTTCCAACTACTGCAGCGCTTCTTCATTCTTAAATTAGAAGCCCTGGAGAGTTCAGCCCTGAGCTGTTGCAGGATCCTCAACTCTTTGCTCTGCTCAGAGGGCTACATCTTTTTACACAGCCTCCAGCTGCTGTTGCTGTGCTTCCTTCGCCCCTTCCAGCGCGCCTCCTTCACGTAGCACAGTCTCAGCATGCTGTAACAGGCATCTCTGCACGACATGCATACAGCAGTTTGCTGTGAGGATGTAAGGGGGTGATCAGACCAAAACCCTTCTGACCTACTGCTCAATCTTTACCTTGTGTTTCGGTAAAATAATTTACTTTCACTGAGTGCTTGCTTATCGTGCACAGCCATGCTGTCATTCCACTGAAGTACATGGCAGTAAGCTGCCCTCAGTGCTCTGGTGATACCTGGCTACATATACAGAATGTCGAAGAAGAGAATTTTAAAGATTTTAGTTTTCTTTGTCCCCTGACAGTCTCTCATTTTATGTGAGATGTTCACCCCACTCAAAGCTCAGTCTGAAGAGTAGTGTTTTACCTAGCACCAGGCCAGAGGGGAAGAATATGCTCTGGGCCAGTGCAAGAACATTTCCTTTCCTAGGACACACGAAGGAATGCTTAATATCAGTATCCCTGTACTCCTGGAGTGGGGATGACGAACAATGTTCAGTTAGGATTCAAGCATACTAGTCGAGGAAACTCAGCCTGTGTATACGAACAGCTGCTCCTACAATTCCAAAATAAAGCTTTTTAAAAACCAGAGTGAACCAGAGGAACCGGGCCAATGTTTTACAGGGTGTTACCTTTAGACTGGGGATGTATTAAAACAAAACATCACCAGCTGGAGAATCCTGTGTACAAAACACCAAAATTGGGATAGGGAGTATTTTGAACAATGAGTTCAAAAGAGCTTGGGAGGAGAAAGGATGTGCCTGCACCTTCAGCCTGTGTCAGAAGGAAGGAGAATTTCCTATAAAACACATTTCCTGCAACGGGAGATGCTGTCACCAGCTGGGGCAAGTGGCGAGAGCTGCCTGGGAGAGAAAACACCATCGTCGAAAGCAGAGCCGGATTGCCAGCCCTGCAGCAGCAGCGTGCTTCCTGCCAGGCCTCACCCAGTGCTTTCCCTAGTTAAAAATTAATGACTTTGGTTTCATCGGTGCTCGCAGCCGACCTCCTGCTGAAGCCAGCAGACACCACGGGCAGCCACACTGATTCTGAAATCAGCAGCCGATGCGTTTTGCCTTCCTAATGATCCTGTTTTACCTTTTAGCTATATTTGTTGGGTATGTTTTTATACTTATCTTCACCTGGCTAAGGACATGGGACCCCTTCCCCAGTCTGTATGCTGCATTTATTTCTCTTGTACCCCCCTCTCCAAAACCACAGCCTCTGCCCAGGACCATTTCTGATTGTCCTGAGCACCAGCCTCTGTCCCTGCTTGGCCCTGTTGTAGCCACCACCAACCAGGCACATTCATGCTCTTCAGACCCCTTACTTGACAAGAAACACCTCACTTGCAAGACTTCCCTTTCAAACAGAAGAAAAGTTCAAAGTAACTGTTCAAACAACTATGTTTCTCTATTTTTTTATGCTGAAAAAAACAAAGCACAAAGCCAGGAGAGACACACAAGAATTGCTTATGGAGGAGGTGCTCTCTGCCAAGCCTACAGTGCATGGGGGGCACTGGGGAGAAGCCATTTTGGCCCCATGCCCAAGCCCCGGGAGCTGCTGCAAGGAGTTGGTCCCAGCCCAAACTCTGCTCCTGCACCCCAAACCCCTGGCACCCATGGCTGTGAAGGGCCTCTGCAGCTCTGTGGTTGTTTTTTTATGTGGTTGCAAAGCCTACACCCCCTTCCCTCCCTACCCGCTTCGTAGGTGGCCTCTTTATATAACGCACGTGAGTCATCGCAGGTAAAGATCTCGCCCTTGATGTAGTTTTTTGGATAATGAAGAAACAAGAAGGCGGGGAATTTCACCCTAGTTTTCCTCTAACCTGGTTCTCTTGGACCCTACTTCCAAACTGGACACCCTCGCTGTCTGCCTCACAGCATGGCGGCATTACTGCCAGAGAGACTTGGCTTGAAGTGCTCTTTTTTTGGTTAACTCTTATTTCAATGCAGTGCAATCTGATGGTTTTCCTCGTAATCCGGAAGGTTAAGGCAGTGAGTGGAAATCCCCAAAGTGTGAACATAATTAATTGCTTCTTTCTCAGTTGTTGATTCAACAGCTGTAAATCCTAACAATACTTATAAACGCATGACTTTAAAATTGTTAATTCTAACGATTACACTTGTTCTCGTGAACACCCCCATACAGTTTCTATAAGTAGGGCAGGATTTAAAGTGCTAAGCTTTAGTTCTGGTCTCTGTTACTACTTTGCAGGGTTGGAATGACTCAATATGACTGAAACCATAAGTTATTTTGGATTAAGCCCCTGTTTCGGGTAGGAATGCTGGGCTGTGATTGTGTGACTGATAATTGCCTGTATCTGTGATATGTAGATAACACCTCTTTGGTTCCAGCTTCAGAGGAAATCTTAATCACAAAAATAACTGTGACCAAACAAGTCAGCTTCCTTACTGATTCCCCAGTAGGGCGAGGCAAACCTCCTAGCTCGCACAACAGAGTCAACAATTATTTTTTAAGGATAAAATCTGCTTTCTTGTTCATTCCCTCTTGCCAGCTAAACACTGCCAAAGCCCTTGGAAAACTGCAGGTTAAAAAAAAAAACAACAAAAGCTGATTTGCTTGGGCACGGACTGGACTGACAAGCAAAATAAACATTCAAGGCAACAGTCGGTAGCATCTTACAGGTGAAGCCAACCACAGGAAATCTCACTAATTTGCAATGGAAATAGTCCACGGCGTTGCCTTCCCGAGCACAGTGTGATGCTGGGGGCACCCACCATGAGCCTGGCAACGAACTGGCAGCCAGACACCTGCTTCCAGCTCCTACCTACTTGTTGTGAGGTGCTTTGCAAGGCAGGTGACTTTGTATTAAACAGGCATAAAAACGTGTGAGCGCTGGAGAAAGTTCTGCAAGATAGGCGGATGAAAGGAGTTAGGGAATTGCCAGACATGCTCCTCTCCTTCTAGCTTTCTGCAAAACCCCGTCAGTTTTCCCTAAATAAACTATGCCATCTGCCAGTATTTCCTATGATAGAATCATACATAAGATCAAAATTACTCACTAAAAACTCATCCCGGATGAAGAACTTGGCTCTTGTGACTTTGGGGTCTTCTCCTGCATCTGGTGTTGCTGTTCAATTAAAAATAAATTACATCAGAAACATGAAAAGCAAACAATCCTCTGTTTTTCATAATAAAAGATTTAATAAGGAGGAAGTAGTCTTTCAATACAGAAATTAAAGTATTAGATAGCCACAGGAGACTACTGATACACAGTTCTAAAATGGAAGCATACTGTAAAATCTGAAAAAAAACAAACAAAAAACAAAAAAACAAAAAACAAAAAACTTCTAAGCATTTAACATATTTTAGGGACTTGAAAATTGCTGAAATTTGTGCAAGTGTCACTGGTCATACCATGAAGAGGCTTACTCACATCCATGAGTTTGTTCACATAAAAGCAAACCAAATGGGGGTTAGGGTTTAAAGTTTATCAGAAAATCTGACTAGAAAAAGCAGCTGAGCTGTTTGGTTTGTGCAACACAGGAGCACCTCTGTAAAAAGAGATTCTGAAGGCAGGGATTTGGGTTTAAAAATGGCTAGAGCAAGATTACTCTTCAAACAAAAAGTCATAGTAGTAAAAGATCTTTTAAAATGTATCTTTTAAAATGTATCTTTTTCTTCCAGGCCCCAAGTCAACAGAATTCTTGTTGCCACTTAAATGAATGAGATTAATTTCTTGTTGAACTGGAGGCTAATTCCTTGGTACTAGTTGTTCGTCATGAAGTCATCTCTATCTAGACCATATAACTATATTTACTATAAGTGTAAAAATCAAACAATGCAGCGAAGAGATCATCTATTCATTTCCCTTTGGTGTGGTTTCTCCTCAACTAAGATACCACATCAAATGCTAATAAACTGTATTGTAAAGGATACAATTTATCAGGATATGGAAACATTTTCTACTCTTATCTCTATGGAAACATTTTCTACTCTTATCTACAGCAGTAGGAGTAAACATAGAGCAGCTGCATAACCAGCAGCATCTTAGAGTTTAGTGCTGCTGTCCTTACATTAAATGTTCTGAAAATTAGAGAACAAACGAACAACTACAGGTTAAAGACAAAGAGCTGCTTCATATGTAAATATTCTGGATCACTCAGAATATCTGCTGCGAAATCCCACTGAGAAACATGAAAAGCAACTTTATCCTGACAACTTGCTTACTATGAAAAATGTTGATTTTAACAATTTACCCAAACTCTATGTATATATGGAGTATATGCTTGGTAGTGAGAGATTTGTGTGATAGTTACAAAAGCTTTATGAAAGTCCTAAGGGTTATAAAATTGGTGCCAGGTTAACTCAGATTTTAGGAATCTGCACTTGAAACTCAGTATCATACTCTTGAAATTACAGACCTGAATGGAAAATAGCTTATTATTTTTGCTTGCATAACTTAGGCTGATGGTGGTGAGCAGAGGACGTAAGCCTTTTCTGACAGGTCACCTCAAGACCTGTGGCAGGGAAAATGTAATTTGGCTAAAACAGAGGCTAGTGGTTGTAAAGTGCAAGTTTTACTCCTTTTGCTGGACACAGACTTGAAGTACTTGGCAAGCAGTCTGCCTGGTATAAAACAGGTCTAACACTCACTCGATCACAAACCCGGCAGCCTGGACAGCACAGGGCAGAGCAGGCTGCTTTGCCTTGCTCATTCCTGTAACAACACTTCATGTGAAGGAGCTGTGTGTGTGTGACAGAGACAGAGAGAGGTGCTGCGGACTGGGCTATGCCAGTTAGCCAAAGCCCTCAAGTGGTGAAAAAACTTACCATCCTCAGGTACGGTGTAATGCGCATATTCAGGAAAGTAATCTTCAATTTTTGATTTCCCTGCCAAGACTTTTTCAGCCAGCATGTCCTGTTTATTCAAGAACAGAATGATAGAAATGGTCCGTAACCACCTGTCAAAAACAAACCAAATGTTTGGGTTATCTCTGACACATTAATCAAAGAAAACATATCACATCAATGGAAAATTTATGGACTGTCTCTGCGTGGGGTATTTGGAACATGCTTCTACAGAAAACAAACAAACAAACAAACAAAAAACAGGTCTAAAATTATTATCTCAATTGAGCTGTACCTATGCTGGTGGATATATTTATAGGATCTGTGTATAAATTTATAAAATCTCCAATAGACATCACTGAAAGGAACAGTCTTCAAACATTGTTTTCTAAACTATCCTTTTGATATCAAGTTGGGAAAATGATGAGGGTTCCTGAAAGCACCACAGTCCCCAAACTGACATTTCTGTCTACTTTGTTTGGTTTTGTTGAAGCAAGAGACAAAGGCTGGAAACTGTGTTCTCCCAGTCTGCTCTGTCTTAACTAATAGCTCATCCACAGAAATATCCTGTCTGCTAGGATGACCTGTATGACACCTGATGAATCAAAAGTAAATAATCTCTCTTATTCCTCAATTAGTGCCTAGACATCACTGTGACAATGTACCTTTGGGTCCTTGCTTAATGTTTCTCCTCACTTTACCTTCAGTCAGTTCTCAGTACAAAGCACTGTGAGGTGTGTGTGCTAAAAAATTTTCATGACCTTATCTTATGCATCGTTTTTATTTATTCTCTGCTAGGAACATACTCAGACTCCTATTTGGTTTCACATTTATGTGTCACTCTGGCAGCAGTGGTGAAACAATGTGTGTCACTGCGAGTGCACCCAGTGACCTGGCCCCACCTGGACATTTTCTGAATAGTCAACATGAGTATTTGGTAAAATGAGTCCTAATTTGCAGGGAGTTGAAGAAAGAAGTAGCTAAAGAAGTAGCTAAACTTGCAGGGGGTGAAGAAAGGTATATTTTACCTGTTATTCCAGATACTTTTGAAAAGGTCCAGGGATTCCCGTAGTCTGTTTGTGTTATTGTCTTCCCTTATTACCATGTTGTAGCTGCTGCAAGCCACAACAAAGATTATAGCCGTGACATCTGGACGAAGCACACAGAAGAAAGGAGAGAGAAAAGAAACTCTGTTAACCCAGCACATACACCTCAGGGTAATAACACCATTACTCCCCAAATTGCCCCAAACACCTGAAGAAAATATTTGTAACATTGGATTTCTGTATTAGTGACACACTATGTTCTCAGCAGAAGTAAAACAATATAAATATAAAGTATATTCAAAATAAAACCATGGAATAGTTTCACTTACCATTAAAGCATTGAATCCATTTTCTCCTCTCATCTCTCTGGCCACCTACATCAAACATGCTGTTAAAAAGCCATAGGATGTTATATCACTCATGTGCACTAGGAAAGTCACATGAAGCATGCAGCACAAGTGTTCAGTTTATGAATCTGACAGCTCCAAGGACAGCAGCACTAAAATACTGCCTGAAGGGAATTAGAGACCTGCAGATGCTGCGCTGTGTGTCAGAGTGCTGCACCACTCCACCTGCCCCGCTCTGCCAGGAAAACACTACCATAAAGTGAGAAATACTCTTTTTCCAGGAAAAGTGCTGGCCTTTCTGGTGTGCAGAAATGCACGTGACACGTATGGTTGGGGCTACTGCATTATAACCAAGCACAGGTTTCATCATATTTTGAAGCATGGTGGAGAGAGTGCATGTCTACAAGCAGGAAGACACGGGCCGCTCTTCAGTCCAGCAGCACTGTCACCTTTTTATGTGAGAACCAGTGAGTGGAGGTAGCCCGATGGGGAGTGTTTTAACAGAAATTAATGCAAATTAATAAAATTTCGAGACACAGAGCTTGCAGCCTCCAGAAGAAGGAAGATATTTAACTCTCTTTGTTCCACTGCACCAACTGTGACTTGTGACAAGATACCAAGTTCTCTGAGACCTTACCCCAGAAGTATTTTATGAGTTTACAGTGCTCCATCAATGAACCAGTTAGTAAACACAGCCCCATGAGAGAGCAGCATTAATATACATGACTAGTATCAGCTTTTTTATGAAGTAAGAGGCAATTTTACTGGGACCTATTGAAATGTCTAAAGAAAACAAACTAAACCAAACATTCCTTACCCCTTCCCTACAGCTCACTTTACCAAGAACAGATGAACACAGACATCTGAACTAAGTTGTTAAGGATTAGTAAGATAATCATAAATTATTACTAATAGACTTACTGGAAATTTACTTTATCTACTTGAAATCTTGTTTCAAAAATCCCTGATGTCAAAACTCTGCATCTTAATAGGTCCTGGAAATGAGAACACGGAAGCTGATTAGTGACATTTTTTTCTATCCTAATTTTCTTTCTAAATGCATGCAGTAATATTTTCCATGAAAAGTCTTAAATGTTCCATTTAATTAGAGTTCATTCAGACTTGTTGGTAAACCTGCATTTGTCCATTCTGACATGGTAGATACACAAACAACATCTCTGAATTTAGCTTGTGCATACTCTGGAAGCAGAACAATACCCTATGTGTGTTCTCCTTAGAGCACACTGAGACCAATTATTGATTATCATATAATTTTATATGTGACGTGGATAATGAATTCTGAAGTTACATAAAACTAAGAAAAATATGTTGTTCATGTTGTAAAGTCAAGTATTCAAATGTTAGAAAACTCCAGATTTACAGTTGCCCAGGCAACCTTAATTCTGCCCTCTTTTGTACTGAATGAGACAGGAATCCTATCGAAATAATAGCTTGTGACTAAGTAATTAAAGCTCTATTACAGTGCACAGGGGAACAGAATTTAGGCTGCAGGTAAATTTGGCATTTCTTTCTTATTTTTCATGCTAGCAGTACTTTACACTTAAATAATTCTTTTAATAATTAAAAAAAAAATCCTGCATTCTCAAAGGAAGTAGGTAAAAGCAATAAATGATGATGCATACCTCAAGCAACTAACTCTCCCTGTGCCATTACCATCACTAACAGGATTTTTAACCTTGACTATACAGCACTGCTGCTAGAGCAAAAGTTTTCTGCCTGCCAAACACCGAAGGCCTCGTCTGATCTTCAGAGACATAGGGCATTTCATCTCAAAGGAAACGTCAGGAAAAAAAACTGAGACAGCTAAATAACGGAGCAAATCCTTATGTGACGAATGACTGCTCAAGGTAGAGAAAGGTCTTGCAAAAACAAAGACAGGGCAACGCTAACATAAATAATAAAAGCAAAAATGAACCTTTGCTTCATTGCCTTCTCTCTCCAGCTGAGCAATACTGATGCTGCAGTCAGGCCACGGGGTCTACATGGAGTAAATCTCACTGCAACCACTTTTGTCTGGAAATGTCCCGAGGGCTTTAATAATTGATTCTATATCGGGTCGACTACATGAGTTTCACCTTATAGTACAACGTGTATTATTTTTTATTGCCTTCTATTTCAGGATACTTGTCAGAGTAATTGGACAGGCTTATGGTTATAGACTTGAACTAGGTCTGAAGGTACAGGTTCTGCTCCACATACTTCCCTGTGTGATCCCTGGCAAGTCACTTTATTTCTCTGAATTTCAGTCCCAGATTACACAAAGAGATTTGACAGTTTTATTTTATTTTTCTAAGAGCATCCACCCGTCATACACCTTGGGTAGTTAGACTGAATTACCCAGTGTAGGGATTGTCTTTTACTACGAGTATTTGCAGTTTACCACGTGGCCCACAATCTTGATGGAGACTACTAGATGATAGCAGGATACTGGCACTGAAAAATAACAGCCTCCGAATAAATTTGCTGAGGAGATGACCTGCAGGGAAGCTAGCTGAAGCCATGCACCATGCCTAAGCCTCTTCTCACTCCAAGGCTACACACCGTTTCACATGTCCTGCTAATAAGGCCTAAATGGAAACTATTCTGCCCACAAGAGACAGGCACAAGCTGGAAAGGGAAGCCCTCAGGGAAGGCCACGAGGTCTGTTGCTGCTGTGGGTGCTCCCCCCCGAGTTTGGACACTGGACCCACTGCAGGTTTCTGTCCCTGAAGGACCCCACTGATGGACATGGGACACCTCCCTTCGGGTTTCCATCACCTCCTCCACTGAAATAAAACACTGCCTCTGTGCAGTGAAGGCGGTGCTGGAAATGGTAGGTTTTCCATTTATGTTTTGTTTGCTTTGTTTGTGGGGCACAGAATGGAAGGCAAGGAGAAATAACAGACATATTACAGGAATCACCGACCTGCACATAACAACAGTAAAATATCAACAGTAAAATAACAAGCTTATCCCCATCGAAAAGCCTCTTTTTCTTTAACACCCATTACTTAAAACTGCTAGACTGTATTTTGATAGTATGTGGCATGGTGTATTTCAGCCACTGTTGGGACTAAAGTACACAAAAAATTCATACAAATGGGTGGCTTGGTTCAGACCCTGTCCCATTAGCTACACTAACCTGATCTGTGGGTGTGTAGTCATCCATGCTGACGCTGTCAATTCTTTCCAAAAAGCTAGAAGAGAAATAAACATGCACTTAGATATGTAAAATCGTGTCTAGTACAGCATGTTTCACGCTACCTCTTCCGGTTTAGATTTCATCTGCAAAGTAAAACACAAGTCCAATGGTAATGCTATGAGCCCAAAGCTTTACTTACATTGCTTGAGGTTCTAATTTCTGAGCCAAAAATCTTTTTACCTAGACATTGTTTCAGTATATCGCTTTTACACTTACCAGTACTCTCAAGCAATCCAAATGCAGTTAAATGTCACAATTTTGTGATGTCCACTAAAAAAATACCAAGTCTATCCATGTGTCATAACATTATGAGGTTCCTTACACAAAAAAAAGATTTTTTTTTTTTTTTTTAGAAGGAAAATTGGGAAAAGGGTTTCCTTTATTTAGCTGGCTTAGCATAATGTTATGTTGATTACAGTCTCAGCAATGTTAGCAGAAATGTTAGTTAATGTATACAAGGAGCTTTGGCCTGAAATGTTTCCCTTGAACACTGCAGCTAAAGCATAAGAACTGGAAAGCAAAACTGCACAAAATGGAGGTTAACCAGTTCGCCTGTTTACATTGCCAAAACTCAGTGAAATCCATCAGGTGAAATGCAACTGCAGAGAAGAGCAAGAGGAAAGGGAACCAGAAAAAAAAAGGGGGATGACATCTCAATTATTTTAAAGATCTTTTTGAGCTTTAATTCTTTCCTGGTACATGTTAGAATAGCAGTAATAAGGATATAAAAATGGGATTTTCTATGTAGAGCTAAAATAGACAGGTTCTCCTCCCTCACTTTCACCCATTTCTTAGATTTGTGTGAGCCCAGATGGCTCATTTTCCCGGACTGCCTGTATGACTTAGAATTTTTCTTGAATTTCTGCATTGTTATTTGCTATTTGGCAGTGAATACCCCACTGGCTGACTCATCCTGCTACAATATTATCAAGATTTCTTTATCAACTGGCATTTTTTTCCCCCCAATTTTACTTGGGTGTGCATGCGGGATCTATTTAATTGCAGTGGGAAAGAAGTGAAAACAGTGAACTCTTGCCTGGCAATGTGACTCACTGTTAACACAAGGGTCACACACACTGGCCAGTTGAAAAAATACCCCCTAAAAGCCTGACTGTACTTCTCATAGTACTTTCCCACGGACACTAGCTGAAAGGAAAAGAAAATACTCCGCGTATATATTTACTTATACTATTTTTCCTTTTTGAACCCCCATTGTTACAACAGGGAAAAGAAAAAATCCAGTACATACGGATAGAATATGCAGTTTTTCTTTCTGTACCATCAAGGTGTGATGTCTGAACAACACATTTAAGAACCACTTGTTTATACAGCAACATGATGGGTGCCTAATTACAAAATGATCCTCAACAAACTTGAAGGAAAAAGAATCTTTTCCCTAAACCTACTTTTTCCCACCAAAAGTCACCATTGACTTGCAGTGAGATGTAAAAGTGCATCTTTACAGCTAGCCACAGTCACCATTAGTCAGCAGCTGTACTGAGCAGAACCTTCTGCTCCGATGTTTTCCTCACCTTGAGATGTGATCGAATCAAGTTTTACTTGTTACCCCTGCAGTTAACGCAGACGCTGGAGTGGAGAGATATATTTTTAACAGGCGTACTCATCGTTAACCCAGCTCTCATCTCAAGCTCACAGCACGCAGTAAGATGAAAAAGGATGGCAAAAATCAACAACCCCCCAATGCCTCCAAGCTGCACCTCTTCCTAAACAAGCAGCCGTTGTCCTTAGCGAGGCTGTGGAGGCAGCATTCCTGTTTTTCCTAGTCTGTCACAAAGTTTTCTGTTCAATTTCTTCACAGTTTGATGTGGTTACTGCTGTGGACAGAGGCGAGTGTTTGTGCACAAACAAAACTCCATCACAAACCCCATGAGACAACGTGAATCAGCATTTTTCTTGCTGGAGCATAACTTCTGGAGTTGATCTGTAAACCACAGGTGATACATCTTGACTCTCCGACACCAAGGCCACGCTGGTAGCACTGACCCCAAATGATTAAATAACATGATATTTAGTACCAGTGCACACCTCCCTCTCCTCTCCAAGCACTCCAGGAAGGTTATTGTTGTTAGCACTTGCATTTATGTGCTGTGTATCAGCCCAAGTCATCTTCCATTTAGAAACTGTCAGACTCCTCCAAGTACAAGAATATGTTTCAAACATCATCAGTGGCAACGCCACAGGCAAGAGAGCGAGCTCTCTGTTAAATCACCTGTGCTTAAAAAACATCTGTTTAGATAGTTATGTTTTATGTTCCTAAGTTTGCTGGCCACACGCCATCTACAATTAAATGAATACAGTGATTTACGAAGTTTTAACTGCCATCCTGCAATATCAAGCTGGTGTGCTGTCACTGGCACCCAATAAATCAGCACAAGACCAGGATAAATTTCATAGCTTTTCATAAGATTGTGATGGACAGCTTTCCCAGGATTTCTTTTGGAAGGACACTGAATGTGCACTGAGTTTTCTAGACAATGAAACATAAAAAGCCATAGTCTGACTTTTTGGAAAGAAAATCAGTTCCTGAACATCCTTCATAATAAGCTCCTTACTTGGCTAATTAGCACAGTATCAAAAAATAGCTCTGACAGGCAAATTTATATAGTAGGTTCAAGTAATGGATTCCAGATGAGATAAGGAGGCAGTACTGCCTCATTACTAAACACACCAGCTTCATCCTCATTACTGCATTAAAATGTGAAAACGGGACTTACCTTTCTAAATTGTTTTTCAAAAGAACATTAATTTCTGCTAATTCCAAATGCCTCTAATAATTGTGTTCTGGTGTAATGTACATTCTTATATATAGATATATACACATATACACCCAGCAAATTTTGCATTTACAGGACAAAAAATTCAATTTGCAATGCTTAAAATACAAAGATTCCTCTCAGCTGGGGCAGCTCCTACATCTCCACTCAAAAGATCAGCGTGAGGAAAACACAATAGCAGAAAAATATATAAAAATGGACACCAGCATCACCAGTTCTCTCTTTTAAGCTCTTTTTAGCTCATGTTTTTTTCAGCTCAAGGATAGAATTATTTTCACAGAACCATGTCTTTCTACAATCCTGACAGGTCTTCTATTTATGCATCTTTTATAGAAACCTGTGCTCAGGATTGATGTTAATTCTGCAGTAACTGCTTTTCATGTAAGTGCAATGAACTTTAAACTCATAAATTCAATTCAAGTGTGAATACAGCTATAACATGATTTAATATTTATATTTCAAGTTCACAATTGTGGTTTTATTTATGCAGGATTTGGTCTGATAATCAGTACAACACATGTTCTTAATTTTACAGTAGGATGGTCCACACATCCTGATGTGGAACAGCACAAACTGCCTTTTTTTTTTTTTTTTTTAATCTTTTTTAGTAAATCAGGCAAGATATTGAAAGGAAGGTCTTCACTGCTCTGTTTGGAAATGCAGTGGTTTGATTTGCCAACAAATTAAAGCAAAAGGAAAATGGACTGATAAAGTTAAAAAAAAAAAAAAAGAAACAATCACGAGCTACTGACATTATTATATCTATTATTAAGCTGATCTGTAGTTTTATAAATATCTTCAGTGAGTTTCCTAGGAAACTCAGCTGACACTTAGTTTGACAAGCAATCTCTACATTTTATATTATGCAAGCTGCGAACACAAAAGTACAGGTTTTAGATGTGCCTGCCAGTGCATGTGGGAACTATCAATAAGCATTATTCTCTTTAAAAACCATGGCAATTTGAGCAGCATTAGCAGCTATACAAGAATTTCTGGAAAAAGGATTCATAAATGCACAAATAAAGAGGAGGTAATCGTACATGAAAATCCTTTTCTCACTGGGTAAATCACTATGCTGTTCTGTACAGATATTCTGACCCCACAAACAAAATCATAATTAATAGAAAATCATGTCTTGAGAATAACACTATAGACACAAAAAACATGCTATATTTATAACTGTATTTTGACAGTCAAGAATCGGAAAGATGAAGTGCTAAACTGCAGATCAATATAATGAACTACACATTTTAATACATCTTTTTCTACCCCAACCATTTTTTCTGCTCTTTCCCTACCATTTCAAAGCCCTTGTATCAAAAAGACGCTGCGGAAAACAAGAAATCGAACTCAAATCAAAATACTCTTCTCTTTAAAAGAGGAAGGTAAAATGGTAACTCTGTAGCTTAAAGTTCTCAGAATGAAGATTCTCAAATTTATCCTCAGGTGAGTTGTCAGGGTCTGCAAACCTTTACATTTCTGATGGACCACTGAGGGCTTTCCAAACTCTTTGCATTAAGGGCCAGGCCCCCAAACCAGTGGAAACACCTATACTTCTACTACACAAAATAATGCAAGACCAGGACTTTGAATTCCCTATCTTTGGATTGTAATAACTCAGCTATCCCAGTTTTCTAGTGAGCTGAAAAAAAATACTTTTTATTTTATTTTTTTTTTTATTTTTATTTTTTATTTTTTATTTCTTCCCTGCTGCAGTTATCAGAGACAAAACGAAGATGCAATATTTTTAAATATATATATATATATATATTAATCAGCTAAGGGATTACAAACTTGTTAGTGCCTCCTGCAGTATTTGAAATAGGAAGCTATGGATTTCTAGCTTGGAGCATACCTTAGGCTCCACGGCTGGGCTTCAAGCACCCTTGCATTATTCTGAAGCGCTTCCTGGTAACTGAGAAAGACTTAATGAAAATAGCCCCCAGTAATCTAACCCCTAAAGTATTAATTTTCCTAAGTAATTTACTGAAGATATCAGTAGAAATCCCTCAAAAGACACTGGTAAAATCTAATTGTAGAGGGTTTTCCTGCCAAGTTGAAACAGGCGCTTTGTTTCCTATACGGCTTCCATTTGGTAGCATCTTCCCTGCTCCCTCCGTACAGCTCCGCAGCCGTCTCCCATGGGGACTGAGTGCAGCAGCGAATGCGCTGCAAGGCGGAAAGCGCAGGGAGGCTGAAATCCGTCTTGAATCCACTCTGGATCACGCATCTCTTTCTAATTTTGAAGGACTGACTGCAGCTTTAGCTGGTGCAGAGAAAAACAGCCAGCGCACACACTGAAGATGCTATTGAAATGTTGTATTTATTTATAAAGCGCTGGAGATTTAGGTATTGGTATTGATTGAGGGGTATTTTTGGCATCTCCCAAGAGCGCTGGTTTCCCAGGACTTCCCTTTTGTTCCTATTTCAATACCAACACTAACTCGCTAAAACCGTCTCTTCAGCCTCTCATGTGGGTGTAATGTATTTGGAAAGGGAGATTAAAAAACGGGCTTTCAAAAAAAAATAAAGCCATAAAACCGCATGCAGGCTGGATCTCAGGCGCAGAAGAGCAGACTGCAGAGGGCAGCATTTGTTAAATCACGCTCCCTGCCTGCTGCGCCCGGGCAGGCTGCAGCCTTATGCTTGAGGCCTCTTCGCTGGAACAGCACTTGAGGACTGAAGTTCAGCTACATCTCATGGTGATGGTCCACTAAAACAAGGGTAGAATCTGAATTTAATGAAGAACTCTGCAATTTATGGTGGTAACCCCTTGCCTTGTCACAAACCAATGTTTTTTTCCTCATCTTTTCATGTGTTCTCTAACACAGGGGCTTGCAGACTAGCAAAAATGTGGGATTTGCCCCGAGAAACGGATCTGTTCCCATGTGTAACCGCTAGCCAGGAAATCATTACAGCCAGGACACGAAAAGGTTAACGCTGAGGCAGAGAGTGAGAGCAAAGTACAATTGCGCCTGAAACTAGGCAGTGTGATAACGGGCCAGTGAAGTTTGAGGATTTGTCGTCTGAATCCTGTCATCAGTCCTCTGCTTGGGTGGCTGGAGCTGGATTGTTCCCAAGCCCACCAAGGACCACGCACAGGATGGCTGCTTGGCCACCAGGTGTGACTGGTACGTGGGCAGGACAAGTTTGCCTGGTACAGCTGGGTTTTCAAGAAGCTGTCTTCCCAGAGCGGGAGCTATCAGTGTGATGCATGGACTTCAGAAAGAGTGGGGAACATACTGCAATGGACCCCAGGTGAGCGATGGACCCCCAGGTGGCCGAGCACTGGCATAGGCTGCCCAGAGAGGCTGTGGGGTCTCCTCATGGAGACCCTCAGAAGCGGCCTGGATGTGGTGCTGGGCACCCTGCTCTGGGTGGCCCTGCTGGGGCAGGGGCCTCCAGAGGGACCTGCCAACCACAACCGATTTCTGATTCTGCAATGAGAATCTTGCCCAGATCTACGTGTCCACCTACCTGCTGCCCACCAGTGGTACCAGTAGCTTGGCAGAGGAGCACGTGCTTGGCCCATTTCATTACAACTTTCACTACAACTAGTGCCAGCCATGGCCCAAAGCATGGCAAAGTCACCAAGAGCCATATCACCATGAGATGCTCTACCACAGCAGTCTTGTGAAGCAGGAGAGCTCTATTTTAAACTCAATTTACAGACGATGACTTTAGCTGAGACATCAAAAGCAACAACAGGTCATGACTATCACAGCCAAGGGACCGTCACAGTTTGGCAGGAGACTCTTCCCCCACATGTCAGACGGTTGGCAGCAGTCAGAAGCCAGTTTGACAAGGATAAGAAAAATGGCTAAAACCTGTAAAAGAATGCTTCTGGTATATGGGCTTCGTTAAGAGAGTTTCCTAGCAGACGTCTGTTTCAACCTCTCTTTCTAAGCTGCTCAATAGCCTTTTCTCAGTAAGTACTGCAGAGCATCTCTACAGAAAGGCTTCACAGGCTTTGGCATGTGTCCAACTATTAACCTAAACAAATACATGACAAGTTCAACTACATTAAATGTTTCAGATGTATGTTTAGTACCTTCCTTCTGCTTAATAATAGTGCTCTAATTTTATTTTTCTAATTGAAAAAACATGAACTAAACTCAAAATGAATAAACAGTATGACTTCCATAACTGCTTGCCCCCACTGTTCCCTGAATTTGTAAAGAAGCAGTGTGAATTTTGGGAAATGCATTTTTTCCTTCTAAATTTAGCAAACTAACCACTTTTTGGCTTAGCAGATGTTTTTGCTTTCCGAGCGAGAGGCCTATGGGGATCATCATTAACCCTCTTCTTAACATAAACACTGGCTAAGACTTAAATCTGGAAAACTGTCATTCACACAGAAAGGTTAACAGGCTCCAGCAAAAACGAGACTCATCATCTGCAGCTTCTCTTATGTGTGATCTCAGAGAAGAGGGAGGAAGACAGGCAGAGACAGAAGGAAGAGGAAAGGTTACTTATTTATTTTACAAAAGACAATATTTTTTTATTGCGTGCGATCAGATGTTTTATTCCCAGGGGTGCAAGCAGCTGAACTGCTGCAAAACACGAACTAAGAATGAAGCACTGATAAAATTGAAGGCGTAGACTGACACAGTCAAACCCTCCTCCTTACCACACTCACACCAGCTTGAATCCATTGAATTCTTCTTCCTTGTAACAGGACAGTCCCAGGCTCATAATCTTTTTATATCTTGATATACCCATGCAGAAACAGATTTGAGTTCTGTAATATAAAGGCTACGCAGAGCGCATTCTGTAATTATAAATGCAATTTTGAGCAGAGGACCAGAAGATAATAGCTTGAAAACAGAAAGATCATATTGCATTATCTGGAGAGATCTGGATCCTGACTGCTTTCTGAGCTGATATTTGACAGACTGGGATCACTTTATCCACTGTCTGAACGAAATAACTGTTTAATATCTTCCAGCAAGTATACAAACCAGCTCAGGAAGGGAAGTAAAGAGTATCTGAAACATCAGAAGTGTTACATGAGAGTCTGTCTCAATCAAGAGACTGAACTTCTTCAAACAACAGAAGAATTAAGAAGGGAAAAAAACAACTGTCCCGTTGCAATCTGGAAAACATATCTTTAGAGATAATGATATATCCAAACCTTGGTTTTACGTTTTACATCCCACTAACTGAAGTGCACAGAATATCTCACATCTGCCTCTTTAGTTAAATTCTTCAAAAATAACTTTGACTTTTATGTTCAAGAAAGCCAAACTATGGGCAAAAGCCTTGATAATATTTGGAGCTGTCAAATGCATCAGATTTACAAGAACCAACTTTATACCACAAAGTTGCCAAAGTTACCAAAATTAATTTTCACAGGGTGTTGCAAATACAGCTTCCCCTGTCATTTGCAAGTTTAGCTTGCTGTGATATAGAAAAAAAAAAAATATTTCAGTGCAACTTACACATTCTGGTTGATTTTTTTTTTTTTTTTTTAAATTGTTGTGCTGTGGGTTCACTTGCTGTATATGAAATATAAGTCTGGTGAGTTCCGAAGAATGCCAAATCCAGGTTAGAAAGAGCACTGGTTGTTGGAAATTAATGATCACTTACTCCAGTGGAAGTGGTCTGGAACAACGTCTGCTACAGTGACTGCCGGAAAGGAAAAACCAGTTTGACTGGAGTTTTCGATAGGAGGGTGATAAAAGAGAAAGCAGAAAATCCTCAGACAGGAGAAGCAAAGTGGCACCAGTCCAAGCTCATTGCAAGAGGAACTTGCTGCCAAGAGATCTCATGTCTAAAAGTCAAACCAGATGACTCAAAAAGAGGATGCAAGTAGCCCCCAGAAAACCCAGATGAAGAACAGTGAACTCTTCAGGGTGGCAAATGCTCCTGGCCAGTTTATTATTCTCTTCAGATCTATGCATTTCTATGACATTAAGTGAGACGAACAATATGTTAAAATCCTGTGCAAAATGTGAACATATCTGTTTGCTTTTGCCTACCACGTGCTTCTCAAGTGTTGACTTGACCCGGAGAACTGACATGACTGGAGTCCTGGTGAGTGCTGGGGTTGAGCCGGAGGACTGGCATTAGTTTCAGTGTTTAACATTTGGATCACAGAACCAGTTCTCATGAGGACGTATTATAGACTGCAAGACATACAGAGGCTCTGGACTTCGTGTAAATGCCTAAAATTTAAGGAACACAAGGGCTCTTCCCCTAACACACATCCTACCAGAGGTGAAATTTTCTAATGTTGCTTCCAAGATGTGAAGTACATCATCAGTACTAGCTACGAAAAATGAAAAAATGGCTCTATGCAAAAGTCAGGTAAGTGACTAGCTTCCTAGACAGAGGGAACAGCGAAGGTGTTAAAGCAGTCTTTGTAGAGCACCCAGTAAAATTTATTTTTCCTTATTCCAGTTTATGAGGTGTGGCGGTAGGCCATTTCTCTTCTGCACTCATTCTTCCTTCTTCCAGCTCTAATGCTGCACTCTCAAACCTTTACGTTGCGTGAAGGACATGCTGGATGCAAACTCTATGTGCAGTCCTTCAGTGGTTTGCCAGCATGCTCTCAGTTACTGAAACGGGTAGGATACTACCCTGTCAATGTTAAAGGCAAAAAAACTTACACAACAAGAGAAAAATTAATGTCTTAGAAGTATAATGAGAACTGACATCCTTCCAGCAGTTTCAGCTCATTTCACCCCAAAACACCAAAAAGAACCACTTCACCCATTGCTCAGATATAGACCTCTTGACATCCCTTTAGTAGAGTTAAGAGGCATGGTAACCTTTCTCAGGGACTTCTGATGGGAAAGATAAAACCAGCTCTTCCCAAAGTTCTTCTTGCCATGTACCAGAATACATTTGGGCTTATCTAAGTGTAATTTTGAGCAGACAGGTTATCCTTCTTTCCATTCAAAATACGCTTTAGAGCTGTACATGAAAAACAGTATCATCTAAGTATCTGTATATGATCAGCTGACTTAGAAATTATCAAGAACAATACCAAGCACAGGTCTAACAGTGTGGATACAAGTGCTAGACATCACCATTAGGCTCATAAGAAAGTTCTTGTATCTTTACAAATGATGCTGCTGAAATGTTCTCATTAAATCACCATTATCCTGCCCATTTTAGAGCAGGATATATCTAACCACTGAATGTATTCAAGCAATTGGTCATAACACCTATGGTTTGGCTGAGTGATTATCTTGGGTAGCTGATGGAAGGCATGAAGCTGAAGCGAGGCGAGGAATTGTTACTACAGAAATGTTAAGTAAGGATACAATGACCAGGTCCAACTTGTGAACTATTGGCTTAATTCCATTTAATAGTTAAAGCTATTTAACCAAGACACGGGTTATAAAACCTGGTGTTCAAAACTAGCCCTACAACCCTGCTACTTGTACATTTGACAGGAAGTCGTGTTAACACTAACATTTGCTATTAATAAGGCATTTTGTGAAAAGCTTGCCTAACTCTGCACTCTCTGTACCCTTATTTCATTCCTGTTAACTTTCAATTTTTTTTTTATTTTTTTTATTTTTTATTTTTTTTTCAGTGTACTGTGCATTTGCACTATTAAAACAACAATACAATGAGCTGAGTTTGAGGAATGAGGAAAACAATTATGCAACAACCTGATTAGGTCCTGCTTCATGTTACTTAAAACATTGCGCTACGCTCTTGTTTTTTAATTGCTCTATGCTGTACCTGAAACATGGCTGTTATTTTGGGGGGCTGGTTTATGAAAAGCTGGAGCAAAGGGATGCTGGTTTGTTGATAACAGAGGGTTTGGCACTGTGGGTCATCCTCAGAGAATCGCGTCTCTCTGCGTGGGCTCCAATGCCAGCAGACCACCTGCAGCAGGAGGTGGGAAAGCTTTGGATGGAGGGTGCTGAGCAGCACAGGGCAGGTTGGTGCTGGTGCTACAGCACAGCAGCAGTGCCCAAGCCAGCCCGAGAGCCTGCTGGGAGCCACCTGAAAGCCTTTGTGCAGGGCCCTGAACCTACATTTCCACCCCTTGGGATATCATGGTGCCAGCAGGAGAGTGACTTCAGCCTTTAGGGCTAAATCAGCATGGCACACTGTAGAAGCTGTTGCTTTGTACCACATCCACATCTGCACAGAAGATGAGAATTCTTATAAAGTTTACTTGAAATATCCAGGGAGGCCAGTTTAAATCCTGGACAACTTCTAAAGCTCCTAAAAACAGGGACAGAGAAGGAAGTTAAACTTCCTAATCTGTCTTCTCCACCCATTCAGTTAGTGGAAAAAACTTGGGAGATTTATGCAATAGCAGCTGTAAAATACTGAAAATGAATATATAAATAAGGTAAAAATGTCAGCAACCCAAAGCCAGTTGTCAGTTCAGATTTCAAAAGGTTGTATTTTCTCTCTTTCTTCTCTCTCCCCCTTCCTTTCTTCCTTCCTTCCTTCTTTCTTCCCTTTCTTTTTTAAGAAAAGATTAAAAACACCACTCCCAACTTGCATGTAATCTGTGGAAATGAAAACCAGGAGTGCTTTGGAAATCATTTGTTCTCTAAATATGGAACTGTCACTCACACGTTGACATAGTGACACATGGTTCACAATATACTGGCAGGTCACCCTGCAGTTGGGCTGTGAGCACAGGTACAAGTTTAGCATTTTCAGGGAGAGAAGGAGCAGCATTTTTACCCTTTTGCCTTTTTTTTTTTTTTTTTTTTTTTTCCCTGTTCAAGGCTGAGGGCTCCTAGAACAACAAATTCTTTATCAGAATATTTTTCCCATGAAACTCAGTGTGTGATGTTGCGGCTCGGATTCTAGGAAATGCTCTGAGAAGGAACGTGTCCAATACCTGTCCTAAGGGAGATAACCACTTTTGTGATGGCCTCAAAAGACCTGACCTTTATTTATTTATTTATTTATTTTTTCTCCAGGAAAATCCACATTAAACTAAATTCTAATATAAAAGTTCTTCATAATATTGCTTGAGAGGTACTGCCAGAAGGATCTAAGGTAGGCTGTGAAGAATGAGGACCTTTTGCTTTAGTCTCTGAGAACTTGGCTCCATGATGAGATGAAACTCTCAGTCGCTCTAAGTTGGACATTTTTCAAACAATAAATCTGAGAAGTTTCACTAAGCGATACCAGACCTAAACTGCAAACTTACAGACAGAAACCTCAGCCCTATGCAAAGGAATAGCCTTTATCAGGCCGCACTTGTGTGCTGTGTGGGTGGCTGAGCACTGGCACAGGCTGCCCAGAGAGGCTGTGGGATCTCCTCATGGAGGCCTTCAGAAGCCGCCTGGACCAGAAGCTGCCACAACCAATTTCTGATTCTGTAATCCTACAAAATTACTGTCTGTCTCTAATACCTCATAACTTAATTTTTAAATTAAAGGCATAGCATTTTTAAAAAAGCTCTCTTCCCTCCTCCGGAAAAACAATGACCAACCAAACAAAAACCCCCACAATCTAAAAAGCCTTTCTTCAAAACGGCTTTCAATAAGGTATATTGTACTTCAGTGTAAATAAAGCAACGACTAATTAGGGACTAGTCATGTAATTAACGTCATCACAAAACCAGAATCAAAACACAAAGTTTGTTGTTGTTGTTGTTTGGTTTTCTGCTTCCACATAAATGGGAGTTCTGATCCCAAATACCAGAGCACAGGTATGGCAGCCAAATCTGCTGGCATTTGTTTTAATCAAATAATCACACAGATAATTGTTAATCTTATAATCCCCTCAAATTGTTAGTAACCTTCGTAATTAGATTACAGATAATCCAGTCCTAACACCAGCATGGCAAACACTGATCTCCTGCTCTCAACAGAAGTCTGTCTTGAAACAGGCTATCCTGCATTAGGCTACAAAGCACCCAAAGTTCCCAATTCCTTCCAACAAGTAATTACTTTCCTCTGCAGAGGGCCAGACTGACGAAAATGTTAAGTAAATCAAAAAGTATGCCTTTACAACATAACTGACGGCATTTGGAAAACAAAACCCATTGTTTAATTAGGCAGGTGCAGACACATTCCCCATTTTGCAAGAGGCTTCTTTTGGAAGGTCTCTGTTATTCATATTCAAAACCCACAAAGTAATACATTTAAAGGAACTGCTTCTGATCCTAGTTTTTAATTTCATTATTTTGTTACATGTTATTAATACCTCCAGCATAAATCCTTGGAAACTTAAAGTAATAAGTAATTAGCAACCACACATTTTTAAGACACGTACCTTTACTTACTGGTTTTATGTCAGATCTCAGCCTGCTCCAATGTAAATTCAGTTCAAGCATTGCAATGCACTTCTGAACAGATCCAGTATCATATTATACGGACAAATGCCCATTCACAGAAGTGAGGAAACAAGGAAATTTCCAATTATTTTTTATGCCCTTTGCTATAGTTTCCTGTCTCAGAACTGAAAAACATTACGCATGGGTTTCATTATGAAACTGCAAGTGTCCTCAGCTACCTCTGCCCCTCCAGATAAGATGTGAAATTTGGGTACACTGACAGCCAATGAGAAAAAAATTATGACTAGGATTAATCTAAAGCATATTAAAAATACACTGAAAAACTGCTGACCTGTTCTTCAAAAGTGACACCATTTTCAAGGTGACTCATTTTCTCATAGAGGCTACTGATAAGAAAGATTTTTTAATAACTGCAGAACAAATACAGATAAAATAAGTGAATACAAACAAATGCCAAGATATTCTAACTGCGGGGCATGTTTTTTTTCTTTTGTCAGAATGGCTGAATATTTCAGGTATACAGAGGGACCAACAAATTCTGTGCATTTGAAGCTTTCATTCTACAAAGATTCACTCATGAGCACAGTTCTAAGGATGTAAGTAATCCTACTGAATGCAACAGGACCTTGGAAGTCAATGGGACTGCTCATACACTTAAAAGATCAGTAACACACACAGAATTTTGGACATCCAGAGCCTGAAGGAAGGTCTTTTCCTCAAAGCAAATGGACACCCAGCTATCTGTTTGGTGCAGCCCAACCTTCAAACATCCAAATCTGAGCAATGGGACACCAACATGACATCCCACTGCATGTTGCAGTTACAGATGTTGCTTTCTGTTCTGATGAATGATCATGCTCTTGTGATTCTCCACAAATATAATTATCTTGCTTTTGAGGGTAACTTGCAAACAGATTTTTCTAAAATCTGCAACTTTAGATAGGATTTATCCCCTCATATCTTCCTTGTATCTTCCAAGTTGTACACTTAAAAGAGGATATAATAAATGTAAACCCACAATAAATAGTGTTTTAACCAGCACTTGAGCTATGGGATTCTTCAGCGTACAGTGAGACACTGGCACTAACAGGTTCCCGTGCAACCTGGCTCCAGCCACCAGGAGCGAGACACGCTGTAGCATCACCTCCTGGTGTGGCTTATGAAGTTTTAAATACTTCTTCTCGACACATCATGAATGAATTTAAATAATCCTATGAGGATGCTGGAACAAAGCCACAACCTGGCCCCCCTACCCGCTCTAGCCCAGGTGCTGCCCTGGCAGAGAACTCGAGGAAGCAGCGTTATACACCTGCTATACACTGCATTTGCTTAAGAAGCATTTTTAAGAGAAAATTTGTGTTGACAGATGGAACAAGTAGGGTCTTTATTTCTAAGCAAGACAGCAGCTTTAATTCCATGAGAGGTGCCTGGAAGCAGGACGCAGTGTGAGCCAACTGGGTGAACCAGCTAGACTTTTCTGCATGTTGTGCTTCAAAACACAGCCCTGCTGAATAACACCACAAGTTTGGTATAGATAATGTATAGACACTAGTTGTCAAGGACATGCCCATGCGTAATGCTGAAAATATAATCCCATAAAGTAATGGATTGGTAGTAAGGTTTCATGAAGGAGCCAGTGCATTATACATCACTGTTTCTGGTAAAATGGCTAACATTATAAAAACATGATCTACACTTGCTAAGGTAAATCACAGAATCACAGAATCACAGAATTTCTAGGTTGGAAGAGACCTCAAGATCATCGAGTCCAACCTCTGACCTAACACTAACAGTCCCCACTAAACCATATCCCTAAGCTCTACATCTAAACGTCTTTTAAAGACCTCCAGGGATGGTGACTCCACCACTTCCCTGGGCAGCGCGTTCCAATGTCTAACAACCCTTTCGGTAAAGAAGTTCTTCCTAAGATCCAACCTAAAATTCCCCTGGCGCAACTTAAGCCCATTCCCCCTCGTCCTGTCACCAGGCACATGGGAGAACAGACCAACCGCCACCTCGCTACAGCCTCCTTTGAGGTACCTGTAGAGAGCGATTAGGTCACCCCTGAGCCTCCTTTTCTCCAGGCTGAACAATCCCAGCTCCCTCAGCCGCTCCTCATAGGACTTGTTCTCCAGGCCCCTCACCAGCTTCGTCGCTCTTATAATAACAGAAATGTAAGATATCATAAATAACAGAATGTAAGATATCATGAGAAACCAAGGTATTAATAATAATTAATAAAAACAATATTGTAAAACGATACTTAATGGAGAAGGTTAATTATGACAAGAAAAATGGATGGGAGCATTCTGAAGAAAACAAAACACATCTCACATAAACCTGTAACTAACCTTTTTAGGCTGTGCATAAATTAATTACTCTACTCTTTCTCCATAATTGTCAATAAAACCATTTATCTAGATAGCACCAAGTCATCTTTTAAGACAGCAAGGTATATTTATTCTAACTTTCCCTAAAATATACATTTGAATGGTCAGGACAGCCCCAGCTACCCACACAGCATGTTTAGGAGTTATGTACATATACATCTGCATCAGTGTCGAAGACCTTTGATCAGTTTATTACATCATCTACCAAACATCGGAAAAAACATCTCTGAACCCAGCAGTACAAGCAAAATTGGGGAAGGAGCTATTTTGATAGAAATATATGAAAATTGAAGCCATGAAAAAGGAAAGGTTTGGTTATTTATAGTATAAAGAAATTCCATCCGGTTAGGCTGTGGGGTTTTTCTTTCAAAATTCAAACAGGAAATTAATCTTTCCCCCTCCCCTCTTATAAAGCAAAGCATTTTCATTTATGATGCCAAAAGCTTGATATTTGCAGCTTTGTCTCCATCAGTCATTAATCAGCCTTATAGCGTTTATGGGTAGAAGGATATCTCCTGACAGATACAAAAAACAGATTTAGAACCAAAGCCGAAAATTATATAAAGACAGATATATAGATACACGTTTTAGCACCCTGGAGTACATTTCCAAAAATAAACTAGTCAAATGGATATCTTCCTAAAAAAGCTGATTGCATAAGCATAATTACACTAAACACAAGTACCTGCACTATCTCTCTGCATGATATAAATAGTTCAAAGTTACATTGCACAGTCTTATTCTAAAATGCTATTGTTCAGAAGTTCAAGCATGCTGCCCCAAGTACTATTTTCCTAATATTGCTATGTAACTTCTTGGAACCTAAATATGTTATTTTCCCCTTGCAACTCACTGATTGTCAGAAGAAAACCAGACTGTTCCAGCAGTTAAGAAAGTAGCTTAACCATATCATTCTCTCTAGTTTAGAGTGAGATAGTAGCACTTATTAACCGATTTGAATATATCTTTATTAATTCTTGGGATTCCTCTGCTTGCTTACACAGTTTCAATTTCATAACTTAGTAACTTTTTGTCATCTTGGAAACACCAGCTGAGAAAGGCATGTATTTCAGTATTTCAGGATGCAATTTATTAGAAGGGCAAGATCCTTCTCAGAAACCTTACGCTGAGACCACTGAGCAGGATATTGAGTTGCATCTGAGAATTCCCCCTGAAATTCCTGTTGAGCAGTATTTGAGGGCAACTACCTGAGCCGCTACCTGCAAGATACCTGCTCTGGGGAGAATTCTGTTTTTTCTTCTCCCGTCTTGCTTTGATGTAAAATCCCATTTACTTAATTTGTGCAAAAAGGGCTGATTTTTATTTTAGCAACAAGTAGAGAGTCAGCATAAAAAGCATTTCTGGAAGGAAGGAGATGACCTGGCAGCACCAAGCATTAACATGTAGCACTGCTTATCAGTGCCAAGGTGCCACTTGAACAAGATGGTCTAAACTCCCTTTTAGATACCACAAAATAAATATATTTTTCATTAAGTTGTTCTGTCTGCCTGATATATGCAAGTGCCTGACACAAATTCTAACTATTCTGCCATTTCAGCATAAAAAACAGGAGGCAAACTTAACTCCACGGAGGAAGCCCTTGTACCAGCAACAGCAGTTTTACTGTAAGATACAAGCATGGCAGTGCTGTGGGAGGGGACCTTTTGCATGACATGTTGCTGACATCAAGGGCTTTGCTTAGACTGAGGGTATAGATGAGCTGTGGCTTGTAGTACTGCTGATGACAATCCAGATAACATCACCTTACAGTCTCTACTTCTGCATGTTGGTTATGGCATTGTATTCATGGTATGCACTTCCTCCTGTTTGTGGTATGTGATGATGAATGTTAACAGCATCTATTAGAAGAACCAGCAGATATTTAAAGCTACTGAAGTAACAAGACTACGTATTTCGGAACAAATGCAAAGGAGAAACAAACAAAGAAAACACAATCTGTACGAGCAGCATAACACCTGTATGCTTTACTCAATACCTAGTATACAAAATAATTGATGTAAGTTTTTTTCTGCTTCCTGTTGGCTATTTGTGACACAGTTTATTAGATATTTAATCCAAAGGGTAAGACCTCTTGGTCTGCATCCCACTTCTGGAAGAGGGGTCTACCAATATTTTAGATACTCAAAGAATTACATAAATGTACAGCAATGACCTGATTCTACTCACAGGAAAATCAATGAAGCAACCTCGCCTTCTTGTTTTGAATTAAAAGAGGCACACTTTGCAATTTACCTTTAAAGTTCAGCAAGGTGTGTAGAAGCTGCTGAACACATCATGTTTGCAGCATAACTAAGAGGGGCTTTCCCTATGTGCTGCAAAACATCATTATAAAGCCATTATCATAATTTCAAATGATGAGAGTTGAGAATAATACTGCAAGATGTATCAGGCAGCAAGAAATGGAGAAAGAAAAAGAGATAAAATCAAAGAAAGGACGGTCCGGATGAAGAAGAGGAAATCACAGAATAACACAGAATCACAGAACTGTAGAGGTTGGAAGGGACCTCGAAAGATCATCGGGTCCAACCCCCCTGCAAAGCAGGTTCCTCAGAGCACGCTGCCTAGGGAGGCATTCAGACGGGCCTTGAGTATCTCCAGAGAAGGAGACTCGACAACCTCTCTAGGCAGCCTGTTCCAGTGCTCTGTCACCCTCACCATGAAGAAGTTCTTTTGCATGTCGGCGTGGAACTTCCTGTGCTCTATCTTGTGGCCATTGCCCCTTTTCCTATCCCCACAGACCACTAAGAAGAGGTTAGCTACATCCTCCTGTCTCCCACCCCTCAGATATTTGTATACATTGATAAGATCCCCTCTCAGTCTTCTCTTCTCCAGGCTGAACAGACACAGGTCTCTCAGCCTTTCCTCATAGGAAATATGCTTCAGGCCCCGAAGCTGACCAAGGAAGAGCATCCCGCATCAGACCCACGAGGATGTAACTCTCTCTACTTTGAGAGAAATCACAAGAGACATTTGTACCTTCATTCCAGCTAATAGCTCTTGCAGAACTATAGATGCAACCAAACAACAGAGTGCAACAAAATACAGGTTCAGAGCTAATAACAATAAAAGTCAAAACAAGTACAAATACACATTTTAACTATTGAATCTTAATTGGGCTCAGTCATTAGTTCCTTCCACTTTGACTGTGGATTTTTTTTTAAAGTGATTTCTGTTGTAAAGAAATGAAGCCCGTTGTATATTTTTCTTCAAGTTCAGTGTTATATCTACCATACAAGACCTTGTGTTACAACTGTGATGATATACATCAAGAAAGCACTGAACACCAAAAAAAAAAACCAACACATAGAAGATTGAACATGCTATCATTCACTTTCAGGTAAATCCATAATACAGAATATTAAACAATATTGGCATCAGCAGAGGCTAGGCTCAACTCATCCTGTAATTTCAGTGACAAAAGTGAATCAATGTATTGGCACCTGGGATCTCCAGGGACTGCTCTGCAGATCATTATCAAATGGAGAATTTTCCACAGTATTTGAAAGGCAAAGCCACAGAACTGAAATAGTGAGCTTGAATTTTTGTCCGCTGTTTATGAGGCGGGTACTTTCAGAGCCAGCCATCTGCCTCTGTCTCTCAAAACTGTCACACTGGCTCTTAATGTTAGCTCATCTGAGTGATAGAAGTTGGTCGCACTTTTCTCACTCTTGGCTTGACCAACATTTCCCTTGGTCCAATGCACGGCTTACCCAGGCTCAAGTTTTGCCAGGGAAAGAAGACCATCTTGATGTCAGATCGTCTTATTGAGGAGCTCTGCCCATCAAGGTAGCTACTGTGGCACAACTCACATTGTTTATTCATGAATAAGTGAGCAAGTAGTGTGTTAGCAATTAACGTCACCGGGTAAAAAAAAAAAAAAAAATGCTTGAATGCTGAACTAGAACTTAAGAAACAAACAAACCAAACCAAACCAAAACAAAAACCCACAGGATAGGTATATAACCATGGGTAAAAGAGAGAAAATGATAACAGATGTTATCTTCATGGTGATCCACAGGCACACAGAGAATTAAGGCAGACATCTACTGAAATTTGCATGAGCTAGTGCTATTATGGATAGCAGCGTATCTGCTACTGAGCCCAGTACTTTAGACAGGCTTGTCCTGGTTAAATTTAAGCTTTTTCTTTCTGTACAGGTGCCCAAACTGGTTAGGTTAATGGAAAGCTGGGTGTGTCCAGACAGGCTGCAATCACATCTCTACCCTGTGTCAGAAGATTCAAAGAGCCTGAAAAAGAGTTGGCAAGTCATGTGTAGCAGCTTCTTTACAGAAGATTATGGAATAGGAAAATCACAGCTATTATGATCTGATTACAAATACTATGTCCTTGAAAAGGTTTTGCAACTATGTATAATAATGCAAGCTTTGATGTACTTATATTTGATTTATTATATAATTAAAACCATCCTAGAAGCCAAAATTAATTTAAGCAGTCATATGTTAACCAGCAAAATTTTCAAGAAATCCTCTTCCTTTTCAATTATATTGCCATATGTTAGTATGAAAGCTTTTTATTTTTATTTATTTATTTTTTTTTATTTACATACATGTCATAACTGACCTGCTGAAAGATTAGATTTCATAATATCCCAGTAAAGAAGTGTCTGTTCCAATTCTCCGGCTAACGGCAGACTCACAGCAACTATTATTCTTTTAACTTGCAATTTTTCCACATCATTCAGAAGGTAACTCAATGCAATATTTCTGAATAAATACATAATTTCTGTTATGTACTTGTAAAAAATGCTTTATACTTCATAGATTCCTTAGGGATGAACTGAGAGGTAGAAAGTATGATATGGGAGCTGGACGTGACACACAACTTTGCTTCATCACACCTCCCAGGCACACCGTTTTATTTATTTTGCATACTACTGATAACACGAGGTTGTGTGTTTGAAAGGCCTATCTGGCATCCAGCGGGTAAGAGATTCCCCACCCTTGTTGTGTGCTTTGGTTTCCTCTCAGAGCTGGGACAGGAAACCTGGTTGTTGTAATACACGCAACTCAGAATCACTTTGTAAGCAGCCTCAGCATTGCAAAGGCTACCTTGTTTGGCCACAAACACATAGGTATTACTAACTTTGGTTTAAGAGAAAAAACAGCAAGTTATTTGTTACAGAAAACATACTTTTTTTTTTTTTTTTTTCCTAGCGTCAGCAAAATCACACTTATGTCTTGCTCTCCAAATTCTCTTTTTCTGATGTTAAAAACACCATTAAATTTACAGCTCAAGACATACTATTTTCCTGTGATTTATAGTTATTTAAAATTAAAATGTGTTCCGCTTTTTTTTTTTTTTTTTTTTTTTTTTTTTTTTTATTAATTCTGGTAGGGCCCATTCTAGCAAAACCACACATGAGAATGTTTTGCAGTTTGCATTTTAGGGGATTTTTTTTTTTCCTCTGTAGTATTTGAGATTACAAAGATTATGAATACTGGAATTAGGTGGCAGGATCTCTGTGCAAGGGAACGGTCAGACCAGAAGTAGCTGACATTCAGGTTGTGCAAAGGACCACTGGAGCACATGCAGGCGGTGGGTAGCATAGGTTTCTTAAAGAAAACCCCGCGGCCCAGGGGGAAAAAACACAGGAGCACAGGGAGGCAACAAGAAGGACTCGCTGCACCTGAAGAATCCCTTTGTGCAAATAGTGACATAACTGGCATCGATGTTTGCATTTGTCTTCATGTGCCTGTTGTGTATTAATCTCACCTAAACTTTTTTTTTGCATAGGCGCCTATCACACGGGTATTGCATTATTCAAGTTTCTCAGGCTGACATCCTTTTTCCTAGGTCACCTTTTCCACAGCTATTGACATTTACTGTAAGAGCAGCAGTCTCCCAGTCCCCAAGATCCCAAAAGAGAAACCCCAACAAAGCCCAATGTATTAAAATACATGCACTTGTGGAACCTAAACAGATGGTTTTCAGGGAGAAAGAAAGAGTGATTTTTTTTTCCCCTTTCAATCGCAATCGAAGTTTTTGATGCCTTTTTATCTTCATAAAGGCTGCATCTCACTGCTTGAGTAACAATAAACTGATCTTACTGACTGCTGCAAGCTCTCTTGTCATGGACTTTCCAAGTGATTTTAAGGCAGTCTTACTGCTGAGTCAAAATAGATTTGTGCCTTCAAAAGCATGCAGACACATGGAAACCAAAGCAAATGTAAATGAAAGTTAATGTTTGAAAGGTTCAGCGAGTATTTACTTAGGTTAATGTATAATTGCTGAGGACAGGTGTATTACAAGCAAAAAATCCATAAAATAATAAAAAATTAATTATGAAGGGAAAACTTCACAGTTGAACATGTGAATCCAATTCAGGTGTACTAAAAAAGCATTAGCCCATTCTACCCTCCTCCTTGCTGAAAAGCAGCCTCTCACATGCTGCAAAGCTGTGCTACCACAGCAAGGACATCCCCTACGCAGTGGCTTTGCAGGCAGCTGCATCTGCTTTTGCTAAGCATGTGTGTCTTGCGACAACAACTACATTTGACAGAATATAGAGCCAAAAAATAGATTTCTAAATAAAATGCCTGATGGTAAGGGCTGCATCAAGCAAGACAATGGGACACCAGGAAACGCAGAATTATTATTACGCTCGCATGTTTTCAAAATAGGAAAATCTCCTAAGAAACCCAGTCCTTAAGTTAGTCCATTTGCTTCTAGCGTGAGGCTTTGATTTGGGTTTTTTAGGTACCTGAAGCTTGTTTTCTGCCAGCGCCCTTGTTTTGTTTACAGCACATTGCTGGGATACTCCCTTTGATTCAGCCTGACACACGTGACGCTCCGCCAGCTTCTGTTCTGCAGTGCTGCTGCTGCACTAAAAATAGCTTCCGCTTGCTTTGGCTCCACATCTAATTTATGGAAACTCACAGAAAAGAAGGCCCCTGTTAGTGGGTGAGCGACGTACGATTTTGCAGCTTGGGCTGTTCATCTCACCGAGTGGCATGAAACGCACCACGGAGAAGCTAAATTTGAGCCTGCAGTTGATGTCAGTTAGGGGGAAAAAAAGATAACGCTTCATATGTCTTGCTTATTTTTAAGGTGGTTTATTGCTAACTTACCTGAAAATGCAGAACAGTGAGACTAGCTTTTGTAAAAATGCTTAGAATTTAGAATCAAAATTAATAAAGGGCTACCAGTGCCCATGCCTCTGCCTCTTTAGGGAAAATGCTGTAAATATTTTCTTAATTAGTTTGCAAACTGCAGTAAAATTACAACCCTTCTGTTTATTATTACAGCTTTCATGTGTTCTATACAAGCTTCACTGTATCATAAAAAAACATAAATATGTCCTTCAAGAAATGCTGATTTTACAAACTTTGACACAAAACCTACCTCTGTGCTAAACAATATTTTACATGCATATCCCAACACAAACCTGACTCATACCTTTCTCTGAAAAAAATTAAAGCTTATTTTAAAATTCAAACACCAAAGTAAGTTCAAGTAAGGGGTTATTTTTCCTTCTACAAAAGCAGCTTATTTTTCTAAACTGGAATTTTTTGGATAGTCCTTGTTAACACCATGTCTAAGAGAGTCACAAGCTGGTCTGGAGCTAGGTTCAAGTGAAAAATGAATCAGAAGCAGGGATTGCCTACGTTTGGTATTAATGCACTATTTTTTAATGGCTTAAATGTGAAGATAGGAACACTAAAGTGATGGATAAAAATTCCCGAAGTGAAAAAGGCGGACGTTTTTTCTTTGAAAGTTTTTAGAGCGAGTAGTGAGGACGATAAGGAAATTGGGATTCAGATTTTATTTTAGATAGGAACTTTTAAGTTCAGGAAATTTAGATGGCAATCAGCAGCTTAAGCAGAGAGAGAATTCAAGTCTTTAATATTGTAAAAAACAGCAAATAAACTGACTGGCTTTGTCCAGAAAGGCTCCCTGCACAAATTTAGCAGTCTGTTTGCAAGCTATCAATTTAAGGATTGGTATCTGAACATTTATCCAAGTAGGGACATTACTTAGCAACTACCATGGCTTAAAAGGAATTTTCATAAGTCTCATGAGAGGTTATGATTTATTGACCAAAAAACTCAAACAAAATCCCTAAACCAGTTCAGACTGGCTACAGTTAGCTTCTTACAAGTTACAGGATTAAGTAATGGTCACAGTGAGTCTATATCAACTTATTTACGCAGAAAGTGCTCTGGTGTATTAATGTTAAAAGGTCTTTAATTGAACAGAGAATCATTAACTTGGAGACATCTTTTAGACAAAACCCTTTTTTTACATCCCACCAAGGGGGCAAAACACAAACAAAAACCCGTCACATGCACGCACATTCAGAAAAAGGATATAGCCTAAGCAGAAAAAGGAAAAATAGAAGCTCTGGAGCAGGATCTGTAAGCAACTGTGTGTGATAGAAAGGGAGAGGAAGCGAGTGAGGTAATGGTATGATTTAATGCTAGCAGGACCATCATTTGCTTTTTTACCCCAATTCTTTTATTTTTAAAGAGTTCAAATCAGAGCTTTGAAAGCCTGGAGCATATAAACACGAAATGCTGTTTACATTCTTGATTATAAACACATATTGAAAATCCCTGGTCTATCTCCAAAAGCAGATCGCTTCAACAGCATTTGGATCAATGTTTACAGCCTGGCACTTGTTGCTTTCCTAGCCTCGGCTCCGTGCCTCCATCCTTGCAGCCTCGCATCCCCCAGCCTTGCACCCTCATTGCTAGAAGGAGAAATGGGGCTGTGGCGCGGCGCTGAGCTTAGGGGAGGCAGAAGAGCGGAGGCAGCCATCCCTTTAACCGTACTGCACGCTGCTCCCCTCATCTCTCCCATCAGTGCTAGGATAGCAGCGTGCAAACACAAAGCTTGGCCCTGCCTTAATATAATTCAGAATGTTACATAAGTGCTTGATAAACAGAGCAGGCAGCTAGCAATGAGATAACCTAGCAATGTGTATATTCAGCTGACTTCTTATTTAGATTCCCAGCTAGTAAGCTGTGACTGTGATAAAGGCAAAGAAAACGGCTGTAAATACCAACCTCTAAAGGCATTCTTGCTTCTTTTAGGACACCTCAGTTTCTAACACCGTATGCAGGATAAACATGTCCAAATTTTAAGTATGGCCAGATTACATTTTTGATTTCCTTTTTCCTTCCCTGCTTCTGAAGAGCGAAATGGTTTGTAATACAGGAAACACTTCAAAATAATTTTCCTACCTATCAATAACTACACAGGGTAGGTTGCATCTTTAACGGCACCCTTAGAAATGTACTACAAGCTCCCCGATGCTTACAGCATTTCTCAGCTTTACAATGTTAATTCTAGACAATAATTAGGACAGAAGCTGCCAGACACGTTATTCTAAATGTTCCCCTCAGCGTACTGTTCAAAATGCATGTGCAATGTCATAAAAGATCCTGGAAAATAAATCACAATCTCCAATGTATACCTTTCCTGGGCAGGAGAAGAAAAACATTTAAAACAACATTAATCGTATCTGTTGCCTTATTACCGAGCCAGGCAATGGAAATAAAAGCATGAAAGTGAACTGACAGCTTCACACTGATAAGCAATTACTGAAGACAGTGTATTTCTAGACAAGTAAAAACCTACTTTAAAAAAAGTTTTAAAATACCTAAAAATAAAAGCATGCTGCTCTGGATCAGCAGCTAGGAAAGCCGAGAAAAGGAAAGAAAGAAGGCATGGAAAGCGCTGATAAAAAGAAAACAAAACAACAAAATGAAACAAACCAAGAACCCCAAATGAAAGTTTAAACTTAAGCTGCAGTTCCAGAAACCTTGTCGAAGCTGTACTGAAAATACACACCAAAATGCCCATTGCTGCTATCTGAAGCTCCCTTCTGCTGGGCCCTCTTCCTTTAGAGCAAACAAAGTAGTACTAATAGCTAGCTTTCCTCCAACTTCCCCTATGAACAAGATCCGCTGGTGGATTTAAGCGGTCAACCACTGCCACCAATTCTACAAACTTCCACATTTCTCTAATCCTATTCATTGTCTTGTGCTATTATATTTCTAAGTGGTTTAACAGCTCATGCCAGTATTTTTCATAACTCCTTAGAGGGGCGGCTGTTACTTCTCACCCATTGCCACCTCAGTTCATACACAAGGCATGAAGAGGAAGAGAAAACAATCCTCATCTTTCATATTCGATACGTCTAGACTCGTACTTTCTCATATATTACATCCTTTTTAGGACCACAATTTTTGGCTGCCCTACATAAGAAGAAAGGGAGCATTCTCCCAGCTGCCATGTGAAGTAGTGAGTAGTGTTTCCCAGAAGAAAAGTTTTCAGTGATATTTTTTTATTTTATTTTTTTTTGTCTAGGAAGGAATTCTGTATTTTTATGCATGTTCTTAACTGATGGAAGAAAGTTGCTTGCTGTGAGATTTAGCTTGTAGCTGCAAAATAGGCCCCATGGCCATCTGGACATGTGCTGCAGACTTGAAGCCAATGAAGCAAAGGGATACAGAGATGTATTCCACCACCTTCCTCCTTCTGGGGCTAGCAAAAGGCTTTATCTACTGCAATTCCATGCCTTGGTTTGTCTCTGGCTTAAGTGTGGGGAGAAAGAGAGACCAAATCTATCTATCTACATGTGCAACTTTAAAGGCCTGCCACAGGTCATCTCAACACCTGGAACAGAATGGGTGGGGAAGGGGTCTGGGAAGTGATTTGGAGTTTGGCTGGTTTGGGCCTTCCTCAACCCAGAAAAGGTTATTTTTTTTAATTGTAATTTGGGGCTGATCTTTGCACTGATAAGTAATTATTGAACAAAAACATTGTGTACTTGTGAATTACACAGATACTGCTCTGCGCAACTCTGCCATGTGCAATCAGTAATTCCTGTAAGGAGCTGCTGTATAATTCAAGTATATTACTATTCTTGCTATGCTTCTGGCCGGCCTACTATTTGTTTTAGAAGAGGTACCCTTGAATTTGCAGAAATAAGTCAATTTTTGGAGCCGCCACACATGCACGGATCAGCCAGTACATGGGCAGTGTCTCTAGTATCAGCTGGAAAATCCACAGCAAAAATAGCAAGGCCAGTTGTAAAGCTGGTGACAAGTCTGGAAGCTGTTCACATGCAAACCTTAAATGCAGACATGATTTACATCGGGACTGCTCACTGTGTGACAAAGAAAAAAAGTATAAGCCTCACCAGTGGAAAATAAGTTTATGTTAAGAGTGGTTATCATTATTTACTGCTTACCTTCCCAGTTTTATTGTATCACAAATAAAATATGTAGATCTTTTCCTAGCAGGTTTCAGCTACCAACAAAAGCAACTGAAATAAAGTAATTATTATAAGAGGATGAAATATTGCATGGCAGTGAAGCCTTATGCTATTTGTGTTCTTACCCCTTAATGGATTCCTCTATAAAAATCAAAGCTAATCAGAAGAGGTTTTTAAAAGGTCAGCTCAAACAAGGGAACTAATAAAAAAAAAGTAAAGAAGACTGAGACAGCTTAAGGAAATGATATTTCTGAACTAAAAAGCAGAGAAAATAATTTGTGCTTTAGTGATAGGCTTTCTAGCACTTATGAAAAGGCTCTTTTCTTTCTGCTAGTCCTCTCTTTCTTCTCCTCTAATTCCAAGGAGATTTTTTTGTACCATCTGCAGTAGATGGTGCAAACAGCTGGACATGAGAGCACAGCTGCTCTGGCTGCGTGAAGCAAGGACGCATGACGGCTGCATCGCTGTGAAGAATACAAGAAGTTGTTTCCACCACAGCTTGTGGGTGGGGGAGATCACTGAGTATGATTTTCTAATGCTTTGTCAGCAGTAGGAAGACCCTTTCTGGAAAAGTGTTTCAGGAAGAGACCTTGTACCAGTATAGCCGTATTTGATAAAGGGGTGACTCTTTTCATGCTCCTCTTCCAGCAGCAGCACATTTCAGAAAAGAGCAAGCCTTTCTGTAAAGCACAGTCCATCGGGGTCTATTGCTTAGCAAGCCTAAAACAGACAGATGGCAGATGAAATTGTAGTATAATCAACAGGATAACAAATAGCATATATAATCTTAGCAGTCAGTCCTACAAAAGGACACTCAGTTCAAATACATACGACCTGCACTATTTGTATTAAAACAACAGATGCCTTCCTGCACCTATTCTAAATGCAATGATTGCAGATATACAGTGTTGTTCATTTTGAGAGGCAAATAACTGGATCTAACAATTCAGAGCTCTGAATGGTCACTTTCTCCCCAGGCTTGCTGGATCACTGGAAATCCATGGCAAACAGCCACAAGATTAACTCTTCTAAGAGATACGGTGGCTATACTGTTTTATCACCTTCCCTGATGCTTCTGAAATAGAGCTTTAACTACCTAATGGGTAGCCTTTGGAAGACAGGTCTTTCACTCAGTTAAGCACAAATGGGTGCATTCCTATCATCTAGCTTGGCTCCTTTCAAGCATCCTTTACGGAAGACATCTGTCTACTGAGGGGAGCAAAGATTCCTAACTTTGGCTGGCTGTATTATGTTGATTTTACAAGTCTACAGCAAATAAGTCTCAAGGTCACTATTGGAAAATACCTACATAAAAATCCACATTGTCCCGGACAGTCCTATCAAGCTTTTATGTTGGTCTTAGTCTCACCATGTTTAAAAGCTCTTTGGTGTACATGTTTCATGAGGAAAAACTTGGATTTTGTCTACACTTGAAACACAGTAAAAACACATTGAACGCAATTTTACTGGTAGTATAGACAGGGAAAGCGATAGTTAATGACCTTTGAATCACTCATGTTTTACACTGGCTCTTATGCACATTAAAGACAAAGCTGTTGGCTGACTGTTTTCCAACCTGGTGGATTTTCCCAGCGTGGTCAAATAGTTGAGCTGGTTAGGGAAAAACATTCCTAAATAATTTCCATTTTTTCCCCCTCTTTTTCAGGGGGTCTTGCAACAGCCTGTGCATCACAGATTATGTTGTGTATCATGTGTCCTTCACTCCGGCATAAGTATTTTTTCTAAAAACTTGGAAACATTTGCAATATTAAAATAAAAACTCATTTAAAGTACACCGTGGAACTACAAGATTCTGGCCACATTTACTTATGCTAAATCTGATTATTATGAGTTCTCCCAAACTTATAATTTGATCTCATCTATAGCTGCATGAGCAGAGTTCATTTGATGTGCTGTACAAAGAGAATTGAGAAGGACCAGACCTGTACCTGTACCGCACCAAACACTTTCCAGGAAGTAATGAAGCTGTCCTGATACTTTCTAGACAGAATAATGATGTCTTTGGCAAAGAGCAGCACTAACAATTATTTCACAGTGATCGGAAAGACAAGCCAATACCTATGACTGCACTGTACCGAAAAAACCTATGACTCCTGCAGAACAACCTTTAAGGTCAAGCACCATAACAGGTTTTACAAGGTCTTAAGGAAGGCACTACACCTTTTCTCATAGATGGGTAAGCTGAAAGACAGGGATAAACTACCCCAAGGCCAAAACACATAATGCATTCTCCAGAGGAAAGCTATGACTCTAAGCACTTTTTTTCCTGATGAAGTTTGCCCTTTTGCTTCCTCTGTGTAAATAAGGAAGACAAAAGTCAGAAGAAACTGAAATAATGCATAACAGAGACCAAAAATCAGCGTGATACATGATTACAGCCTGCTGTAAGCAGCTCAGAAATTGAGGAGAATGCAAACAATAGCACATGTTCTATGATTTGGACATGGAGAATTCCCTAGACTCCCATTCATATGAGCAAGCTATTGAGAAACACTGACATTTGGGCAATAAAAAAAAAAATAATAAAAAAAACCCACCACCACGAGAACATTGATTTCCCAATACAACTGCCACTGTAGTTTTCCTAGCTGTAAACTGATTCCTCCCCCCACTCCTCTGCTGATTTGTCACAGCATCTTTCAGTGGTGCTGACAACAGGCCATTCAGATCTCTGTGCATTGTACTGCAGGTTCAGACTGATCCTTAGAAATGCATCTAACTCTAGCTTCAACTACCAAGATAAATACAAAGCAATATGCCATGTTTTCCAAAAGAGAAGGAATGGGATTTAAAAAAAAGGAAAAAAAAAAAAAAGAAAAAAGGAAAAAAAAAGAAAAAAAAAAAAGAAAAAAAAAGAGGAGGAATGCTTTGAATTTAGTCCCACTCTTCAAATAGGACTGAATATTACAAATAAAATAGCCAAAGGATCCCCAGAGCTGCACAACTGCACTAAATGGGTTTACTACCAAGCCTGCTGTAAAACTGATGGTTAAATAAGATTAGCAAAAAAAGCAGCTTCTATACTGTTTTATCTTACCACGATCAGACAACTTACACTGTCAGAGCAAAAATCAGCCTTGAGCTTTGTGAACAGAATACAATGCAACATGAGCACGGTCATTCCAAGAAACCCAAACCAATTTACCTCTAATTTAATCTTGCTCAAAGACAGAAAGTCATGCAGTGACCTGCAAGGATGTTTTTGTTGTTGTTTTTGAGACGAAGGAACAGTGCTGCTTAAGATATTCTAGGAATATGCATAATACTAGACTGGCATACTTAGCTTCAGAGTCTGCATAATGTCTCTGGCATTATCTGACTCGAGTGTGAAGCTGCAGATTTGGCTTTATACCACATCTCAGTATATTCCTCTGGAAACTACCACCCGAAATAATCTGTGGAATATTTATGAAGTAGAGTCAAAACAGTGCTTCAGGGAGGCATCAGTGCAGGGGAAGTGGCATAGGGAACTGGAAGGCAAAATGAGGGATGAAAAGGCAGATTGACATTTAGTGCAGCAGTGAAGGAGGGAGGAGGAAAGAAAGAAGCTTATTTCCAGAGCCCCCTTACCTTCTCAAGTTAGTAGCAGATCTGGAAGACATGATTAGAGGGAGAGATCTTCTGAACTACCTGCATGTGTATAACACATACACACTTCCTCATACAACTGCATAAATGTTAAAAATATGTCATTTTCAGTGCAGGAAATTGGAACTGAGAGGTCGCTTGTTGCTCAGAGCACTGAAGAAGATGGAGATAAGTAAGGTACTGAACGGGTACCTGCAGCTGTATTACATTTAATCCAGAGGAGTGATGCTTTGACAAACTTTTTGAGTTTAAACATGTGAGCAGTGACAGGGCTGGCATGCAAAAGCCAACTGGGGGTCCCATCATGGAACAAAGAAGGCAGTGGAGGAGCTGGGGACAGGAGGAAGCAACTCTTCTGCATGGCCAGCGACCCCCATCGTGCCACACACAATCCACTGCCACATTCCCCGTTGCTCAAAATCTTCCACGGCCAATGCAGAGCATTTTTGTTGCTGTTATTGTTCTTAGCTTGAGGGTCATTGCAATTACATATATTTTCTTTCCTTCACAGTCCTTATTAGCCTCAAGCACACAGTAAACACATGATTTATTTCAATGCCCTCTTTGCTTTCACGTTTGGAAACAATTAGGATTTGATTATTTCACCTTTTAGCGACAGAGGAACAAATAAGGAGTCCTCACATTCCTCAGAAAAAAGCTGAAGTGCTTAATCCAACTGGCCACTGTAGGATTTGAGAATTTCAGCTGAGGACATACAATTGGAGAAGAAACGATCCTTTCAATTGAAAAGGTCGCTGCTTACAGAAAGAAAAAGAGCATTTCACACTTAAATAAATATTTAAAGGTATTACGGTTCTAGGAAGTTTCTTTCCTGAAACCAGGCTCTACTTGTTACTTTATTTCTCCAAGGTTGTCATCAACTTCTGAGAAAAAGAGATATTACCTAATTACTTTTAAACTATACAACAATAGAAGCAGAAATGCATATAAAAAGTAATATTCAAATTGTGAATAGCTTGATATTTATGCACATGATGTGACGTTTGGGAATTTCCAGCATACTTCAGTGCAAGTTTCTGATGGGTTCTTTTCACTTGAGAATCAAACTGCAAGAATCAATTTAGTAAAAAAAATGAAAACTTCTGTTCTGAATGAAATGGTGATTTCTCCCCTTTTTTTCTCCTGTTGGTATGTTTTGTCTGATAACATCAGCAGAATGAGCACATATTGCTTACCTTACAAGTAAGGTGACATCGTAAAGATCTTGGGGTCTTCTCTGCTGCTAGGTTATGAACTGTCATGTGGAAACAATCTGCAGCAGATGCTGAGAGTACCAAGATGCACTGCACTGAATCCTCTCAGGGATATGGTTAAAGGTTTGCAAATGCTCACAGCACTCACAACGGTTTTCAGCTGCCATTATTTCCCTATTCAACTTATGGCTGACTCCTAGTAGGAAGAAGAATCATTTCAAAATGCATGGAATACTGACTGTAATGCTGAATTTGTTCTAAAATGAAGTCTTTTTTTTTTTTTTTTTTTTTTTTTTTCCTGCCTTTCTGTGCTTGTTTTTGTGGTTCCTCTGGAAACAGTGCTCTCTCTGTCATGCATGCCTAGATCTGGCACTTACCGAGCAAATCACTACATATGACACTCTATTCCTTCATCACAAGGTATGGAGAAGCAGCCACATGTCCGGATAAAGCAGAATTACCACAGCATGAATTACATAAAAAGCAGACTTATATTAAGATATTTGTTAGAGAAAAAAGAAAAAAAAGAAAAAAAAAAAAGCCAACCCTAACGTATTATGAACAGTAGAAAAATATAATTGTATTAGACAATATAAAGGTAATTTCACGTTCAGATCTGATGGGTCAGACAATGGTCTGTTCCCTAACAGGATGCAGTAGGAAAACAGAGATAAGAACTTCCTTCGGTGCATAAATGCAAAGACCTCAGTTGACTGAAAACTGCTACAGCGCTTTCTAGTCTTTACAGATACATGACAGTTTCTGAATTAACACCCCTGTATTCTGTCTCTGGAAATTACATAAAATAGTAAAGTATAAAATCATTTTTAAAAGTCAAAGGAAGCTTGGGAATAAATATTAGGTAAAATGATCCAACTGTACATATCCCAGTAGACAGGTGAACTTCACTGTTTGTTGACCAAGCGGACATATCTATCTCAAGAGCACAGAGATCCATGTCATAGCAAATGGCCAATCTGCCAAGAATAAAACAACGAACAAACAAAATGAGGTAAAGCAAATAAATGGATCTGCAGATACTATTAGTAAGTGGAGAGAATAAAGGGAAATACAAATGTCAACAAACAAAAAGAGATACACTTGTAATTCAAATCAAGACCACAAGTAAGTCAGCGACCTGTGTGCTGGAACAGAGCAAAAGGACAATGCAAATGCAATCCTACACATGCAGGATTCTGCTCAGAAGACCTCCAGCCAGTGCCGCAATAACTGTTGCATACGTGTAAGGTGATACTGTAGTCCTTTATACAATGCAGAATATATGTAGTTTTTATGTTGAAATCTCTACAAAGCAGTGGGACAACAAGACATGCCTCTGTCCCTAGCTGGAGAGAGAAAACGGAGAAACACTGGTAATTTGTAATTTACAAGGGGCTGCAGAAAGCAAGCAAGTGTTCTGAAGGCACAATCTCTTTCACAGTGTTCTTGCCCATTTTTTTTTTTTTTTTTAGGTGGGCTTATGCACTGTCTCAAGACAAAGAGGACAGTAACATTACTGTTGGAAGAACCTCTCTCCAGTACTCTGAGGTCCACAAAGTAAGACGACTACAGTCAGTCTGATGAAAGGCAGAATAAAAGTGAGACCTTTTCTATTTTTCCTCCACAAAGAAGTTTACTTGTGCTTTTAGCAGCTACTGCAGAAGATAACCATCTTCTGGAACAACAAGGCTAGATGAGATGAAACAAGTCTTGCTTGGGGAGAAAAACACTTGTTTTAAACTTATCACATGCTCTGAAGAGTTCAGAAGATTAAATATTTTGGAATGGCCTTTCAGTTATTCCCTTTCTAAAATTCACAGAATGTCTTCAGAATGTTTTTATTCTTTTCTGAATATTCTTTATTTGTCGTTAAATGCATTTCCTTGTATATTTGTTTTCATGGTCTCCTTTTAGTCCATGATGACTTCACAATAACATCATTTACTCTGTGTTTTGGCCAGTCTTACAAGCTGCTCAGAATGCAGCAGTATTTCTGAACATTTATCTGCACTGTGTTCTTCATATGATGTGGAAACAGATTTATCTAGCAAAGTTTTCTTTCTTTATTTTTATTTTTTTTCAGGATTTTAGGTATTTTTGTTTGTTTGTTTGTTTTCCATGTCCATTCTGCTCATTTCCATCAGGACATACCTTAAAAAGCCTGTCACAGTGCAATCTCCTACATTTAGAATTATGTCTTCATAGGACAGACGTAAGAGACTACTAGCAAGGTCCAATGCTTTAAGACTCTTCAATCCTGCCTAAAAATACTTAGTACTTTATTATTTTTTCCTTACTTGGGAACCCTCTATTTATTATCTTCGCCCACATACAATCTTTTCTTTCTCCTTCTTTTCCACACTCTAAATTGGTATGACTTGTTTACAACTTATGTAAGAACATTCCTAAAATCAGTTTTAATCATCATATAATCATTCTTTCAACATATTGTAGTTTATGATGAGCTCCCTGCCAGAGGTACAGAATTGTGTATTTATAAATATGCTAAGCAATTTCTCTGAATAAGCTTTAACAGAGGTCTCACCCTTGCCAGTTTTTCATAAGGTAATTTGATGATGGTTACTTTTGAAGTACTATCAGGTCAAAAACCTCAACTGTTGACTGTGTTGTTTGGAACTGATGGAAGCGATGTGCACTCTGCATTCCCTCTGCACCACAATCTCTTCCCTCTCACCTTGCAGCGACAATCCTACAAACATCAGCTGCCTACCAACTACAGAGGATGAGGTGAGGTGAGTAACCAGTGCATAATGCAAGTTAAAGCAGGGAAAAAACAAAAACAAAAACAAAAGACCTCCATGCATGTCTTAACAGAAAATGAAACTGGAGAAAAAACTAGTGACTACGTTTGTCTTCCTCCCCTTTTTTTAACAGCAGTAACAATGCTGATATAGTGAGCTATAGTTTACTGTGATTGCTTCATAACCAGACTTGAAAATTTCATACAATATAGTAAACGTTTGTTAACTGGCTTCTATTTCTCTATACAAGAGCTTTTCAAAACAGAATCCAATATATTAGTGGAGAAAATCTAGTATATGGCAAATTTATTAAAAAAAAAAAGTTTCTAAGATCCTTACAATGTAAGGCAACATGCCAACAAACTCAGTGAAGACAGAAGTTATAATGGATTAAGAAGTCCCTTTACTACCACAGCTTACTTCTGTATTCCCTAAGTAGAACAAACCCTAGTGGTTACAGCATTGTTTCCTCACTTTGACACTACTGTTCATTAATAACCTGTTTTTTGATAATTGATATAGTAGTGTAAGCAACCGCAAGTCTGACATAGCTGTGCCAGTAGACAAGTCCAAGAAATTACAGCCATGCTGATCATTACATTTCTTCACAAAGTGTTTGGAAATAAATGGTGTATCTGTATCATCACACTTGCAGAATGCTCATGTCCAGAATGCAGATTTTCCCAACTCCAAACACTTTCTTTTATACCAGAAGAAAGGTATCTTTTATACAGACAAAAAAAAAAAAAAAAAAAAGGAAGGAGGTGAAGGCAGGGAGTCAAGAAATGTATTAAACGTGTCAGCAATCTTCAGTTAGAAAAATGTACTAAAAGGTTATCTGTTACAATTCATTTCTGTGATAAAGTATTTGAAAAATAAAAAATATAACCCTCAACCTCCCCTGCAATGTTCATGAAAGGAGACTAAATCTGAAAACTCTTCTCAGAAAACCAATACAACTGATTTCAAGATTCATCTTCTCATGTTTGGCAGTGAAGTATGCTAACTGCTTAAAATCTTCTGTCTTTTTTGATTACAAATTGAAGAATTTTCAAGGGAGAAAAATGAAACAGTATTTTTTGAAGTAGTTCTAGAACAAATTAACATTTTAAAATTTTGCTCTGGGAGACAATTACTTGGTCAATTACACAGGAAGTCTACTGACAGATATTACACATATTTTCTTTTCCACTGCTTAATTTATGCTCATAAAAAACTTGTGTAAAAGCCCACCATTATAACAAACATTTCTAATTAAATCAGAAAAAATACTTCTAGAATAGAACAATTGAAATGGCTTCTCTGAAGTCAAATAAACTTTTTCAAAAATCTGGCAATATCATTATTGTTTTGTATTAAAAAGGAACAAAATTAGATTTAACTTAATTACAAGAAGTAAAGAGACACTGTTAAACTGCTTAGTCTCCCAGTCTGACTTACCTTAAAATTGGAATTACAACCAAACTGATAAATACCAAGACTACATCTTCGTTTAGTCTGAGGTGTAAAATTTCTTTATTAAGCACAGGGGCTTAGCCTCTACATTTTTCCAACACAGTATAAACTTTATTTTATTTTCTTATTTCTTAACTTCTGCATTCCACCATTTTTCTTTTTTCAAATCTGTTGGTGTAGCATTAATTTAGAAAAACACCACCACCCAAACCCTGGCTTCTTGTAGATCCTAACATAAACAAGGCTGGGCACGTATGTAAGTGCAGAGGAGCCCATGTATGCAGACTCTGGTCAGTGAATGTTTCCTCATGGAAGAAAAATTACTCTTGGTCTTTTGTTATCTTGTGTTGTGAAATTGTCTACTTGTAAAAAGAAAAGCTGACGATCTCTAAGTGAAAAAATGTATGTAAAGCTTCAAGAAAGCCAAACCCCAATTATAAGTAAGTTGACAGCATCACATATAACCTGGCATTAAATTTCCAGTAGTCTTGCTTCTTTTTTATTATACAGTTATTTTATTACATAATATTTATTATGTAAACATATGTTTCACAGTAGGTTAGTATTAAGGCAACAGAACAAAAACCACACTTATCTTTGGAGCACACTGAAAAAAAAATCCCACAGAAACATTTAAAATACATTTGTGTCCCATAATGATAAACTTATTAATAGGCCAAAGTATTATTTAACCAGCTGATCCTTTCCATCGAGAAGATGCATACATTCAGCAATGCATTGTACACAAACATAAATATTAAATTCCCTATCGATTGACAGAAACTGGAGAAGTGGAATAAGTATGTGACTCTTAATGTTCCCTGCAATATAATAAAGCTGGCTGTGGTCATATTTACTCTTTCTCCCATGCATACATTGGAACAGTCCTAAACCAAGAAAAGCATATAAATAATGCTGCAGCTGACAGAATGACCTACAACTTCCTTCTGAAATGTACTCATAAATCCTGCATGCAGATTCTAGATAACGAACAGTTGCAGTTTTATTTCATTTGAAGAGGTTTTCAGACACTGACACCAAGCAATGACTCACAATAAAGACTTTTAGAGCTAAGCTGTATCAGCATGATTACTTGAGGAGTTTTACTCTCTCCTTGGTTCAGTATCAGGGAAATGTCCAGTTTAACAGCTTCTCTCTACTGGTAGTTACCTGTACTCTAGCTAGACAACTTTCAAGGTTACTTTCAAAGGCCTGCTTTTTAACAACCAAATTATTTGACACTGTTATATTTGAAAAGTACTTCATATTATTTATAATACACAAAATTCAAACTAAATAGCCCTTAATGAAACCAATTCCATGAAGAAGGCCTCCCTTCTTGTCACTCAACATCCCAGATGCTGGCCACTTTCACCAGCCACATTGGCCCACTGTGCCAGCTCACTGACTCAATCCTGTACCTGAATTTCTTTGCTTCTTGTCCTCTAAGAGATCCTCTTTGCTGTGATATAAAATACATACACACAGAGCAACACATAGAACAACACATAGAGCAGAATGCTCTTTCTTTGGGTTAAGGGACATCAACACTTGGAGAGCATGAGCACTGAGGCTGATGCTAAGTGTGTTGACTCTTCAGTGGGTTTTGCTTGGGCTCTAAAAGTGCTTGAAGGCTGTATTGTAAATGCATACAAGCCTCTGAAAGTCTGCAATACAACTCTGCAGAAGGAATATGGAAAAATGTATCTATGTTGGCAGTTTCTACAGCAGCTTCTTCTTCCACATTTTTGTACTTCTAAATAATAGTATTATATGATCATGGTCACACTTTGATTAATAAAATTAAGAAAGAATTGGTTAAGTCTGATGATATTTTTTTTCATAAGTGAGGGTAAAAAGGGGAACAACAACAAAAATTCACAACAGATGAAATGGTTATTTCAGAAAATTCCCAGTGTGTATTTTAAGAAACCACAATTCTGCCTCTCAAGAGTGTGGTCTGATAGTTAGTAAACAGCGAAAAATGTAAGCCTAACACACACCAGAATGACTTTTGTCCTATCTGGCAAACACCTCTTTTAGAAGACTCAGCAGTACAGCTAAAATAATTACTCTGTAATTATAACCTCTCTCATTTTTTCTATGGCTGCTTAGAGTTTATAGTTTAAATCAGGTAAGTGGAGAAAACCTGCTCATCAGTTTACCAAAGACTATTTGCTTCTAATTTATATACTGATTTTTTTATGGTTTGAAATTGATGCTGTATCAAGAAAAAGGAAGAAACTCTATCCTCATAGTGAGCTGTCTTACAAACAGAAGTGAACTTTAGATGGAACAAAATTAGTCTCGTTTACACATATCACCATCAAAATTTCAGTAACACAAGGAATGAAATATTTACCATTTATTAATACTTTTCATCTTTTCTCTAAGTAAAAAACATTAAGTTCTATACTTAATAAATAATTACCAAGGTTAAAAAGAATCACTAGTTCTAAAAATATATAATCTAGCTTATAACCAGTGTTTACCTTAATCTATACAAAGACCTACGTTTATTTATTACTCCATTATGAGGAAGGAAATTTATTAAAGATAAAAAGCAAAGATGAAAGGAGGTTCTGAGTTGTTTTACACCTGGTTCTAACCTGCCAATAAAAAGCATGCTTCAAATATGAATCTGAAGCTACAGTCATACTCTATTACATTTGAAAATAAATGTTACAACTGTGTTTAAAGCACTTCAAAAAGATTTCAGCCATGTTTCTTTGATTGGTATGCAAGGCGACTTCTCTCCTCCTGCGTAATCCTTCAGCTACTCTTTCCCACTCTCCCTCTGCTCTCTTCCTTTCCACAACAAAACCACGATTTTATCTGCCATATCTAATTGGTCCACTTCCCTTTCAATACGCCTTCTCACTTTCTCAAGACACACATGAAGAAACACCAAGGTGTCTTGAAGGTAGGCAGCTATCAGAAAGCACAACAAGAGCTCTGCAAACCCCAGGCTGTGTATTTCAAGCTCCAGGATGGATGTGAGCACTCCCTCTCAGGAGTGCTTCTGTTTCCTGCGTGCAGTCAGCATGGTCTGAACAAGAGCAAAGCATGGCACCAGGACTGGTAACACACAGGTGGTGCATGTCTGAGCAACAGGGCATCCAAACACAGAAGGTGGCATGTGAAAGGAAATAATTAAGGATTTTGTTTCAAATGGTGTCACAACACACGGATACCATACTGCTCTTTCAGGGACAAAAATGAAAGACTTAAGTTCCTTAACATCTCTTCCCTAGATGGTGCAGGTACTCTTGATTATTGATTGTTGCTACTTGTCAGTGCAGAAATAGATTGCTAATAGATTGCTAATTATTTCACAGATAATATGACCATGTAAATTTGAAAACACCAGTTGCTTATTCAACAGTAACTGCGTTTACATTTTCTGTTGTAGCTTTGTCATGCGGCATGCAAGCACACCAGGTCAGACTCTTTTGGTCTCATGCTGGCCATCTTCTCAGAGAAAGTTAATGATGAGGACATTCTCTAGGTCCCTTCAGTGGTCCCTTCGCTTTTCCAGAAATCCTCAGTGGCAGGGAAGATGCCACAGTGGATGTACAGATGGGATCATTTTGAAGCAGCATGTTCACTACGATATCACAAACACCTTTTCCTTCTTCATATACAGTTTTGATTTTGGTGGTTCATAAGCAGTTACCATCACAAATGGGAGATGCTCGGTAGGTGGCTGGACATCTTTTTATATGTTCAAAGACTGCAATTGCATGCGTCTAGGCATAGAGATGCAAAAGGCCACTGCTTTTAACAATCTATAAAAGGCACATGTAATTTTGCCTGTAACAGGGTGGATCACCAATAGATTTGCAGTGATAATGCATTTCAGTACTTCAACAGGCTGCAACGTTTCTGCTACGCATCTATATAATTCCTTAAACAGTAATTTTTCCTACAAGAATTCCCTACTCAGCATTGGAATGTCTCAATTTGTTTTTAGGTGTCTTTTTGTGACCTTTACTGTCTTCATTACTCCTACAGTTCAGTACTATGAAGAAACCTGGGACAAGCCAGAAAGCACACAAATTTAGTTGAAGGAACTCAGTTCCATGTATCTACTTTGTCAAAGACATATGACATGAGATATGTCAAAAATCTTTGATGGGCTGCAACAATCAGTCACTAACTGATACAGCCAATTACCAGTGACAGTTTTATGTAAAATATTAAGTAGTTTGTAGAATTTTTTAGCAAAATTTCAACTCAGATCTCAAGGGTGCCCATGACACTATTTTACCTTGTGTTTCAATGATCTTGAATTAGACAGAACTGAACAGTGTATGATGATGGGGAGGCACAGGAAAAATACATTGTAGTGGGTTTACATGGCAAGGTTTTGGTAGCAGGGGGGCCATAGGGGTGGCTTCTGTGAGAAGGATCTAGAAGCTGCCCCATGTTTGGTAAGCGATGTTGTTTTGCGCCTCTGTGAGAGCATATTTAAGACAGGGAAAAAACCGCTGCGCCACTCAGCAGCTGGGAGGGTGAGAGGAGTGAGAAACAGCCTTGCAGGCGCCAAGGTCAGTGAAGAAGGAGGAGGAGAGGTGCTCCAGGCGCCGGAGCAGAAGTCCCCTGCTGCCTGTGGTGAGGACCATGGTGAAGCAGGATGTCCCCCTGCAGCCCATGGAGTACCACGGTGGAGCAGGGTTCCACGCTGCAGCCCGTGGAGGAGACCACGGTGGAGCCTGTGCCCCGAAGGAGACTGCAGCCTGTGGAAGACCCCTGCTGGAGCAGATTCCAGGCCGGACCTGCAGCCCGTGGAGAGGAGACCACGCAGGAGCAGGTGACCCGGCAGGAGCTGCTGCCCGTGGGGGACCCAGGTTGGAGCAGTTTGCTCCCAAGGGATGGACCCCGTGGTACGGACCCATATATGGAGCAGTTCTTGAAGAGCTGCTGCCTGTGGACAGCCCACGCCGGATCAGTTCGGCAAGGACTGCATCCCGTGGGTGGGACCCCCCAGCACAGGGGACAAGAGTGACCGAGAAGGAACGGCAGAGAAGAAGTGCTGTAGACTGACCATGACCCCCATTCCCCCGTTCCCCTGCGCCGCTCGGGGGGAGGAGGTGGAAGAGGGTGGATGGGGGGGAAGATGCTTTTCGTTTCTTTTCTTTGTTTCTTACTTCTCTAGCTTGTTAGTATAAGCAATAAATCTTACTATTTCTCTATGCTGAGTCTGTTTTGCCCGTCACGATAATTATTGCGCGATCTCCTAGTCCTTATCTCAACCCTTGAGCCCCTTTCATCATATTTTCTCCTCACTCCTCTTTGAGGAGGGGGAGTGAGAGAGCGGTTGTGGTGGAACTCGGCTGCCCACCCGAGTAAAACCATCACATACATACAGGAGGGCACAATCCCTAGGTTTAATCCTGTATACAGTGAACATTTAAAACAAATAAAAATGCTGAGATGATAGAAAGCATCAACTTCCTATGCTCTATTGATAAGGAGAAAAAAAAAAAAAAAAAAGCAGTTCTGCTATTCAACTACCAAAGCTGAGGCCTCACAAATTGTCAGAATAGAAAAGCTGCTTGCTGCTGTACAGACACTGGTAGTTATTACTGTATACAGAACTTTCAAAGGAGACATAATTAGTAATTAATAAAGACCTTGGTCCTGAAAAGGTTAATATTGAGGACAACGGCAGTGTTATGGGTGGATTGGGTTCACTGGAAACTGGTGTTGGGAAGGCACCACAGGAAGGACTTAGCTGCCGCTGAGTCAACACAGCCTGTTTGTGACCTCTCTGTGTGAGAGCTTTAGCAGAATCCAATTTGGAGTATGAAGCTGCCAATTCTAGGAAAATCCCTAGAAGCAGTATTAAACAGCAAATCCCAAAGCCACACTAAGTGAAGGTATGAGAATTACACTAATGCATATATTTATTTACAGGCATCCATGCAGCCTGTGGACTTACCAACACAAGACTGAAGTGATATGCTAGACAAAAGACGCATAATGACAACATAGGCTTTTTGACCCCAGACTGCAAGAGGGAATTGAGGAGTGATTATGTCCATACTAATGATTAAGCCTTATATCTAGGAGAAAACACAGTAACCTAAAAATATAACTTGGTTTCAAGACACGTTGCTACGGCCGGAAACAAAAGAAAAAGCTTTCACGCTTCAGGAGTTGAGGGACAACAACTTAAAAAACTTTTTAAAATTACTTCACCTAATACCAGGATAGATGCCTCATAGGTTGGCTGAAACCCTTCTCAAAGACAGAATAACTGCAAAGAAAAAGCACTTGAGATGTGTCCTTTGCATGTATATTAGCTCAAATATAAAATCAATTTTCTTTGGCCAAGTTCACATCCCTTGTGTTTGCTTTTCTGAGAACTTGCATAATCAAGTTTTATTAGCACAAATGTTTGTACAGAGACCACTTTAGGTCTTCACACTTGAGTCTATCAGGAGAGGCGTTTTTTATCAGGAAAAGAAGATTGGTAGTCAAATGGGGATAAACTATTGGCTGAGGGGACTGTTCCCTTAAGCCCTTGGTTTTGTTCTTAAACAGAAGAACACAGTGAGCAAAGTACAACCTTTCCAGCTAGGGCCACCCACACACGTGCACACACACACACACACACAGAGCTATTTTGTGTGAATGCAATGAGACAAAATAAAACTCTCGAAGCTTCCAGTAAACCTTAAAGTAGTAGTGTTTTTTTTTTTTTGTTTGTTTTGTTTTGTTTTGTTTTCCTGAAAAGATGCCATGAGCAAAGTGTGTGTGATCTAGAAAGAGAATTAGATTTTTTGCTTTTGTGTTTTTTTCTCCCTAATTCTTCTCTTCTGCTCTACAAACCACTACCTTTCCCTGACACTGCCCAAGTGCTCTAAGTATCCCCATACCTTACGTTTCATCACTGCAATCAATTTTACCAGTCATCAGAGCGAAATGTGACCAACCAAAAGTAAGATAACTCTTACTTTATCAAGACAAGAGATTTATGTCACCAGCCTGGGGGTCCCCAATGTTCTCTGATGCTGACTGACATTTTGTAGAATTCTTCAACTTCACTGCTGTCATTGGGCACATGTATTAATTTCCAAGCAAAATGTAACTGCAACAGCTTTTCTGGGATTGCTAAAGAAGCCACCAATTATTGCATAGTATGGTTGGCAATGAAGAAAAGGGACTTTGAATGCAGAAAACTAGCATTAGAATGAAGTCAACCCACTGACATGCATATTACCAAACAGGCATTAACAACCTCTAACTCTACCTCATGGTATGTTAATGTAAAACAAAATTTTATACCTCTTCATTGATTTTCTTAAAAGATGCAAACATATTTATGAAGACACATAACCAACTCATCAACTCTTTGTCTTTTCTTAAATGAAGGTCACCATAACCGGACCTTTATTTTTGTTGATCTCTTCTATATTCAAGGCAGTTTGCTGGGCAGTTCCCTTCCATGGATACAGTGAAATTTGACATTTATTAACAAGTATGAAGAAAATAGAATATTTTTTTTTAAAAAAGGAGTTGCATTCATCTTACAGAAAACTATTTAGCTTTTAGGAAACTGTTCCAGAATGACAAGAAATTTTTAATGAAGATATTTTGGTCTGCAATTTATATGCTTGACAGTTTAATGCTAAAACAGCACTAACGCACAATCTGAGAGTCTCTTAAAGGGCTAGAATTTGCTGAATATAAAGTATGTGAATATAGACATGATCACAGCAGTTTACAGTATGTTAAAGATAACCAAAGTAAGCTAAAAAATTATAATAATAAAAAAACCCAACCTGCTGAAATCTAGGTAAGCTGAATAGTGGCACAGTGAAATAAAATCAACTTTTAAAATTAAATATGAATTTTGAAATTAAACTTGAAACTTAGCTTCAAAGAAACACTAAATTAGAAGACAGGACATAGAGTAACCTGCCAGTTTATGATACTATTCTCTAAGAAATACATGACGGTCATTAAGGAAAAAAAAGTTTGATAACAAATATTCTCCACCCCCGCAAGAGTTAAGTAAGTATGTTCGTAGTTAGTGATGAAGAACAATTCAGATTGTTGGTTATGATACATCTACCCTTGTCAGACCACAATGTCTGACCTCCTGTTTGGTCACAGTTTCACATTTGATACAAATACCACACTATGTATTAGCGTGACACTAAGAAGGGCAGATGTATGCAGCAGTCACATCAGAATATTAAAATAGCCTGACAAGCAGGCCCTGATTCTCACTTCCATGGAGGATTGGTATCCTGGTAATTTAAAAAGGCATTAAAGATAAAAGAAAAACAACTTTTGGGCCCAATGTAAATAAAGAATTTGCCTTTGTGTCTTCCTACTAACTCTCTTTTCAAAAAAATATTTTTCCCAGAGTAATAAAGAAAATTAAGTTAAGTTTTAAAAACAGAGAAGCTAAGTATTGTAGCCAAATTAAACTCTTTTAAAACACACTGTATTGGTAACTCATTTAAGAGTCAGGAAGTTGGGTTGCTGACTATAATATACTACTAATGTTTTTCAGTATTTTAAGTCAGCAATACAACTTCTAATCCAACGATATTTTTAATGCAAGTTGGGAGTTTTCTTGTTTTGCTTTTTTTTAAGCAGATAAATTAGTAGTGGCCTACTGATAACTCTTCCTGCACTAACAGGTATAAGATTGGGATTTAGCTGATGGCCGGAGATGCTTTCCCCCAAAGCCTGTGTAATGAAAACAACGTAGATAATTAAAAATCTCACAGTAAGCATGTGTATCAGCATTATGCTCCTTCCCGTTTTCTTTACCCATTAAAGATGACCATAGACAGGTTCTAAATGAAACACCATCCATACCTACTGAACCAGAAGGACAGCATCTTCACTGTCAGTATTCTCTACATGTATTCTCACATAAGTATTCTCATATAAGAAAACATCTGTGCTTATGAGTATTGTATTTCTAACCAAGTCTCAATTGCTTCAGCTACAAGGCTGACCTCACCTCAGCACTCTGAATAACATCTGATGTTAACACAGAGGTGTTCTTAGTAAAGCAACTACTGCTGTGCAATATGTAAACACAAGCATGCAGCGAATATACAATGGCTTGAAAATCTCATTTTCATTGACTCTCTTAGTATCATTTTCATTTTCAATGAATGATGGAGGGGCAGATAAGAGTTAGCTGCATTTTTTGTATCTTTTTTTTCTGTTAAGATTGCACTTTATTATATTAACGTCAACACCTGTGAAGAATAGGCTGTTTGATCACATCAATGACACAGGTATTCCTGAGTTTCAAGTCTCCATGCCAAGACTGAACACTTGAAAATGTGGGTAAATTGCTTAACTATTACATTTTCAGGTAGATCACAAAATATAAAGCACACATGTTTAAAGGATATTTAATATTAAACACTATTTTGTAAATGGTCTTGAAGGTGGAGGATTATGTAAGTGTTGTAGTAAGTACAATAGTGAAAAACCTCACCAACAGAAAAAGAAAGCCAGTTAGATGGAGAAAATATAAATAAAAAATAACAATAATCTTCCTTCAAGCTTTTAGGAAAAAAAGTAGTGGGATTTAATTTTATGTTTCAGAAGAGTGGACTTAATTCTAGGCCCACATTTTTCCCAATTTTTGTTTTGTTTTTGGACATACCATGAAACAGCATTCTTGTTGAAATCTGTAGTTAGGCACCATTTTTTAAGGGAAAATACAGTGCCATTAATACTATAATCCAGTGTCTTTGCTGGGTCCTTTAAAATACTCGTTCCAGAGCAGGACTGGGAGACACATGTCTTTACTGATCATTATAGTAAGCTTTGTATTCATTTACTTTAAATACATGTTATTATTCTATTTTACTGGTCTGAGGTCTTATTTGAGTATATTAATAGATACAGTAGAACAGTCAGCCTGGACTTCTCAGCAAGCATAGCTCAGATCTGTACCACGGTGGTAGCAGTGGGCAAGGGTGGAGGGGAGACCCACCAACCACAATTTAGGACAATTTTTTGTTTGTTTGTTTGTATTATACAGAACTACTGCTTGGCTGGACTGTTGCAAGGCAAATGCTTGAGCTTTGGTAAGTTTAATCCACTGAGGTCAAATGAGTTATTTCCTACACGTATGCAATTTTCCCTTGCTTCCATGTGCTGATGAATCATTATTGGATCCTTCTCTTTCCCCAAAATAGTCTGGAATAAGGGAAAAGAAAATACAACCCACAGCACCGAAATTCCCCGTTGTGGCAGAAGCAAGACAATTCCTTTAGCTACACAGCCCATTTTCACTGCTTGAGCCTAGGCACTGGGAGCAGAGAGGACAGAAAAACAAAACACGGAGTGCTACAACAGACTTGCGGTATTGTTGCTGACCATACTGCCAATTAGACAAATCATAACACACTGGAGTGTGCTCTCTGAAAACCCTAAATCACATAGCAACTGTAAGAGTACACATTTTCGCAATAGCAGTTCACATGAAATGTGTATTTTTGGTCAAAGTCTAATTCAGAGCTGGGTTATTACTAAGGACAGCGGAGTTTTGTAGCCCTGGCACGTTAATGTACTACTTCCTGATTAATCTATTTTCATCAATGTACTACGTATTTATGATCTGCACCTTCACAATCTACTACATATCTCTTTTCCAAACATTCCCAATCAGACAAACCTGTTCAAGGATTACTATTGTTATGCACACATGTACTGCTTGACTTGATTTGTATGAAAGATAGAATAACAAACATATTACTACTTTGAACAAAATAGTGCTTATCATTTTTTTCCCAGAGAATATACTAGAGACATAATAGTAAAGCAGGTATGCATCCTGTTAGGTAAAAATCTCCGAAGCTTTAGTGAAATATCAAAAACAGAGATATTTCAGCAATGAGTCATAGACTTTAAAACAGAGCATTTTCCTCAGATTGGTTCTAACTTTTTAAAACTTAATAGTTTCAATCAAAATTATTCTGTATAAATATATTTCAAAGGGAATACAGATACCTATTTAATTTGATTTTTCCTTTCATATTAGCCTTTATTAGCTGTTAAGTATCTAAAGCAGAATATTTAGTTGTGTAATAAAAGCAGACTATGATAAAGCCATCAATTACGTTTGCTATACATGCTCAGTTGCTGCATTGCCTAACACCCAAATCTTGCAAATATAAATATATTTCAAAACTTTTTAGAAATGATTACATTCTTGGCTATTAATTCCATAGAAAGAAACACTTACTACTGTGCACAGTCAATCAGTTGATATTCGTTTGACCTCTCGAAGCATGCCTTCACACCTTCATCATCCCAGAGCTTTTTTGCGTGTTCAAAGAATTCCTGGAAATTGGAAATACAACAAATAAGATAACATTTCTCAATCTTTTGAATCCCCAGCCTAGATTTGTTGCTCCTTCACCCAACCTTCCTGCTTTGAAATTTTGTGGAATTAGAAATTACACCTTTAAAGGAGAAAAGGAAAAGGAAAAAAAAAAAAACACAACACATTTATTAGCAAAAATATTGTAAAATATACTGTACATATGGTTGCTGGCAGTTTCCAGTGCATGCTATGTAATGAAGACTGTCTTCAAAATTCAGAGTAGTCCATATGTAAAACTTACTGTAAGTACAAATGTTACCTAGAAGCATGCTCACTTATTTTTTAACTGAATTTATGTTTCTGTCATGGAAAGGGCATGAAAGCGATGCAAAAAGCTGCTCAGCTTATAATCATTAGCTTCTGAGAGAAAGACCGGTCTGTAACTTTAAAAAGATTGTGTAACTTTTCCTGAAAAACACAACTTTCCACTGTTCAGTATTTTCTCATGCAACATAATTTCATTGCAAGAATTTCAGAGCTTTTGCTCAACACCACTTCCTCCGAGCAGCCGCCTGGCACAACACACTTTTCCTAGCTATCCCAAGCAACCCAACCCAGAACTATGTGCCGGCCAGCTTATTTCAGAATTACTTGAAAGAGGAATCACAGCCCTCTTGGGTGATGGGGAGGCTGTAGCTCAACTGGACAAAGCATGCAGATGCACAACGGTGGGGTTGGACTCTGCCTGACAGCTCCGGCCATAGGCCATATGCACTCCAGCTCTTTTTAAAGCTGGGAGTCTGTTTTATGCTAAATTGTTGCTGGAAAGCCAAACCATAAACGAGTTTTTCCAACCAGCTCCTTCTGAAATTGAACAAAGAATGGTTAGATAAATGAAAGTATCTGCATTTTCCATAATTACATGGCTAAGTCTTTCTTCTTCCAAACCGAATTGTTAAAGCTACTTGTCAACTTAAACACAGAAGTTGTTTGCAACCTCTTAACACCTTGACACAGTTACTAAATCACCATAGACCTCTTGTCAGCCACAAATTTGCAAAACTTAACAAAATACTTCACTTTTCCACAGTTCAAGTTAGCTATGTATAAAAAGGGTGCAGCACCACTACTCACTTCTTAACCCTGTTGGTAAATATCTGAAATTTCTGAAATTGTCTGTTTGCCAGTCCTTCGTGCCTACCTTGTTAGGATTAAAAACTCTCAAAAAAACCCCCCAAGTTCCTAGCAAAATACCTTGGCAGCACAGGAACTTTACTTCTCTTCTGCATGGGTTTCCTATCTTGAACCCCACCTCTGTGGTCTACGACGAGAGGTAGTGCTGTGCTCCTCAGGAACTGATTGTGAGCTACTGGTGTTCTCAGGCACAGCACAAGAAGCTCATACCAAAAAGTTTTAGTTAAGCTTTGAACATGGTTAGGGAGGTCCTGATTAACCAATGACATTTAATTTTTTATTTTTTTTCCCCCATTTGTATACAGAGAGAGAAAAAATCATTCTTTCATAAGTTTTTGAACTTCAAAGAAAAGGAGATGCTAAAGCAGGCATGAAAAATCTTCACCAGAAAGTCTTGGAAGAAAAGAGGAATCACTGGAGATTGGCAGATGCTTATACTGCCCTTTGAATTATTTCTTCATCCTGATGAGGACATGTTTATTTTGTCTTTGTTATTTTAACAACTTATGTAATGATTGCTTAAAACACTGCAGATCCACCTTTTGAAGTTAGGCTATGGCTATTATAAACTCTCTGTTCCTGCAGCAGAAAGAAAGCAAAAACCAGCTCAAGAAAGGACAAGTTATCAAACTAAATAAATAGGACAAAATGGACAAATGTAAAAGAGAAAGCTGCTGCAAGAAAAAGAAAAGAATTGGCAAAACAAGTGGAGCAAAGTCAAAATGATAAACATCAGAAAATGTGGAACACATTTCTAATTTGAAGTTTCTGCTGGGTTGATATTTAGCTCATAAACTGAATGCATTTGTTTGCTGGCACCTTTGTCGAAACAAAGGTACTGCCTTTTCACTAGAAAGAAAGTGCTCTGGATAAGCAGCATTGTCCCAGGGCAGGAGGACTCAGCTGTCCCTCCTGCTTGGATGGGTGCGTGTGTGGCAGCGCACAACCTCAGAGCTCCCTCCCAGAGGGGTTTCCTTGCTGTAGACCCCGGGGGCCAAGCATGGTGCTGCCTTCCCTTCCTCGCCATGCACCAGCACTGCTGGTGGTGTGAGTTCCCATACTCTAGGGGAACTGCTCCTGCATCTAAAAAATGGCTCCATTCAGCCCTACAGGATGGGGGTGGGAAGAGGTCAGGGATGCTAGCATGAAAGCTTCCTTTCCTACAGGGTGGTATGGATTGAGAGATGGCTGCAGTTGTAAATAAGTACATAAACAAACAAATGAAATTCAACAGCTACAGCATTTTCTGACTAACTTCTGTTTTTACATCCTTTATACAAGCTTTATTTACTCTTAAAAACTCTTCTGGAAAAGAGGCAATCTTCTGGTGAAAATAACACAGCTTCTAAGCCCCTACAAATATGCTGTAAATAGATGGCTTCCATACTATGTGCTTCAAATATTTCCACCTGACCATTATATCTCAAAGCAGTCTATTTAAAATGAATTCCAGACTTTTAGTCCAAATCAAATCCTATAAAACAGAGCAAATATACTTACCTCATTAAAATGTACCGATCTACTGCAGAGGAGTACACTTGCCTGCAAATTGCCTCCCACACAGCTACCCAATCCTTCTTTCCCAGGTGACTAAAGCTTTCCAGAAAAATCCTGCTTCATTTCAAGACACCAAGTACCACGATCCAACTTTTCACACTCATTTTAACCCTTTTCTTCAACACTTTTATCCTCCTCAGCTGCTGAAGGCTCCCACTGCACACACAAGCACGCAGGATGATGCTGATGCATGCCAAAAATTTATCTGCTCTGCCTGGACTCAACCTGCTCTCTGTCACAGGACAACATCCACTCAGAGCAGTGGCCACATTTGGCAACGCCTGTCCTGGGTCATTCTAAGGACGGAGAAACCAGCTGATAAAAGAAGATGGGCTAAAGCTTTTTGAATAACATTTCTGGGGAACAACATACAAAACATTACAACACAAATAAGATTACTAGTAAATTATGACCTTAGCATCTTAGATTATGAGATGTCCAAACTAAGATATTCTTAAGGGTGCTGACTTCGACAAAGTGGCTATTCAGAAGTTCTTAGAAGTCAAGGGTCAGGTCCTTTAAGAAACCTCAGCTGGAACATTAGAAAACGGTGACATATAAAATCACTAGGGACATCTGATGCACTTGGTTTGCGAACACATGCAGCTGACCTCTATCAAATCAAAGTCATAAAGTCACCGAAAATATTTAGCATACTGAAGAGAACTAGGAATAACATACTATGAAACCTGAAAGCAGAAAAACACCTACATAGACACGTCTATGAAAACAAAACAAAACAAAAGACACTTGTTCCATCTAAACTTTTCCCTAGAGACAATGGCAAACAAATATTTGCACCTATTAATATACATATAAAACAAACCCATAAACATATATGTATATATTTGATACAGTATTCTAATTAGAGCATTAGAGAAGCAAGTGATGATGACTAGGGTATCATGAACTACAGGACTCGTTTACAGGGACTTTTTTACTTTATGCACTTTAATTTACACTAGTCACCTACAAATTTACAGCAAACATCAGGCCATACAAGCACCTAAATTTTGATGTGATCAGAAGGAAGATGTGATACACAATACCTCAAATATTCACTAATAAAAAATTATCTGGAAAATTTCCACCCTTTCCCAGAGTCCCAAAAAACTCACCCCCACATTTATTCTTTCACTTGCATATCATTTTTGCTATAAATAAACATTCACACATCATCTGAAAATCATGCAGTGACATAAACAGGTTATGATTCCTTCTTTTTTTCAAAATAAATTAAGTTTAAGAAACACCCTGAGCTGATGTCACTGACAGAAACAGTATCATATTTTTACTACATATTTAAAAGGTGTTGAAGAAGTATTTCTGCTCACCCAGTTCTGAGGACACTTTTAGATTGAAAAAAAAAATGGGGGGAATATATTCCTATACAAAACATTCTAAGAAACTAATACAGATAACAAATGCAGATGCACTACAGCTAAGTCTCAAAGCACTATTTTTCAATTTTGTCCTACCAGAAGTTACAGTATGTTCTTGAGATTTATTTTCCTTATTTTGGAAATAAACTTATTTATTGGTAGGTTACCTTAGAAACCTCCTCCTTATAACTCCTACAAAAAATTTTCAAGTCGATAAAAAATGGAATTGTTTCACTTTTCAGCTGCCTAAGTCAGGAATAAATATTAGTGAAGATTAAACAATGACATATCTTCAAGAACAATTCTTTACGTATTTTGGAAACAGAACTTTTCATCTAATTGCTTTACAAACCACATAAGTTCAGGCAAGGTCAGTAATACAATTTTTATACTATTAAGATTCCTTCCTGTCTTACTTCCAGATGGAGCATACATTTAATAGCTATCCTGATGTCACCTTTCAGTCTCCCAGAAACTGGGATGTGGAAGACTCCACTATATTTTCCACTCCACATACTTCTGTTAATATCTTGTAAACCTGGAAACATCTGGTGAGATCAACAGGAAATAAGATCGATTTCCCTCGTACCAAAACCCATGCTCTTATTTTCCTAAGTTTCAGGTCTAAGACGCAAGGTAATTTCTCGTCTAAAATATAGATTAAACCTGTCTGATCAGCGTGACAACAGGTGCAACTGAAGTAGCAAGCACTACAGGTTTTCACAGTTCAGCCACTGTGGGTGTGAAATGAAGTTGCCACTTTGGTTCCTAATTCCAGTTACTACTTCTCTTTTTCTGGTGCTTCACTACAGAAAACCCAAACCAGGTGACTCATTACCAGTTCCCACCCCAACCTCCCCCAGACATGAGCAGCACAAGGTGACACCTGCTGCCCATCCCTACCGAGCAGGGCCTACTCTGGTTGGTGCTGCTCAAGGTGCGGGGCAGGAGGCATGCTGGCTGTCACTGGTCCCGACACTGCCCCTCTGACCTACCATCTGCAGGAAGGGTTTGGGGAATGGAGTGACAACCAATGGACAACCATATTCCTTATTTTGGATGTAAAAGGTGATACAATCGGATGATGCCCTATGGAGTCAAATTAAGGTTTCTTAGGTAAGCCACAGTTGGGTTTGCTACATGTGAAGCACTTGGCTCTGCAGTCCAAACCAAATCTTTCCAACCATCCTTTATGTATCTGAGGTCAGAGTGGAACTGGTCCCTTCAGCACTAAGCAGGCAGCAGGATGCTGTGCTGTAACGGGGTGGATGGGCAGCAACATGGTGTGGTAGAGAAGACTAGCACAGCACTCTCTCCATTTCCCCAAGAGTTGTGAGGAAGCCCTTTTCCATGTTGAGCCTGTGGGAAGACAATAGGAACCCTGTTCTTGGGAAGGGAAAGCTCAGTTGAGCTCCATAATGCTTCATGGCTGCTGGGGTTGTCGCAGCAGTCGTCTGCCACTGCCGCTGTTCCAGTGGCAACAGATGCCATAAATCAGATTAGCACATTGGTATTAGTTTTTTTTTTTTTTTTTTTTTTTCTTTTTTTTTTCAGCATAAGGCATGTAAAGTATCAGAAGAAGAACAGCAATTTTTAAAAGTTTGTATTTCAACCAAATGAAACCTAGAGAAAGAAAAAGCGACTTTTGCAGCTCCAAGACTCTCTGCAAGCCACTAACCTATATTATCTTTCTGCAAAATACACAGGTGAAAACAGTTTCAGACACTCAGGTTAAGACAAGGGCAATTTAAATTAAATTCCTGTATTCCTGTACCCACTTTTTTTTTTTTTTTTTTTTTTTTTTTTTCCCTTTATATGAATTTTCCCATTAATTAAAGGCTTGTGCATTTGGAGTCAAACTTTCAAAACATTGCTGTTCTGACTGGGTTTTGCTTGAAATTTAACTTTCTCTATGCCATAACTTAAGAATGAAGGGAAAAAAAAAAAAAAAAGCAGTGAAATTCTCTGTGTTTCTAAACACACATCCTGACCAGTATACTCATTAGAGAGCTAAAAATCTGCTCAAAGAACCAAAAGGACTCTTCCCTTTGGAAGCTACTGATACACATCGGATATTGCTACAGTCTGTCATCAGGTTTATCTATATACACATCTCTTAATCTCTGAATAGGACAGTACTCTTAGTAGTTTCTTAATCTCTTAAAGTGTTTATATCACACACAGTTATCTTTCTGTAAGATAAACATGACATCTCAACATAATATAATCCAACAGCTAAGACTTCCTAGCACGTAGAGAAGAATAAATACGTATTTTTTAAAGAATATATAGAATAAATATAATAATGGAAACTTGCTGAATGAATAAACTTGAAGGCGTAACAAACGGGGCTTCACATGAACGATGAGAATCAGAGAAGTCAGTCAACACCATCTACCTCAAGAAATGAAGCAGACAGTAGGGAGATGAGTTGAAGTCAAACAAACAACCTTTTACTACAATTTTTTGAATAGTATTTATTTCCATTGCCTGGCCTCTTCTCTGCTATGGATGCTAGAGGACTGTATAGAAAACAAACAAACAAACAAACAAAAAACCAATAAAAATCTAAAAACTATCAGCATAATCTTATAAATAGAGGAGATGCATAGACAATCGTAATTTTTAGAGTCCAGCTTTACAACTTGAGTATAACAACCCAGTATTTAACTGAGGCAGTTGTTAGCTGATGTTACAAGAAACCCACAATGGATGGTTAAAGATAATTTGCCCCAGTGCCTCCAATTATAATTAGTTTGCCTGTGCAAATGTAGCAACTCATCTTCTATTAAAAATACTCACCACCCTCCAAAATTTACAAAGAGTAATTATAAATGTAGGAATTGAAAAATTTAAATGGACCTAATGCAGAAATTATGGGGTAAGGTACCAGGTAAGAGACCCAAGAGAGAAGGGAGCCTGTTCAGTTACCTCTTCCACAAACAAGCACAGTCCCTTGATAATTAGCTTCTTGTTTATGAGACAGAAGCGTTCCCTATGGCTCAGCCACTTTCACTTCTTAATCCTTCATGAAACACTCTGCTTAACAAGCGAAGTGTTTTGCTACAGGTATAGAAAATGCAGCTGCTTAAACTCGGAATGCCCATAACAAAGACAGGCAAACAGAGTTACAATTTAAAAACAGAAGCAGATTACATGACTTTAATTTTTCCAACAGCAGTGGCATCAAAGCCTCCGTTAGCATCCAAGTGATAGTGCGAGAAACACTTGAAACCACGTGAGAATGGTCAACTGGCATACAAAGACCATGCTTAACGGTGGGGTTCAGATCTTTCTAACGTACCAGCACTCACAGTAGGTTAATTATACAGGAACCTTTAGGGAAAGTATAACCTCCACCCCTGCAAGGTATTTTCTGTTGTAATTTGTGGGTATGCAATAATCAATGCAATTCCTTTGTGAGTTAGTGACTCATTCTGATAGGCAAATCAGCAGTTTGGCCTCTAACCCTCCAAAACCTAAGTGTGTATCCATCTAAGAGAGGTAAAAAGTAAATACATCCCAATCTACCTTCTCTCCCTGTTGACTGGAGTTGTTTTGCCTATTTTAGGATGCAGACAACAGCCTTGAAGCATGCTCAGTCTGCACTATACTGCTGTTCATAAGAACTGAACATAGTAAAAACCTTATGTTGGTGCACCTTACGTTCCAAGAAAACAAAATCACTTTATTAACTTCTAGGAGAATCATATCTAACTTGGAAGTGTAAGGAAAGAATCTGAGGAAACAAACTGTGTTTATAAACATATAAAAGCACCATTTTCATGTAGCTACCACATACTGCCGCATCTAGAGAAAATTTATGGTTGTGGAGCTAGTTGACAGTGTTCAAAAACCAAGAGTTCAAAAACACAGAACATTTTAAGTCCCTTTCTTGAACTATTTTTGTGACTTGACTTTTAAGCTTTTACTCTACACTACATTTCCAAGAAGTGTGTACGGTTAGGGTATCAAGCCTGATTGCCTGAGCAGTTCTATTTCTGCCTTCTAGAAACATGTTCCATCTGCCATGATATTTTATAGAAATCAGCAAGTTCACTTTCATAGATCACAGAACTCATCTACTAAATTTGAGAAATATATTAAAATACTTTTCATACTTAAATGTGTCAAAAGAGATGCTCTCAAACACTAGAAGACTTCTGAGAATTCTTTAGATCATGCTAGCAAAAACAAAAGTAAAATAATGATCTTGTGTTTTCACTACATCAATATTTAGAGGCCAGCACTGTGGGTAAGATAGACTTTGAGGTTAAAAATGCATTAGAAGTCAAATTGCAGTTCCATGTTTTTCCTTTACTACTTATTAAATAATGGCTTTTTTATTATTATTAAAAAAGCTTTTATCATATTTAAAACAACTACCTCTGAATCAACCTTCTAGCTTCCATTTTAATTGTGTGTTTTGACTTTCAAGGCTGCCATCATGAATCCTTGAACACTGCTTGCCTACCTGCTATTTTGAGGGGAGTCATCAAGCTCTCTGCAAAGGAAAGCAGGACAAATAATTTAAGCAAAATAGTTAGTGGATGTAATGCCTAAAAAAGGTGTTGTGCCAAGGATGCAAAGCTCATACGTGGTCTTCTCCTTGAAGGTATTTTCTCTCAGTACTGATTGAACAGAAAAATCAGAAATATGTTATGACTTTACAAACTTTGTTAGCAGGTAGTTTATCACTGTGACTGAAATGATGATTACACAGATTTCTTTGTAGGGCACTGACCTTTCAAACTCAGAAAATTACTGAAAAACATAATACAGGTGTTCTATGTATTGGAAGATGTTTGCCTGCTGTTTATTGAAAACCTTAACAGTGTTGCATAAGTCTATAGATTCTGTATGTCAAAATTTGAATCTTCACGTCACAATGTAAGAACAGTAGAGTCCTCAGAGTAGAGCAAAACAACCCAGAGTGGTTTTATTATTGCTTCTCTTTCTGTAATCATTTAGCTTCGAGGCCTGTGTGTAAAAAACTGTAATGAACATGATACTTCTGTATCTTGTAAGTCAATAAAATGTTTACTTAGTGACCCTGAACAAAGAATTCTGCAATCCCTGATGAAGGGATTATGTCACTACTGCTACAGAACATCTATTATAAATTGGTAAACTTCAGGATTTTCAGACCAGGAAGTATTTTCAAGATTTTTTTTTTTTTTTTTTTGGAATACAAGGCAATAATAATAACTTACATTCTCTGACTAACATGCCAGGGTTAGATCTGAATCCTGTATGGTTTTTAATCTTGAGCAGCATTGTATCTGATCACAGTTTCTATTAGCTGCATAGTAAGACAGCTGTCATTTTCATGCCACAATGCACTTCAACAAGAACCAGTACAAAAAATTGAGATCCTCTGCAGGATTATTATTTCAGTGAGCAGAGAAGATTGTGTAGTTAATTCCTGGCCATACTTGAAGATACAAAGCTAAATGTGTGGTTTGTCACCTTTTGAGGTGAGAACCCCAATGAAAGTTACTCCTGGGGTGCTCTCAGCACTTCTTGAAAATCTGTCTTGGTTTTCTTTACTCAGATGTTAGGAAACCTCCCAACTAAGTCAGAACAGTGGATTACGAAGCTGAGGGAGTCAGCTCTGCAGTGTCCCTAGGCAGCTTGCCTGCCCTGCCCACAGGGAACCCCTGCCGGCTCAGTAAATACAGCTTCATAGTGAGGACAACTATCAAGCGAGCTGAAAAAACAGAAGCCTGAAGATTATTATCCTGACAGTATGAAGTTTTGACTCTTCACAAATTCAACTGTTTTCCTTAAGACAGTTTTGAAGGTCATACATCATGGAACTATTTCATCCTCCACTATGGACTTTATTATTTGTAAGTGATTTCCTACCAGACAAGTGGTTTGCAAGGACTGAGAACTCTCACTTCCTTTTATAGATTTGATTCGGAAATGGCAGCATCATGTGACTAGCAAGCACAACTTAAGCAACTCTCATAATTACATCAGAAAGTAATGGAAAACTCAGTCCACCATTGCTAGATCTATTTAGCCTCCTAGTCTTCCACATAAGTTGAAGAATATATTCTTCAGCTTCATCTCTCTTCTTTGGCACTTTTCCCTGTCTTCATCCATATGCAAAAGACTGACTAGTTTCATCAGCTAGTTACTCTGAAATATGTATAACAGCAGGAAAAGGAATTACAAAGCTTTATTAGATATCCTTGACTAAACTAAAGTGACTTTTAGCAAATGGATTTTTTTTTTTTTTTTTTTTAATTAACAACCACAAAAGTAGATATCTGATTAAGAAATCCAAATGAAAAACTTTTTGTCTCTTCTACCTGTCCTCTGTTGCTTTTAAGAGCTATCTGGGGAAAAGACCATGGATACAACTGAAGGAACTATCAATTTAGACTATCTGAAAGCAATATACTTTGGAGGAACCCCATCATTTGAAGGTAAGTACTCACAATTTTCATAGAAGCAGAACTAGTGTAACATATTTTATTAGTCATTAAGACAAAGGTTTCTTAGTAAAGCACTGAAAAAATAACAAAACGTGTAAAATTCTGGGCCATGTTTTAAATAAATTTTCAAAAAAAATCCTGTTGCCAACTGCCATGAATTCTAGTGCTGATGAGCCCCAGAACTCAACCTTTTCAGATTAATTTAGAAGGAATTCAGCCATTTTATATATATTTATTTATATATTATATATATATATGTATATATATATTATATACAATACAGAAAGAATATATATAATAAATAAAATTCCTGAGGTATCAAAACCTAAGTAATTTTTATTAGCTCATAAATATTCTTGCAACTCAAAAATAATGTCTTGCTCCACCTCCGAGGAGTCCAAAAGAACAGAGGGAAGTCAAAGGAAACTTGTGTCTATAGGAATATGAATTTGTACCTGTGTCCAATAGAAATACAGATAACCAGAGAGAACGAACTATTTGTGGATGGGAAATTCTGTTTTAATTTCAGAGCTGGAAGTTGTTATGGGTGTCGAGCTGATTAGGATGCAGAAGTTTATGGGGTACCTGAAAATAATATTTTATATAGCCTAAGCTAGCATCTTTCTTTGCTTACCAGTCCTTTGTTTACTATTCACTGCAGGATTATTTCTCACTTCCAATGTAATTTAACATGAAAGCTGCTGATCAATATTGTAAACAGATGATTAGTGTCTTGTGACTGCCAAAGAACTGTTAATGAATCTCACTCAGCACATGATGTTGAAGCAAGGGCATAAGATAAAATAATTGAATTGAATGAAATAATGAAAACAGGTAATTCCCTCATTTTAGAAGGCAAATATTACTAGTTCCTTAAACAGAAAGTAATGATTCATGCTCATCTCAGAAATGGTAGGAAATAAATTTATTTGGATTAATTAAAATCTGCCACTGCTACCAACTGAAGCATTGCCTACTGAATGAAACACAAAACTTCTCTGTTTGAAGTCATTGTTGGATTACTCCTGCAGTAACTGAGGTAGGACAACCATGCAAGTTCCCATACAGCCTCCCAGCACCTTCTTCCCCAGCTTCCTTCAGGTACTGCTTGCGCCAAAGAGCCTGTCAGGGACACCACAGCAGCAACTGCAAGATGGCTAGTTGTATATGAATAATGGACTACACAGTGTAATATCTGACAGAATAAATATGTGAATTAGCAGTATTTAATTGTTTTTTGGACCTGGACAGAAAACCTCAGGCAGATAGGTGCAAACAGTGAGGAATGGAACATGAGATGGAACAGGCTCCCCAGTGACTTCACTACTTAGTCACTGCACCAAGCCTGTATGAATTTAAGAAGCATTTGGACTGTGCACTTAGTCACATGGTCTAAACTTTTGGGTAGACCTGTGTGGTACAAGGAGTTGGACTTGATGATCCTTATGGGTCCCTTCCAACTCGAAATATTCTATGATTCTATGAATGCCTTGAAACAATTCAAAGACAATCAGACAAGGACCTTTTTTTTTGACTTCTGTTACAGAACCCAACAAACTGACTCAAAAACGAAACAGAGAAATAACTTTGTCAGCAGCAATCAATGTTTCTAGGAAAAATCTATTTTACAATTCATCCTTACTTCCTGATGAATGACTGAAAGAGAAAATATGGCTAGGATATGAATACAGTCAGTTCCTGACTAAATATCTCCTGGAAGGATACTAAAAACAGGCATATCATCGAGTGTAGCCTTTATACAGCCACGAACTTTTGAGAACTGAAGGCAGCAAAGTCAACAGTATCTACTTTTAACTACAGAAAGAAATAACACCCAAACTTTGCTTTCTTTTTATGTAACCACAATCCATTGTTTTTGATCCATAGCCTTTTCCATTTTCCAAGCTCAAATGAATTTCACTAGTTAGGGGAAGAGCCTTTTTCATTATTCCTATCATAGGTCTTTTCTGCAGCTAAACAAGAAAATGTATGTAAACATCAGAAGTGAATGCTCAATTTGTAAGATGAGCAATTTCAATTAAAAATTTTGCTTTCACAATTTGCTTTCTACAAGCTCATACTTCAAAGGTGTATTTACACTGCAATTAAAATAGGAACTAAATAATAAAGCTTTTTGCCTATTAACCTTTTGTTAGGATGCTATTTTTCCACACAGGAATCTTTACAAGAAACTATAACAAAATGTGGATGAAGAGGACAGTGCTTTTCACATCAGAATAATGATCCATGTAATGAAGTTCTGTGACTTTTCTATTCAAAACTAAAGCGCACCTGTATCCCTTATATCAACTACGTTTTTTGTCACTCAGAAATAGCTACAAGAATGTAAGTTAAATCTTATCATTTTTTAGAAACTGGAAATCTGATAGAGAATAGGCATGAATTTTAATAAATTGGATCTTTAATGCACCGTATTTGTACAATTTATAGTTTATTAATGTCTACGCTCAGTGCCTAATATGGAGTCCCATCTTCAAGAGATGCATGGCTTCACACAAAAAATGTCTCTGTGCCCAGCACGGGTAGGCCTCAGACCTCTCACCTCTGCAGGGTGAGAAGACATTTTGCTTTTGTGCTCCTGAGGATGTGCTGCAATGGGACCCTGATGTTAATTTGAACCTTCAGATACTTTTATCATTTAAGTACATAAATCACAAGTGTTATGCAAGGCTCCACCAGCCAGTGATTTCAGTCGCAACAGACTATGCAAGGCTTTTCAAGCACTGATGTACTTGTGGTATAGGCTGTATCCTAAATGCTAGTGCTGTGTCAAGGCTAACGCAGTCACCAAAAGGAACTACTCAATTCCACCCCAATTTCTTCTGGAGGAAAGTGTAACTTATTTTTTTTTTTGGCAGCCTGCATGCTGTTAAGTCCAGTAGACTAACATTTTGAAAATAGCCCCTAGCCAAGTACCATCACTTGCTGGTCACGAGCAGGTTGGCAGAGCTGTCCCCTCAGCACAGCTTCAGCAAAATGCTGGTACCCCTTGCACAATTATTTAGAGGTTAGTTAAAATGCTGAGCTCCTAAAAGAGCATTTTAATACAAGAGAGGTCTTAGATTTCTGTTTATGGTAACTGACATAGACATCTATAAATACTTTATTTCTGCATTTCTAGTAGAGCAATCATATTGCCCAAGTTGATCAATAACAACAGAATCTCCCCTGATCCTCAGCCTCCCAAGATAAAATGTACTTGCACAAGGAAAACCTTAAAAGAGCACAAATATACATAGTTGTCTGTTGTCAATAATTGATCTATGATGGTATCTGTTTATTATAATACCTGTAAATTACAAGTCATTGTTGACAGTCCCTTAACGTACAATTACAGTCTGGTTCATTACTAGAGATATTTCTAATGATACAAGCTGGTAAACTAAAAGATATATATTATCAAGAGAATACTGAAAATTGGTTTTCCCTTTAGAAGCAAGTCACAAGATAAACATAAAAACATACCTGCTTCTATTGAGGTAAACTAACTAGCAGGATTCAAGAGCCATATCAGTTTTTTGGGAAAGCAACAGGCAGCCAGAGTATGTATTTTTTAATTTGCCACACTTTGGTTACACAAATTATAAAATCTCTTTCTAAAATAATGTCAGAGTTTACACAGCTAATTGAACTGACAATATAGTTCATCAAAAATGCTAAGTGGCTCACGTCAACTGGGTTCAGGTAAGTTGAATTACCTAAACATTTCCAAAAGGAAAATAGCATTAAGTTCCTAAAAACAGATTGGAGACAACAGAATTGCAACAGAAAAATGTCATCTTTTTTACAGAGAAAAAAGGCTATGAAGGTACTATGGAGTATTATTAAATAGGTGCAATCTTTGAAATAAAATGTACAACTTGATATGTAACTCATAAACTATGTCAGCCTAATCACTACAAGAATAGAGTTTTTATGTGTTAAAAACAGAAACAGAAACCAGCAAAGCTGTAAACTGTTTTGTTGCTTGGAGGCAGAGAAGAGTTGTGTATCACGAATTCTTGCTAGAATACCCCTGACTGGTGTCTGAGGAATTCATGCCTGCTAAATAACTGCAGTGTAAGAACAAAAACCTAGTGTGAACACAAATATTTGGTATGAGCCAGTCTCTGACTGTTTAATTGCATAATTCAAAAAGAAAGCATGATTATGTGATGGACAAATTCCTCTGGTCTGAATACACATCTATGCTACATGGATCCATCAACAAAGATACACTAGCAAGTACATATGAATTTAATTTAAGAGACAAGTGGAGACATGCCTGGAAGAAACTTGACTGATATCACATTTTCACATATTTTATGCTCCCTGTGACTAGAACAAAATGGTTAGCTGAACTTTTCAATGAAATGGTGACATCTAACAACCTCCTCCATTAATCCTACAGAATTTTAGATTTTAAGTATATAACAAATGGTCCTTGTTAAATTTTAGTTCTCAAAATTTCTAGATTTGCAATCATAATCTACAATAAGCAGGTTTTAAACCTGTTATTAAATTTCATGTATTATCACTAATTTAAATCAAGAAATTCCAATGGCAATTCTGAAAACATTTATAACATCCTTCTATATATGGAAAACTGCTTTCTTTTAGTCCCACATAAATCTGGTACATTCTAAAATGCAGAGTCAAACCTTTGGCTTGTAAACTTTCTGTCTGCAGATTTATAGCTGCATTAGCAACTCCCAAATGTAATTTACTACTATACCACACTGTATTCCCATGCAGCAGCTGTAAAGATATCTACTCATAATGTTCTTAGCAGAATGAAAGATAAAATTTCCACGAACTAAGTAAGAAAACCTACAGATTATCTAACATACCTCACAGAAAACAGCTGCTATATCATCATATCATTAGATTACATGTCATAAAATATAGAGGTATTCACATCCATCTTCCTGCTCCCTTGTTAAAACATTAAGTAAACAGATAAAACAAAGCATTTAAATCTGAAAATGTTTCCCTCATCTTTTGCATAGTGGTAGTCATCAAACCTTAATAAATATATAACCAAAACAAACCACATTTTAAAATTTAGCACATGTATGATTAACATACCTATTTGCATATTAGCCTCCAATTGCTCTTCCAGAGCCAGGGTATTTAGTGTCAGTGCTAACATCTCATAAGTCTTAGAAGAAAACTATGCACTTGATTTGTGGGTGGACTGAATTTTCCTTAAGAAGTTTCAGAATAAACCTGGCACCTCTTGTCTGTTCCAGGGCTCCCACATTGTCATGCCCAAGCCAGAAGATGGCAGACAGGCTTTCCCCAGAGGCACATGCCCATTCTATGGGGTAAATACCCACAAGAAGCAACTTGGCCAAAATGATCACCTCCTTCCCAAGGGCTGCTGCCCTGGGAGAGACACTGATCTGCACAGACAGCCTTGCAACAGCCTCCATCCTGGCGCGGAAGCCCAGCTGGGGCCAATGTGCCAAGTGAGATGGGGACATAACAGGGATGGGGTGTCCAAGATTGGGCTGGGAATGACTGTGCCCAAGGGAAACACAGCCTGAAACATACAGAAAAACTATGCTTAGACTTGATTTAGAGTTGAAACCTTTAATAGGTTTAGAGATAAATCAAATACAGCCCTAGCTAATGCAATAACTGATAAACTCTTTGGCTTTACAACAACTCAGACTTGTTAGGATGTATGAAGAAACAATCTTTTAAAATGAAAGTTAAATAACAAGTAGTAACAAGGCCTGCACTGTTATCTCATGGAAAAACATTGTTTTCCATATATTTTACAAAGTATAAACTGTAAGAATTTGTGTAAAATGAATCTTAAGTACAGGTCTCAAAGTACTTCAGTTGCGATGGAAGCTTTACGTTAAATTCTTATGCTAACTTTTCAGATAGTTATATTTATCTGGGACTATGTACCTTGTTTAAATCAGTGAGTCAAGGTAAGTATATAGTAGAATCCCAATACATCTTTGTCAGCACATAGCCTAATTCTTTCCTGAAGGAGATACATTATGCTTTTGCCCTTTCTTCAATAATTTTATTTTCTCTTTTAGAGGCTTTTGTTTATAAATTATTTCAAAAAATAAGTAGGCTTATTGTTATCTGGATCACTGCAGAAATGAAAAAATGAGGGGAAAATTGGGTATTATTATTGACTTTATTAACTATTCTATCAGTTAATTGAAAATGACTAAATATTCTGTCAGTTCTATTGCCCCATCTTACTTCTGTTTCCGATCTATTTGGACCATGCCCTCTATACATTTGCCATACCATTGTTAGAATTTATTTATTATTTTTAACACTATTTTAGTATTTAACAGGAATAACAGACTAGTAAATAATGTTGCTAAAAGTACAGCATACTACTGTAAATACCTGCTTACAGAGATTATTTGGATTGTATGATTACATTGATTGTACGAGAACTCTGGACAGAAATTACAGAAGGCCCTTTCAGAGATTTCCATGCGAGTAAGTTAAGCATACTGCTGGATTTTATACTATTTTTTTGCAAATCAAGAGTAGTACAAATATGAACTGAGAATATTTCTGCCATACCCCTTGCCACTGACAGACTAATCCTTAAACCCAGCTTACAACCAACCTATCAAAAAGCAAAAACGCTCCCCAAAGAAAACAAACAAAACACAAAAGCTTCAGCTTTTCCGCATGGAGAGATGTTCCTACTGACATGGTGCCCCAGTACAGCCAAACTGGCTGCAGGTGAATACCAGAGGATCCTCAAGCAGATGCAATGGTATTTGGAAGATAGATGTATATGGCACAGGAATAGAAAAATTAGCAAAATATTTGAGAGGCCAAATAAGAAAAGTTAATTCTAAAATCAAAAGTACTAAAACTATACTTAGAATATCACCAAACCACAACTATTTCATTAAGCTGGATTACTGGGCATCCAAATTTGAATTTATCCCAAGATAAATGTAAAAGTCATGTAAATTACAAAAAATAAAATAAAATATACATTGAATATGAGTTTGTGCGCAAATTTCCATGCAATAACCCTAATAAGCTTTACCTAAGCAAGTTTAAAATGTTGCAAAAATGGGTTTTGGAAATGATCTGGGAAAACAAGTTCTCCCTATGAAATATTTTTTGTATTAAACTCTCTGTATATATTTGAGCCAGATTCCCCAAACCACTGAAACTATGGGCAACAGGCTAATGAAAGAGAATCATAACACTTTAATTATGGAGTACTAGGACAAAAATAAATAGGTACTGCCAAGGACAAATCAGTTTTTTCTGACTGAAACATCCTGGGGAGTGGAAGATTGCCTAACTGGGGATTTTGCCTGTTAAAGGGGTAGAAACTGTAATGGCACGCTTCTTCTCCTTGGCTACTTGAGGAAAAGGATAGTATGTATGTCAAAGAGATAAACTGAAATGGTAAATAGGGCAGGCATTTCAGAGGAAAGGTTCCTTTAACCTTACAAGCATATGACTTTGTCTCAGCAAATCCTTTAGACCAGAGACTAACCTGAGGCAGGAATGTGCTGACTACAGTTATATTTCTTTCCAGGTCTGTTTCTTCTTTCCTTTTTATTTTATTTATTTTGAAAAGCTAAAGTACAGGTTTTGGGTAAAAATTTTAGACTTACATATATGTTCTCTTTGAGAACCTGCTTAGATAAAGTGATTATACTCCAATTTATATCAGGTGCAGCACTTATCTCCCTTCAGGGAAGGAGAAAATTTTGAAACAATGCTCAGGAGTGCATTTAAGTTTAGGTCTCACAATTAAACAGCAATAAAATTTTAAATCAGTGGCATATTTGAACCTCTAGAACACTTCATTTCTCTCACATTGCTAAAGCTCATCTAATATGATCTTGCCGATGAGTAATTAACACGTCTTTTATACCATCTAGCAAATGGGCTCACATGATTAGTCAGTATTAATTGCTGAGTGTAGCTCCACAACCTCTTCTCAGGACTACGGGCACAAGTGCCACACTGTCTGATGCCCACAGGCAGACAGACCAGGGAGAGAGGCATAGATCCCGGTATACTCCTGAGCAAAAAACTCTGGTCTTCCGATCAAGATGCAGAAAATCACTGGAGGTCTTCTCCCTCTTCTTAACAAGCCAGCTCTCAAACAAGACATAATTTTCAGCATGATTTTACTTGATGGACTAACATGAGGAATACCTGGGAGGTTTTCTTTGAGTTGGTGATTTATTTCAGTATACAGCGGCGAGGAGAGGGAGAAGGGAGAGAACTTGGAGAGAAAGCAAACATTCCAAATAATCTCAGTAGGTGACAAAAATAAAATAAATATTCCTAACAGGAAATAAAGCATTCTTAAGAGGCACTTTTGAAACTTGAAGGGAAAAAGGTCAGCCTTAATAACCAATTTATTCATTTGATAAGAATTTACAACCATCACAATTTAACAAAAATGCTCTGACTGATGCTGTCTTGTGACTTCTGCAGTATTCTTCAACAAAGTATGAAAGGGTGGTTTTTACTATTTTTTTTCTGACATTCAAACATCTTTCTTTAATTTCTGAGGTCCCAAGGATCTCTCAATCAACAAAAATTTTAAATGTGGAAAATATTTCACTTAAGCCATATTAGTGTGTGCAAATCACTCAAAATCTGTAGCAGATAGTTTAAAGAGCACTGTGACAATCAAGTAACAAAACCTGGCATAAAACTAGGCTTATAGATAGGTTGAAATGGCTGTAAGGTGTTTTAAATAATTTGAAATCAAGTAAGGGATGAACAAATTGGTGCTGTGTCCCACTGATGCTGACACTTGATCTGAAAATGACCATAAATTAAGAATTACTTCTTTAATCCTACAGTTAATCGACATTCGGTTTGTGCTCTGTCTCTTAGTATTCCTTTAGTTCTAAAGATTTTCTTTAGGAGAAAAACTTATAAATGCAATCACTTAAAAAAAATGTACCTACATCTTTTTGAACTCATGACTACTATGAACTTGAATACTTTTCTCATAAAATTGTTTAACAGCAGAAGAACTCTATTTTGCATATAGCAAAATGAATTTTAGACTAAAATAATGAATTTATCAACATCCATAATCCCATAGTCTGACCTGATTTTATCTAAACTTATCACTTGCAATCTTCATACCCCTTTTTCCTATCGTCTAATGAAATGTTAATGCTAAAAATCCACTAATGCGATATTCATAGCAATTCACCTTTCCTGAGGCCAAAATATGTTTGACTCTCCACATGGTGAAACAACATGTGAAGTTTACCAATATATTAGAACTGTACAGATCACAATTATTTTAAAACTTATCTGTTTTAAATGTTTTGCTGGATGAGAGCTCAATATCAGTAAGGCAAAGCATTTTAATGTACATTTTGCAAAATGCCAGAGAATAAATAATTTACAGAACATGCTCTGATTTTGTTTTTAAATGAAGAGAAAAAAGGTGTAGGTTTGGTTATGATGACATTGCACAGATTTCAACAGTGAGATGCAAGAAGAAAATGAAAGAACAGCAAGAGACAAATGAAAATTCAGAAAAAATTATATGCTGGTGTAAATGCAGTGACTGAAAACTGCATTCTTCCTTCACACTTATGAACATCTGATTAACTTGGTAGAGTATGTCACAACCCTGTTTTCTTGCTCATAAGGAAAGGAGTAAATCTGCAACAATCGAAGTAGAGAGAAAAAAATAAAAAAAAGCACTCCATGATTTCCAACATTCATCACAGAACTGAATCTTTGTTTTATGAATCAGCCTCCACTCCTATCCTAAGTATCATCCCGACGGAAACTAAGGGAAAAGAGCTAACAAGTGCTAAAGATTTGGTCTTTTGGAATTAGCATAGCCAATAACATGAAAAAGGCTGCTGTATTTTTGAGAGTTAGCATGAAAATTATCTGTCTTTGTTGTCCTTCTATGGACAAGGGGCAGAAAAAAGTGTTATTACTTAAAGTGAGTTGCTAGTTGAGAAGGACTGAAATGTCTACATGCATTTCTGACCTATGACTCTTTAACAGTGTTCTCTGTAAAACAAAACAAAACAAAACAACAAACAGTAAATGTAGCTGCATTTAACATTTGGTTCCTGTAGTGTCATGTTGTCCTTGTGCTATTGGACAGCAGAATTTAGTTCATGTATTACAATGCATGCCCATTTTATCTCTATTGTGATTTAAGATGTTTACACTTCAACTAAGTGGATGTTCCCTACTGTATTTTCCAATTTCAATGAAACAATTTAGGCATGTCCTTCTTTGCCCATTTCCAATTAAACCATAAAGCAAGTAAACAAATAAAAAAGTATCGACAACCCATTGCAGAGATTTCTTCTAAAAAACTAGCAATACACTTGAATAGACTTTATCAAGATTCAGGAGTTTTCAGCTGAAGGTTAACATTTTTCTTCTTAACCAATATGTACTATATGTCTTCAAAAATAAGGGATGATAAGAATGAATTGCAAAATTAGAAAAAAAAAAAAACACAACACAACAAACAAAAAAAACAACCCTAGCTAATCTGCAATGTGTAACTTTTAAGTTGGAAAGAGTCACTTCAAGTTTTTCTTTGCTGGTTCTGGAATAGTCTTGTATGTATTTACTGTCCAACTTTTATCACCATTAGCCAAATTAAAAAACGATCCTTGATTCTGTAACACTAGAAATAACAGAGAATGACTTTACACAAGAGTCTGTGCTGCTGATCTTAAAAAACAAAATATGCCTATTGTTTTGTTCCTCCTGCCAAATTTAATTTCACATTTAAAATACTAATTAAGATATATCCCTTAGTTATTTACCAATACATTATTTTTCCTCATTTGACCCACCACTTCAAAAGTCACCACTAATTAATACAAAATAAAACAAAAGTAAGCTGCTGCTATAAACCACATATTTCCTAATTTAGCAACACCACTACATGAGTACTACAAGCAGTATCTTGATTTCTATAGATATGTTTGCATAAAGACAAGAAAAACATTTTGTAATACACTCACAGAACATTCAGCCCAGGACTTACTTCTGTAGTTCCTAATGGTTTTAAGTGAGCCACACACATAACTGGAAAAATGCATTCTGTGGAATGTACACATGCTTACACAAGTAGATTGTTATGAACGCTATCAGTAAGAATCACAATTTGAAAATGATTAAACTGCAGAGATAAATAGGAGGTTGATTTTTATAACTTGAATCTGGCTTTGCCCAGAAGGATTGATGAGGATTTGGGACAAATGTCAACTAAATACATGAATCCCCATTTTAGGAATCTATTTATTTCAACAAAATTCCTAAGAGATATTCCGTTTATAAGAATTAATATTTTCTATGGTCAAAGAATTTTGCAGCTATTCTTTGTATGGAACACAGATTCTATATTTTTATTCAGTTTCTCATGCAAGACTTAGTTGAGGCCTTATTTATGAAGTGGTTATACTTGGGGCTGTTTTTCTTAAGATTCAGAAACAGTAATGCTTTGGTATATATATACTTTTTTGTATTATCCTATCTCACTGTGCCCTAGGTCCAACACTGATCCTCATCCTGAGAAATATATCATAATTCTTCCATATTACTGCAGAGATGCTTGCTTGCTATTATAATTCTCTAATTTCTCTGTAAAAATCAAGCTCATGAGTCTTTTTTTTTTTTTTTTTTTTTTTTTTTCCCTCCTGCCTTTTACAGGTTATCTTAGCTAGTACAGTAACACTTGTGAATATGGAATCATATATGGAAGTATGCAGCATGTAAATTATTACAAATCAGCCTAACACATCAACACCCAACCATGCAGCGCAGCAGCCAAGACTACACCCTTTTCAGTCTGAAGGCCCTGGTGCGCAGGCTATGATTAAGGGAACAAACTAGTTAAGGGTGAAAGTGTTTTCTAGCAAGTGAAACAGTAGATGAAGAGCATAATATCTGACCGTCTTATTTCCTGGTTACTGCTCTCTGTGCTGAGGGGATATGCATTTCAGAAACGACAGCTGAAGCGAGCTGAGACTGGTGGTTTTTAAGGGATTTAGATGATTTTTTCTTTATAGTGAGACCTTCACTTTGTTTGGACAGTAAAATGACACAACACTATGAACTGGGGCTGTGTTTGTTCACTTTTCCAGCAGGAAACCCCCTTTATGAGACGTATGCTTAAAATATAGTATGCATTCTTTATCTCAACATACATCAGAGTTAAGCCTGTACTTACTACCCAGAACAGAGAAACAGTTCCTGCATATCCAGCAAGCTGGTGGTCCTGCTGGTCCCCTGGGGAAAGAAGGATCTTGCTTTGCCTCTGAGTGAAAACCAGGCAGAGCAGAAATCTGAATTTCCCAGGAGAGTGTTCTGCCTGCCTGCCTGGGAAGTTCTCCTGGGCTGTGAGTTCAGCCAGTTTTATTAGAAAATGCTTCTCCATGTTTTGCTGGATTCTTGAAAAACTTCTGGTTTCAAAGAGTCAGCATTTACAGATGAAAAGGCTGCTGCTCTGAAAAATTACTGAGCATCTGTATTTATAATGATTGCTGAGATTGTATTTATCAGTTTTGTAGTTCTCTCCTGAACTGAACAGTTAGCTATGTATTTCTTGGCTGTTCAAACATGCCCTCGTCCCCTCCAAATTCATTTAGGATTTAAATAAGTTACTAAGAACTTTAAAATTTTATTGTTTCAAATAAACTGTAATTTCCAGAATGTGTGTTCTTATGAAGTTGATATATTTGTGACATTATAAAAATGAGGAGTATTACAACTTAAATATCAAATTTCCTCTTATGGAAATGGCTGCAAAGCATAAGCTTACAGAAGACACTCCAATGCAGGAAACAATCCAGGTATATTAAAAATGACCAACCTGTTCTCTTTCATGATGTACCATTTAAGTGAGGATAAACTGTAAAGGACTTAAATGATTAAAAAGTTTTCAGTAAAAAAATACATTATTTTTGCTGTTATTGTAAAGCAAAATCTACAAAAGAACCACTTACAATTTTCTCATTCTATAGGTATAAAATGTTTATTCTGGGTACGGTCAGCAGTATTTCCTTACTACTCTGAAAGGCGGGTGCAAATATTTGAGATTAACGACCGAGTTTAATTTTATGTGGGCTACAGAATGCCATTAATGACGTGGCAGAAGACCCCCTGAAACTGTACTGATGCATTCATCCTTTGGTTGCACAGAGAATCTAAGCAAAAGATTGCACCTGCCAAGGTGTGAGGGGCAATGTATGAACACTATTCCTGGCCGACAGGGATGGAAGCCATCAAAATGAAAGAAAACTCTTCTACATATTTGTCCATACTAATTCAAGCAGAAAATAAGGTGTTATTTCAAAACACCTCTTCGAAACTAGTGATGACTGGCACAGATGTAACACTACAGTTCCATCTACACAAGATACATAGCAGTAAAACCATTTCATAAAACTTGGTGCTTTAAGTTAACATCACAGTAAGTCACTACTGCATTACTTCATCATCCATCCAGTATTCCTAAGATGGACATGGATAAGCAAGATCCCTGGTAACTGACAATTGAGTATTATATATGCATTCTGATGTTACTACAGGAAATTGATTCCTCCTGCAGCAATCTTTTCTACCTAAGTAAAATCAGGTTATAGTAGAAAAGTTAAATGTAGCTTATATCTTCAAAATCCTTGTCATTACATGTTTGTTGGTTTTTTTTTTTGAATTATTGTTTAATTAGATATTAAATCAGACTATTCAGAAACATGGAATAAACTATTACAAAATAGCATCTGTCCACAACACTTTTCTGAAACAAAACAAAACAAAACCCCAACAACTCTGAAGTCAATTATTTCATCTTGTAGTTAAGCTAATAGAAGAGAAAATTCATAAACCATATTGTGACAAATGGAAAACACTGTGTTGTGCTTTCCTATATGACTACCCTCTCAAGACAGTACAATGTTTCTTTTGTGCTCAAATTCTTGAAAGCAAATGTAGGTACATAGAGATGCATTTTCTTATGAAGATTTCATTACTACTAAAATAGCCCTGTAAAGTCATGTTCAGGTTTCAAGTGTTCTTCTTCAGCTGTAACAGTATGTACTGCTTTCTATGAAGCATTCTTGGAGCACGTATTGTCTGAAAAGCAGAAGTGTGACATCTAAGTGATATCTAAGTCTAAAAGAAATGCTCAGAACACACTGGCAGGATACCAGCTTATATCTTGCATTAACAAAACAATGAAAAGTCATTTAGAAAAGTACTATGGAAAAGCCCACTGATGTGGGCTTTTTTTTTTTTTTTTTTTTTTTTTTGGATGTTACCATCACAAGCTTGTAGTTCTTATGTAAGGAAAGAGTGTTTTACTTTACTTTAACACAAACACACACACACACATGTGCATGCACACACACATACAGCTACTTGAATAAAAATGCCTCGATTTATTTCAGGAAGAAGATTCAAGGATATTTCTAAAAACTGCTTCCTGTCCACAGTTCCCCTCAACTGTTGTGATAGGTGGAGTTAAAAAAAAAAAGCAAGCGTATCCATAGTATTGCTCCCACTGATCTAACTGCAGTCAACAATTATTGCAAATGTTAATCTTACAATGCTTTCCATATCCGTAACACTGATTCCCTTGATCAACACGAATACATCATTTAATTTTCAAATAATAATACAGAACACTTCAGCCACAGCGCACCATGTATTTCTGGGTAGAATGGGTATTCTAAACAAGCAACAGGGATTTCTAAAGTTTTCTTCCTCCTAGGGAAATCATGTTGCAAAAGTTTATGCTCAAATCTTAATCCTTTCTTCTGCAAACTGTCACAGTATAATTCTTCTGAGATGCTGCTTCTAAAATAGTTTTATAGCTGATGACAGCAGACCTGTACTTAGGATCTGTCATTAATGTTGCAACAAATAGAATGAAAACAAAGAGAATGAAAAGAGTTTCCATCATAATGAGAAAGAATACAAAGTTTTCCTCTACTTCAATAAATTGAAGCAGCATTTTTAAAAATAAATGGCTCTTGTAAGATTTAAATTGTTGCTGGAACTTTAAAGGATCAGTCAAAATTACTGAGCCCACTGAAGCCAACTTTCCCACAACAGAAATTAATGTCTGCTGTCAAAGAATTAACTCTTCTTTGACACCATAAAACAACTGAAATAATCTGTCTCAGGTGTACCCAGACAAGTGAAATTATCAGCAGCTCATTTTCAAAGCCTAAGAGAAATGGTTCCATCCAGGATAAATGGAAACCAAAATAATAACACCATTTAGCTTGTGCTACCACTGCTAGCAGTGAACTCTTGAATCTGTTAGTTAGCTAGAAGGAGCAGAATCAGATCCATGTCCCTGAGATGGGCTCCTGCCAATGATCACAGACTTTCTAATAAGAAATATTACTAAAACCTCTGCTCAACACAATGCACAAGGCAACTGCACACTCTTCCTGGTATACCCGATTCCAACTTGACCTCGTCCAGTTCCCATCTGAAGAGTTGACCAGAATACCTTTTGCCACAACTGTATCCACCTTATCCCCTGTGTGTCACAGACATGCCCACAGTGAGTTTTTAATACAAACAATTACAGATTATATATATATATATATAAAATATAGGAGGAATACATATATATTTGAAAGATGGCTTTATGTTTGAAGTTCTTTACAACCTTGTTATGCCTTTTAAAATAAATATATGATTTCTAATGTCATAATAGCTTCTGTCATAATTAATCTATTTAGATTTGTACCATCTTACAAAACTAGCTTTAAAAAAGGACATACATCAATGATACTAAATGAAATAAAAAATAACAATTAGGAATCAGATGTCTATTTTCAAAGTCTTACCATTAATACAGAAAAAAAGAGAAACTGTCTTCCAAAATCATCAACATTTTTCTGACAGACTTGTTACGAATTCATTAAAATACACTAATTTGAGAAAATCTTCTTAAGAAAACCCAGCAAAACCAGCTTCTCTTTCTGGCACTGTTACCATAAAAACAGAATATTAGGATAGAAAATATCACTTGAAAGGGGAAGTAAATAGTTCCTTTCTCTACATATGGAACAGCTCCTAATTGGTTATTATGCAATAGCATTTAATATTAAGTTTAATATCTTGAAAAGGACTTTGCAAGCCATTTTAGTGATCAAAACAACTGTGTATATATAAATTGTGAAGAAATTTGAAACAGTGCCCCAAAGAGACTAATAATCTTAAAAAGCATGCAAAACTTCATCTTCCAATAGTCAAAAAATAATTTAAGACAGATTTGCAATTAAATATTTTACTCTGAAGCAAGCTTACAAAAAAAAAAAAAAAAACATGTTTGTAAATGAACACCAGCAACAACATAAGCCAGCAATGTGCCCTTGCTACAAAGAAGGCTAATGGTATCCTAGGTTCAATTAGGCAAAGTATTGCCAGCAGGTCACAATGTGATCCTTCTGTTCAATTCGGCATTTGTGGGGCCGTACCTGCAGTATTGGGTCCAGTTTTGGGCACTCCAGTACATAAGAGATGTGGACACACTGGAGAGAGCCCAGTGAACAGCAAGAAAGATGACTAGAGCACCTCTTCCGTGAGGAGATGCTCAGAGAGAGCTGAGACTGTTCAGTATGGAGAAGAGGAGGCACCAGGGAATCTATAACACCTATAAATACCTGAAGGGAAGGTGCAATGAAGATGGAGCTAGGCACATTTTAATGACGCCCAGTGCCAGGACAAGAGGCAGCAGGCACAGGCTCTGAACACCAGGCCGCACTTGTGTGCTGTGCGGGTGGCCGAGCACTGGCACAGGCTGCCCAGAGAGGCCGTGCAGTCTCCTGGTGGAGACCTTCAGATGTCACCTGGACGTGGTGCCGGGCACCCTGCTCTGGGTGGCCCTACTGTGGCCTCAGCCATGCTGGGATTCTGTGACATATGTAGGTGCACAATTTCAAACTCCACAGTTCAAGCTTGAGACCACAGTGCAAATATATCTGCCATAAAAATTAACCACCAGGACTTTTTTTTTTTTTTTTAATATAAATTCAGATTACACAGTAATTAAATTTGGTTAATTTCCAATGATAACTGAAGTATGTCAGGAACTTTTCTGTTTTGGTTATGTTTGTATAATCACTGTTTCTTTGAACTACTTTGTTTTGCTTTCTTTCCAACGAATAAAAAGAAAGGCAGTAGCAGGTATAAGAGTTTGCCCCTGTTGTATCAGGAATTCATACATACCAGATCATCTCGTTCCCCAGTTTGAGTAAAAACTGGGAGAACTTACACCTTGCTTGTTTGTAGAGAGAACATTCCCACCACAGCACTATCTACTTGCCCAGCTGAATGTGACACACTCATCCCTATCACTTTCATCATCTATCTCTATAGTAGGGTTGCCTTGAACAGTTTGGATTATGTGCAGTAACAGAGATGAGGTAAAGATTTGACTTGGTAACAGGTTGTGCTCAGGTCTTGCAAAGCCTGTAAGTGTTGAGGTAGTAAAAGCATGCATGGAAATGACTCTTACTGATGACAATCTGTGCCATTTTGGATTAAAACAAGTAACCATGTGCCTCCATAGCTGCAGTGGAATAGATACAAAGTGCCACCAAGTCCACAAAACACAACTTTTTCTTAACAGATGTTGGTATCATAAGAGATCTTTAAAAACCTTCCCTTTTGAAGATGATGTGTCTTCTTGGGCGTGGAGCACCAACACATGGGTAAAAAAGGGTTGGAGTAGAGACAGCAACTGTGTCTTTTTCTGGCCTACCCTCGACCCCCATTTCTGAGAAGAGAATATGCAGTTGTCTTAGATGGTATTTAAGAAATCTGAGTCAGGAGCTTAAAACTATGACAACACGCAAAGGAAAAATTATATATCTAGTGAGAAAGGAATGTATGAGGGAGGGATACTCTGTCAGACTGCCAGCCCAGTGAGTAACAGCAAATGGCTCAAATTGGAAGGGCCTTTCCCCTAAAGAACTGGTTGGTCTCCTTTATTTGGAAGATCCAGAGCATTTTGCAGATTTGGAGCCCTGCTCTACACTCTCCGTGGATGCCATCTGACCCACTTCGGTCTACTGGCTCCTGCCTGGCCTCATCCATTCTGGAGTTTTGAGATTTAAAGCTGGAAACATCTCCTTTTTTTTTTTTTTTTTTTTTTTTTTTTTTTCTATAATTAGTAATCATCTCACAGAAATAAGAGGAAAATGAATAAAGCAATCCTGTCTTTATTGTGCTATTATATACAAACATACTGCCACATAGCTGTAAAAATCTTTTATATCATGCATCTTTAAATCCTTACGCACCTTCATTTTTCATAATGTAATGGGTTCAAAACTACATTTATCTTTATCCCTCACAACAAATAGAAGTTCACCATAAATGTGAACACAATAAACTGCTACAGTCAACACCTCTCCCTAAATGATCAACAATACATTTTAATTTGTACTGATTTCCTATATGGAAGGATAAGATTTAAAAAAAATCTGTTTATTAGAGGTAAAGTAAAAGTAAAGTAAAGTTTTCCCAATAGTGCATATGGATATTCTGATTGCTGTTTCTGGAGTTAAACACTAAGGTCCTGTAAACACAAAATGAAATACAACCATACAAAAGTCAACAAACAAAAACATTCTAAGTTTTCTATATTCTAAGTTTTCTATAATTGCTGTCTCCCACCCTTATATATTTCCTTTTGATCTGGGCACAGGAAATAAAATCCTTCTCTATTTAACAACTGCTAAAAAAAAAATCTTAGATTTTTAATTTGTTCTCCATTATGTTCAGTTCAGAAATTAACCAGGAAATCACTAGTTCTTTTAAGTTTTGTCTAAGCAACAGAGACTAATGAGACACATATATGACATGGCAGCAACGAGATTTTTCTTAAGAACTTTATCTTAGATTCTGGCAGGTTTTCTATGCCTTCAAAAGCATCTGGGAACTGATTTTCCACCCACCTTCATGGACATCTATCCTTTCATTGGATAGCATCTCTAAACAGTCCCATTGTCCAATGCTTTTTGACTTCAGAGCAAGAATTTCCTCTCCTACAGCAATAAAAATATTGTTGTAGTTCCTCTTCATCCAGTTCACATTATTCTCTGTAGTAGAAGACATCTCTAACACGTTGAGATAAACTCACAAAGTTGCTTTGCATCCATTTAATTTCAGGCAGGTATCACATTTGACTTCAGCATCAGTGTTTTCTCTGACTGAAACAGTTCTACATAGAGACACCACTGATTGCTGCTGCAGCCCTCTTTGGTGAAGTACTGTTGAAATATTACTCCCCATGTACGACCATTTTTCTTTAGATATTTTTGGTAAATTTAGTAGGTTTTTGCAGGTAACTTCATTGCTTGCAAAAAAAAGTAACAGCTAGACTAAGTGCTACTTAGATTCTCTTTGTTTCACTTTAAAATAAGACAGCCTTACTTGATTCTGCTCAACTACCTGATGATTTTTTAAAAATACTTATTTAAATCACAATCGTCTTAATCATCATATTCTTTAACTTTGAGGGTTTTGATCCCTATTTTTATCTCTTTAAATAAGAAATTAATTACTTCTGAAAAACATTTTTTTTTGCATGTCAGTTTGAGAGAGTTCGTCCTTCCTGGAGAGAGTCACAATCTTTGATTGAAAGGAAAGATAATATATATGCCTATATCCTTTATTTCTGTTTTCTGAGACAAAAAGGACTTGGGAAAACAAACAGACAATAAAACAAACTACCACTTTTCCTAAAATTCCCTGAGCTCTTCTTTTTTCTCTAGGAGAAAAAGGTTTCCATGAGAAAATTGATTGTAACAGGACTAAAGGAGGTAAGATTGAGAGGAACAAGGAATTCAAATGGGACAAAAAGACTGATTTTAGTGTTATTGCTTTTGTTACGTCTAATACCTTTGAGAACAAGATGTAGGAATACAGATAACTTGGCCATTCCTACGAACTGTTAACACATTCTTAAGTGTCTGTGAACTTTATGGTTTTCATTTTCTCTAAACATTTTGTTTTCATCTGCTGAAGAAAACTGTCTTCATCAATTGGAACTTCTTCCACCTATCATAGATTCTAGAAAGTAAAATAGATGAAAAGAGAAGCCCAACGGAAAAAGCTAAAAACCCTCTACTCATACTACAAAAGCCTTACAGAAATCAGAAAACCTCCCAAAACTTCAAGGGCATCTTGTGCAATAAGCCTACTATGCAAAAATGAGAGCATCAGCTAAGTTTCTTTTGTTCCGTTCTACAGAGATTTTGCATAACAGTAAAGAAGAAAGCAGTATTTTTTCTTCTTATAAATAATGTACAATATCCAACAGTGGCAAAAAGTTCTGATATGCTTACCAATACTGCTAATAAAATTATTTTCCTGTCCACAGTTCTACATAGTGACTTAAATTACATGTGCTCACCTCTGTCTCTAAAAAATCATATACACCAATCAGAGATGCATATACATGTATACAGGTTTTGAGAGGACTGAAAACCAGTATACTTGTATACTTGGTGTAATAGAGCTGTTTTCCTTATTACTTTTTCAACATGCGCAGGAGTAAAAAACACTGTTTTCCTTTGTTACTTGAGTTTCTCCAAAAACAAAGGTGTGGTTTTGGTGTTGGAAGGAGAATCCAGGATCACTGTGGCTTGAGAACCCTGGGTTTTCACCCTGACTCCAGATGCTGTTCCTTCCACTAATCCATCATGCAAGGGAGGTCCTTTGAAGGTATGATGAAGTGGGACTTCTTTTTTGACCTGTCTGATCCATTAAGTTTGGATGACAGCTGCCTTCCCAGAGAGAAGGGAAAGTACTTCTGAGAGTTTGTCTTTTTTTTTAAATGAGATAGATGGAAAGATGTGGAAATTAGTTTGTTTTTCAGTCTGATAAGAATCCAGCTTCTGATGATAAATTAATGGTTTTGGATGGTCTGTCTTAATTTGTTTAAGTCTGATCAGTGGAATTCTTCAGACTTTTGTTTTCACAGAATCATGGAAAGGCTGAGATTGGCAGGGACCTCTGGAGGTCATCTGATCCAAACCCCTGCTCCAGCAGGGACAACCAGAGAAGGTTGCCTAGGACCATGTCCAGATGTCTTTTAAATATCTGCAAGGATACTCCACAACTTCTCTGGGCAATCTGTGCCAGTGCTCAGTCACCTGCACAGCACAAAAGTGCTTCAGAGGGAACCTCCTGTGTCCACTGTCCCTTGTCCTGGCACTGGTCACCACTGGAAAAGAGCCTGGCTCCAGCCTTATCACACCTTTCCCATCAGGTATTTATAGACATCGATAAGATCCCATGGAGCCTCCTCTTCTCCAGGCTGAACAGTCCCAGCTCTCTCGGCCTCTCCTCACAGGAGAGGTACTCCAGTCCTTTCATCACGTTTGTGGGCCTGCGTTGGGCTCTCTCCAGTATGCCCATGTCTCTCACGTACTGGGGTGCCCAGAACTGGACCCAGTACTGCAGCTGCAGCCTCACAAATCCTGAATTGAACAGAAGGATCACCTCTGTTGACCTGCTGGTGATACTTTGCCCAGTGCAGCCAAGAGTACCATTAACCTTCTTAGCAGCAAGAGCACATTGCTCACTCATGGTCAACTTTCTATCTCTCAGGCCTCCTAGGTCCTTTTCTGCCAAGCTGCTTCCCAGCAGGGTGACCCCAGAAAATATTGATGTCTGGGTTTGTTCCTCCTCTCCTTGTTGAACTTCACAAGGTTTTTGTTGTTTTGTTGGTTTTGCTTGTTTTTGACATGCAGTGAACAAGGATCATATTTTGGAGATCAATAATAAAGAAGATACCATGTGCAGAACTTCATATTAGTTCTATTACCTGCTGGGAAAAGAAGTGAATGCCCATTTATGAAAGTGACAGATCCATGTGAAGAATCAAATTCAGCAGACCTTGGTGACAAAACCTCTTTCATAAACAACACTTTGAGCTTTGTGCCCTTTGCTCAAAATTTTTGCAAACTCAGCATTTTCAAAGAAGGCTTCCCCTTCAAGTCAGCCTGTGTAGTTTGCACAGGCCTCAGCTGCCAATGAGAACAAGGCATGAAAAAGGGCATCGCTCCTGACCCCTTAAAATCAGGCATAGGTTTTCAGTAGCTGAAGAATGTACTTGAAACTATGTTTATTACTTTCCTCTGGAAAGAAAACTTTACATTGAATTTAACTCGTAAATAACCAAAACCACAAATCTGTGCTTAAAGTAAAGGATACTTGAATTCTACGGTTACAACTTAGAGACCTTAGGTTTGTTTTAGATCCATTAGGTGTTGTAGGAAGAAACCAATGATGTTAGCATCTTAGGTCTTCTTTTATGGCCTCGAAATGTTTGGCAACAGGGAAAAGTAAGCGTAATACAGCATGTATATGCGTAAAAGCAGGAAAATGGGAACTACAGCTAGGCTCTACAACTAGGATCATGGAGAGACCTTGTACAAAAAAAAAAAAAAAAAAAAAAAAAAAAGCACTAGCCTAGTTGCCAACTACTGGTTATCTGAACTGCTCAGACAATAGGTCCAGTGTTTTCAGTGGACAGTGTCAACGTTCTTAGTCTTAAATTAGAGCAAGCAGCTGTTTTAGTGTACAGCTGAGCGTGACATAAGCCTGTGTAAACACTCTCCTCTGCCACATTCTTCTAAGTGGATGGGGGTTGTTTTTTTCCTCCACTCATGTACAGTAATCCTCTTCTCCAGAAGTTCAGAATAATTCTTATATCACACTTCAATTTTGCTACTGGAAAGCAAAAGGAAAAAAACAGAGGGACAATAAGGTTTGTCAAAAGGGTGTATGTACTATGCATCAAAATGCCTGGTTTTAAGGTTTGCAACCTCAACGGTATTTCATGAACACATTATTCTTATTCCCTGGAACCTATGTTTTCCAGTCTTAACTTGTTTGGCAGATTCCAAGGTCTGTTTTGATTGCAGTGATAGGAAATCCCTTCTTCTGGTTCCTACTGGTTTAGTACACAAAATAATCATAAAAGCACAGTGATATACGTTGGTACTTACAAAAAAAATATATATATACTAGAAGAATCAGTTAATATTGTTTCATGAAGTTCCATGCTCCCCTCACTTTTTAAGTGAATCATAGTAAAGATTTTTTAAAGTGCAACTTTAAAATTGCATAACCAATACTGGTAAAATTTGCAAGTCCTAGTAGAGATTATGATAAACATCTCTCTCCTTTCTCCTCCACCCAGAAGTTTTATATACTTTTTGGGGCATTTAGAGGTCAGGCAGAGAAACTTGAGAACATACTGCAACAAATGACCAACAATTTCCACAGTACCAAAATTATTAAATTGAAACCATGACATTGATTTGCATGAAAAGGCAGCTGACCTCCATCTCATGACTTATTTTTAAACCAAATGAACTTTGAAGCTGACAGACAAAGACAGATAAATTGCCCAGTCTTCCAATGCTCAGTTAAAGCCTGTAGAGATGGGAGAGCCCATACCAGAGTTGCCTGTCTCCTTTTTTCTACTACAGAGAGACAAACCAGTGGCAGTAGACAACAATGGCCAAGAGAAGACTGAGAAGTCCCAGGAAAGCTGCAGCAAAGGTGATGGGTCACAGGAAAGATGCTACCAAACAGTCAAAGCTGACAGTTTAATATTACACTGCCTGATTCTCATTCTTACCTCTACATGCTACCTCATTAAATGCCTTCTCCCTTGAAGAAGCTCCTGTAATTGCTCCTCTATTGCTCTGGCTCTTGTAAGAATGTGCATCTTGCTTTTTGGTGAGTTGTTTTGGGGATGGTGGCCAACAAGTACACAGTGGTGGTGGTAGAAGAAATGGACTTCCAATGGAAAATAGTTTCACCTAGTGTACCTGAAACAGATGAGCAACTCTGACACAAATGAGCACTTTGGCTGTCTGTTGTCATCTTACACCGTCATCACAGTGGCAATGTCTCCACAGGTTTACTTGGCTCTCAGACAATAGGGATCCCCACAGCTGAGCTACAACAGTTCACCAGATGCTAATCTTGATGATTTTTGTTGATGATTCAATCTGCACAGACTGAGTGTTGCTTCATGAGGTGCTCTTCCTAGCCAAATTCAAAAAATAAATAAATCCAAGAGTACGAACTCCATTTATGAGTTGTTCGAGCTACAGAAAAACGTAAGTTTAGGTGAGAACAAAAAATATATGCAAGCTGTTTATTGCTTCAGAATTCTTGGTTCTGTCATATATGTTATATCCATCTTGTCACAGGTTATGTCTGCTGTCTCATCACTGTGCACCTCTGAGAGGGCTGCAGCTCCATTTCTGTAATTCTCCTCCTTCACATGGGAGCTGACTGTTATTAAATCCTGCCTCTTCTTTTCCAGGCTAAGCAAGAATATTCCCCTCAGTCTCTCCTCACATGCCATGTGCTTCATCCTCCAAACCTTGTTTGTGGTTTCTCCACTGGACAGGCTGCAGTCTTCTGACATTTTGTCATCCTGGATGGGTGGAAAGCTGGACATATGCCCTAGATGTGACCTCATAAATGCATAAGAGGGGAATAATCCCTTCCACTGACCAGCTGACCCTCTTCCTAGTGCAACTCACTATGCACAAGACACTGCTGACTCATGTTTAACTTCTCCAAGCCTCCAAGACTGCTTTTGGCGGAGCTGCTACTTGTCCAGCTGATCCTATACATATAGATGCTCAAGGCTGTTTTCTCCTAGGTGCTGGATGTAGCATTTACCTCTGTCAAACTCTTTGAGGTTTCTGGTAGCCTAGCCCATAAGAATGTGCCAAGGTCCTTGGGAACTGCTTCCTTCAGATTGGAGAATACCAGCCAAATGTCATTCCCGTGAGTTGGTTTATCTACCTCGTGGTTCCTGCAGGGCATTTGGTTCCTGCAGTTTACCTGGTTTGGAAGAAGCTGAGTTTTTACAAAACACTGGCAGGATAACTATAGTAGCAATATGAATTGAGGAAAGCCGCCATTGGTCAGCATCTAGAATTAAGCTACTAAACCTCTCAACAACAGAATACAAGTCACATCAGGGTTAATTTAGGCACATGTATATAAGGCACATATTACAGAATATCCAAATCTTGAAGAAGTGAAGAGCCATGAAAGCCCTCCCCAAAATAGGTGGAATCAAAAGGCATAAGAACCAGGAATTGAAGAAGTCAATTAAGAGGGACCAGAAAACAGTTTGTTTTCTAGTCATGAACCTCCTCTCCCATCTGGTATTTATGCTACACACACACACATGCATATACAAGCATATATATACCCTCTGAATTTCAAGACACACAGACAGTAACAATTTAGCAAACCAGATTTTAAAAGCAGATAAAATATTTCTTTAGAAAGTCTTCAGACATCTGCAAGCAGTTATCAGAAGAGGGCTTTTCTTCCTTTAAATAAGATAGTTTGCCTCAAGCATGCACAGAAGAGTTTTACATACAAAAGTACGTTATGGCGCAGAAAAGAACTGATAAAACAGTGGTAGAGAAAGGATTGTTCTGCTTGGTAAAGCTAGTGAACCTGCAGAATAAAAGATTGCTCAATGGGGCCAGCTACAGCATTACCTGCCAAGTCAGTCACTCTCACAGACTGGGAACTAGCAAGCGTGAGACGCAGCCAGTTGGCTTTGGCAGAATATTTATGGAGGATGCAGAGGCTTATTTACTGAATAATCTGGAGACCATCTGGTGGTATCCAGTGACAAGAACATTGAGCTGAAAGTGGAAAAGCCTGAGCTCTATTTCTGGCTCTGCCAACTATTCTCTGTGACCTCTGGTGGCTCAGTTTCCCAAACTATATAGTGGAAAAAAACCCTACTGCTGTCTCTAAGAATTTTTGAAGTATTCAACCAAAATCACAATTTATTACTATTTTAGGGTATTAGTACTGACTTCAGAGTTAATTATTGGAATATTATTTTGACTCTGAGTCTTCCACCTGTATTAACAAGATTAAACCAATTTCAAGAGGTAGTAAATAATTTTGGGTTGAGACAGAAGTTTGCCAAAGAATTTCAAAACAAGCTGGACATTTTTTTTTAAACTATGACATTTCCAAAATAATTAAGTTCATTTTTCCTTTTTTCCTTATTCTTTATAAAAGAATGTACATCAATCAGGAAAAGGCACCATCTATGCACCTGAGACATTCCTAACACCCAGCTCAATGTTCACAACCATAACTGGTTTGATAAAATGATTTGTTATCATCTTGCTGACCTTGTAGACTAAGAATCTATAAAAGACAGAGGCAATGGAGTAACCTGATCAGTAGTCACAAGACTTGTTGATTCCCTTCATCACCATCAATCTACACTGTTCAGAAGCCCATGGACCTTCTGACAGATAGCAATCCTTTTAGGTGGGCTTTCTTAGATGTATTATTTTTGCTTTGTTTTGCTATTTTTGCTTTCTTTTCTCCAAACTCTATTGACAATTTAGGTCATGGAGGCAATGCAAAATCACACATAAGCATGAAAAAAACCCCACACCAAGAAACAGAAATCTCTGAAAATGAGAAAATCTCCAGATGACTAAAAACTACCACTGACCTGGATCCCAACTGAAGTCAAAAAGACAACTTCTGCTACAAGCAAAAAAAACTTCCATCCCTATTTAAAGAGTTTTGTTGGATTCTCCCATAGGTGATAACACAGTGGAAGGAAAGTTTCTGCCTGCTAGAGAGGATTCCCACACAAACAGAATCCATGCGTGTCCTAATTTCTCCTCACAGAACTGGTCACCCTTGTCTCATCTCCTTAAGTCATCTGGTGTCTCACTGGGGAAGTGCTATCTAGGACAAAGAAATCTGTAGGGATGCTGGCAACAGTGGAAAGTGAATCTTGTGACAGAGTGTGCTGGGGCTGGGTTGCTCAGGAAAATGAAAATAAAATGGAAGAGTTCTATTTTTAATGAGGGAGCAGGAAAGAGGAAGAAAGGTAGCGGGAGGACCAGACCTCCCTCAGTAGGGAGGGAGAGGAAGACAGAGAGGAAGGAAGAAATGTACTTCTCTCAACAGATACATGGGTCAATAACTAAACACGTAACAATGAGGTTTAAATATAAACACTAAGTTATTTTTCAACAATGCTCCTGCATATGATAGTTCCAAACTATGACCTTTCTTTGCTGAGGCTGGACGAGATCCAAGATATTTCAGGAAGAAGTTGGGTCTTCAGGTAAGTAGATTAACTTTTATGTAGTGTGTAAGATTTTCCAGACAATATGTGGATTGGAAAAAAGGTTCTGCCGACATCCACATTTCTTAGGAAGTGGAATAAAAATAGTCAGAGACTGTAGCAACTAAAGTGGGTCCCAGAAAGTCAGCATTAGGCTTCCAAAACGAAAACAAGAAATATTGTTTCAACGTACATTTCAATGCAACAATTATGTGAATTTATAAAATGAAGTCTATTTTTTTTTTGTGTGTGTGTACTGCAACTATACCACTGCTTGAGCTGTCATGATACTGTATATTTTAGTGTTTAGTATCCCTGCAATCTTCAGCACAGATTAATAAATCATGGCAGGATACACTTACTAACTATTTAGGCAGCTTTACAGTTCAAGCAACCCTGCTGACAGGGGAACAGGAAAGGGGAAAGTCCTTTATTATTCACCCAGTGAACTGAAAAAAATGACTATGAGCTAGAAGGAACATCATTAAGAGGTCAGTAGAGACAGTGTAGTTCTTTACACCGCCTGCTAATTCCTTTTATTCTTAAAGCCACACCAAGTCACAGCAAAGAATGTAATGCCAGGCTCCTCATACTCAGTTGCAAAGACCGTTAACCACCAAAAGTGCACACTGCATGATGACACTAGAAAAATTAAATAGAATTTTTTCTGAAGGACTTTTAAAAGATCACATTTTTAAGTCTGTTTATCCTAGTGTATTTTGCATATATGCTTACAATAAGATTAGATTAAGGAAGACGACAGTCTTCCAACCTATTTTCAACTCTGCTAGACTAAGATCAAGACAACTAATTTTTGTTGATTATATGGATGTGCAGATCCATCCTTACATTTTGTGAAATAATTCCATACCACAAGCAATATAATGCTACAAATCATTATCACTGACTGTTGATACAGTATAAAAGCCCAGATACAAAAAATGCATACGCTTATTTTTCCCACCTCTTAATTCACTTGAATTGTCAGTGTCCACTTTGAAAAACTGAAGAAGACAACTCCCCACAAATATTCATGGGATTCTGGTTAAGTTTGCAACAGTACCATATAAACGAAGAATCACAGATGTTATCTTCAAAGTTTCTCATGTACTTAACCAGTCTTTTCAATTCTGTATCTACCACAAACATTTTTAGAATAAGGTTTGCTTTTGTCCATACAAAACCTATGGTTATGCTATGAAAACTGAAATTATACCTGCAGCTTTTCATGAAAGGCTGTTTGAATAAAGCATACCTTAAACTATCTATCTTTGAACTGAATAATCTAATCTCAAAATAATTCATTAAGTGTTCAGTAATCTGAAAAACACAACACTGCTTGTGTCTTCTCTGCATTACAGAAAAGCAGAACTCCATTGTAATTCACTGAACCTCAGCAATATCATATTACACTTGTACAATTTACCAATGACCTAATACTACAAAATGAAAAAACACACACCCTAAAGTAGTAGTATTCAGGCATCAAAATAAGTTTTTAAAAATTATTCAATACACAAAAAACATCAAACAGTTCTAGGCAGGACAAAGTTTTAGAGCATCCCTACCATCAGGAACTCTCTCTCTGCAAGTTCTCCATCACCAACAATAACATTCCCCTATTTTTAATAGCACAGCATGAAAATGATGCCTATATATGTGTATTAAGTACCATCCATGGTCATTTTGGCCAGTTCAGGACAATGATGAATTCATGTGATATGAAACATACTAAGGCAGTCTATCTTTTCCTGGGGGAGAATAGGGCTCAGTATGTTGGAATATATGGATTAGCTCTTGATAACACTGAAGTCGCTGGCAGTCTTGTCATTGACTTTAAAGAGCCAGTTTCCAACTGAAACATGTGAATGGATGAACTGCACCTCAGCTGAATATTTTTTCAAATAATAACTTGAAGCATGTCTGTTTAGCCATTAAGCTCTGCCTAATTTAGAACTGCTATTGAGGGTTATTTTTGTTTTGACATATCATTAGATCTCATGTTTTACATATTTCATAGTAACAACTTTCCACAACAATTATCTTCTTCATCTGTTACATTCTTTTCATGAATCACAATGAAAAGGGACACTGAACATTTCTAAGTAGCAGCATACACTTCAACCATACTTTTTATGTAAATAGAATAGATATGTCTTACTGTGGGGACTTAAGAGCATTTGGTTAAAATCATAAACATGGGAATGTAATGCAAGCTGTTAAAAGCCTTACCTATTCAGCCATTTTCTATATCACTTTGGATTTTAATATATTTTTAAAAGGGATAGCCAATTAAAATGCAGCAATTCATTGATTTGTAAAAGTAGTTAAGAACACTATATTTTTTTTATATTTTACAAGTTATTCTTTTCTTTAGCAACCGTATGCAATTTAAAGAAAATCTTCCTGGTATGTAGCAAAAGGAAAACTAAAAAATGAAAAACAAGATAGTACAACAAATGCAGTCACCACCCATTAAAGTCACTTGCTATTGATGAGACCTTAGAATTTCTTGAGGCAGTTGTTTTAAATATCACTGGTACTGGTGATGCTGCACACCAGTCCCAAACCATACCCTGATCCCCATTTTATCACACTCTTTTTGTTGAGTATACTGCAGTCACAAGGCAGAATCTAGTCTATTGTCTTTGGCTGTAAAATATCTTCCTCCCCAGTACACTCCAGGAGTTTTCTTCCTGGGCTAAAAAAAAAAAAAAAGTGAAAAAAAAAAAGTGATAACCTCTTGCCCCAGTTAGCTATGTAAAACTTGAATTTTCATTTATTTCAGAAAATACATATTGCACATTGGGCATAATTAGACGGATAGAAATCAAGGCACGTGTTATACTTCAATGAAGTAGACTGGCAGAAAAGCCCACTTGAAAAAGGAAAAGGAACTGAAGTGAAAACACAGCTAGTGAACACCAACATCTTACAAGTTGCTGGAAAGGAGAAAGAGATGCATCACCAAGAAAGGCATGAGATCCATTTTTATAAAGAACACCAGCCTAAGGACGCTGTACATCTAGACCAGACTGGCTCAAGCAGCAACATAGTTGTACAATGTTGCACTCAATATCCTGCACTTGGGTTCACCATACCACCCATTGGTTTGCAAGAATTCATATACTTAAAACTTTTTGTGAGCAGGAAATATTCCATTCTACTTGACAAGGAACAAATTATGTAACACTCTAGGTTTCTTAAAACACATATTGTACCCAAAGGAGAAAGGTTATTTGCAACCATAAGCATAAAATGTGGCCGTAGGCATAAAATATAAATGTTACATTTATAACTTATTAAACAGTTTAAACCCTACTGTAACATATGCTGTCTCGTTAGCTTGGTTTCATTAAGAAAGGAGACTTATGCTGCCATGCTCGCTGACTGGGACAAACCGGCCAATTCCTACCAAATGGGCCAAGGAGGCAGAGGACACAAAGGTGCCACTCAGTGGCAAGTCTAACAGGAACATCATTGGCTGGAGGAAAGAGCTGGTGCAACATCAATGCTAAAAGGGAAGTTTTAGCTTGATTTCAGTGAGTTATCTGTTTTCCTGGATTAGCTGCTGACCAATACACATGGTCTGACCAGCCAGTCAGCACCTATTTACCAAAAGGTGCCCTGACATATAACCCCTCTTGCCCATCTGGAGGAGGCCTGAGACAGCTCTGAGGGAAATCAAGCAACAGGAGACCTGAAGGAGACATGGACTATTTATCATCACTGGAGGAGTAGGTTGGACACCTGTACATGCACAGGAAACCTGAATTTATTAGCTCTGTTACTTACAGAACAAACTACAACTTACAGGAGTGAGAACAACACTTTGAGCTCCCAGTGAAGATCCAAAAGAACGTTACACCAGGCACATACCCCATTCTGATTAAGCTAAGAAGAAAGGCAGGAGAAGGAAGGGAGAAAACAAGATTAATTTCCTTGCTGGAATCTCACATGAGATCAGTGCCAAAACAGGCCTTCTTTTTCCACTCCAGGATTTTCTATTGACTCAACCTATAGTTCAAGTACGAGTCCTAGGTACTAGTCCTAATCGTCATTTAAAATGGCTTATTTGTATAATACTCAGATACATAAGTATTGCTAGACTTAATATTATATATTGATATTATATTATATATACTATATAAAACTGACAGAAACCTTCCCCAAATGTACAAAACTTTTACAATGCCCATCATTACCATAATTCCCAATAAAAAAGTAAGATACAAACCACAGCTAGATTAGCAGCTTTGGCAAACTCAGCACACTAACTCATCAGGGTGGGTATTAACAGACTTCTGTAACCAAAGATATAAACACCATGGTAGTCGCAGATAAAGTAAAAACTAGATTTAGATTGGATTTCTAAACCAAACTACTCACCGGAGACATACTATGCTTACTGCTATACTGCAAAATGTATAAAAACTGTTTCCACAGCAGCAAACATTTATTAACTTGAGAGAATGTTTCCATCCCATGAAAAGAACAATTTTTGTTTTAGTAAAGTGAAGATGTTCACTTCAAGAGGCCAAAATATAAAGTTATCTTCCAGTTTGCCCTTGAAAGTGAATTCATATAAATAAAAATAAAAGTTAAAATATGGCTGAATGCTATGAAACATGGCTTGCTACCAACACTCCCTACCAGTCACTCAAATTTTCCAGATATATGACAAGTGAAGAACAAAAGGGGCAAAATAGGACAAGGATAGTAAAAAGCATATTCTAATCTACAGAACAGAATAACTAATAATTTTGAAGTTTACAACAGCATTGAAAAAGGTAAGGGAAATCCATAAACAGAAGTTACCCAGTTTCATATTGCATTTAAAGGTGTCAGTTCATCACAAACTTTTTTTGCTTAGTATTTTCCGTATTGTTATATAAAAGGTGTAAAACAGCACTTCCAAAATTCATTTTTACTAGAAAAGTCTATTTTCTGGACTAAGTAAGAATAAATGGCAATGTAAATTTGGTTGTTATTTTTTCTAGTATCACTGCTTGCTGTTTGTCTGTGTTTAAACCTTTTAAATATTTTTTAGTAATTTTTCACACTTTTACATAGACATAGGCTGTGTTTCCAACTCCAAAATGACCTGCAGTGCAATTTACTGTAGTGTGTACTGTACAAAGTTCTTCGGTATCCACAGGAACAGTTACCAACTGATGTGAACTTCCTTCCCTAAAGACCTTGTTTTGAATAACAAACTACTCCAGGGGGAAATATATTATCTTGTCTAATCAAATGTTCAAGTGAGGCTCATTTCATTCCAGGGTTTTACTATGTGTTGTGGAAATGTGTGTGACACTGACCTTTAATTAAGTCTCAACCCTAAAGGAAGACAGCAAAAGCTGAGCAGCCAAGACTGCACACGAGTTTAAAGCCACATTTAAATGGTTTAAACAATTAATCAGGATCTCTTATTTTTTAGTGCATGTGTTCTCTAAGATATTTATTTTCACATAACATATATAAAAGGGGTTTTGAAAGCGTCAGCAGTTATTTACTCTTTCTTTGTGCAGTCAGCTTTAAAATACAGATGTTAAGCATACCACCTGACATATAGTTTGTATTATCAATATGCTTGTTTTTATCCAAGACTATTTATGCAGTGTTTTTTCATTAGTTAAAAATGTTCCACACTGAGAAATATGTACTTTAGACAGAGAACAATTCAACAGGACAGCATCACATATACGCAAGGCAAAAGTTCATTTTTCGCATCAGAGAGCTTGTGTCAGGTAAAAGTATAACTTGGCCATTTGTGATCTCTCTCTCCCCAGTTGGCATGAGGCAGAAGTAGCCAAGCACCACCCGAGAGGCCTTCTGCTGGGAGGACACCTTGGGGAGCCTCCTTGCCCAGGTCCCACCAGGGAAGGAAATTACAAGTCATGGGCAGGGAAGAAAGAAAAAGAAACCAAGGGAGATACTGGGGAGCCTTCCTTTAGTATCCCCCTTCTTCTTTGCCTCTGTCATCCCACAGCAGATGGGGATGAGCAGGCAGGAGATGAGGGGATCTGGCAAACCCATGGAGAGCTCAGAAAGCAGAAAGGGAAGGTCTTGCTGACACTGTGGAAATCACTAATAAATCATCTGATGAACAAGAATGTAGTGTTGCTTACAGGTATCCACAAGGTAAAAAAAAACAAACTACTATGTAATTCTTTTAGTTAAACAGGTAACAATGTTGAAATTTTTGCCACTTTTTTGGAGACAATTAAGGACACTACAAATACAGTGAACGCTACAATAAACAAAATCTCAAGAACTAGTTCCATATGAAGGCGTTGCTATACTTTTGATGTAGTGGTCAAATACTATGTTGATAGTCAACACTTCAAACATGCACACAAGGTATAAAGGTCTTGATAAATCAGAAAAGAAACATTGTACCACAAGGAAATACTTAGTTTTTTTTCAATTGATGCAGAACATTTGCACAATGTCCCTTGAACATTTTCTGTAAAGTTAAAAGTCACAAGCTGAAGGTAGCTAAGCTCTCCAATGCAGCAAAACTCCATCTTTAAATTTTTCTTAAAATAATTCCTAATGATTCACTTCTAAGTTTTACTCTGCTCTGGAAAAAGTTTTGACGTCCATCCATATAAACTGGAAAACAAACCAGTTACTTATTTTTCTGTCTTATTTTTTTTCTATATTTTTTAGTCGTAGTTGGCTGCAGAGCTTAGTTCTAAATTGGATTGCTTTAAATCACCTTTTTAATCTATCACTTTGTAACCTTCTTGGAAACATATTCTCATCTTAATAAAATAAAAATCAGACCAAAACCTGCTTAAATTAAACCTTTAATTTTGAGTTAAATGTGATTTTTTTTTGTACTTTTGTTGATGTTTAAAGTACCAATATTGGCTCCTATTGTGCACCATTGTACCAATTTTGAACATATTTTTGTATATTTGTATTTTAGATAATCTGTGTTTAGACAGATTGAGAGTATTTTTATTCTAGCCTAAAGATCCTTGATTAATTTTTTTAAACAAACCTGGTGACAAATATGCTCATGCCAATCTTTTACTTCACATAATAATAATAACAAAATAACTTCCTTTCCCTGTGTCTCTCTTTTTACATGCTCAGGAAACATCACTGGGACATTTTCCTTGTGATAACATAGCATTCAGATTTTAGAGAAGTGAATATGGAAACTAAGGGAAAGAACAGCAGTAATCCAATTTGAAACAAATACAAATACTGCTAGGTGTAGAGAAGCTTTCAGGCTGCCTCCACACAGTACTCATTATTCAAGTATTCAGCTAAGACAGTCTCTGCATTTTTGTAAAGATGGATATATTCCCTTTCTATTTTTTTAAGGTTACATAAATCTAGGCTGAAATGCAAGAAAGAAGTTTTAATTCTTCCCTTCATGAGATAATATATTAAATTATTTACTGCTTGTGCTAATATAGGTGCAGATACTAGAGGTCGTATTTTAACATTTTTAGCAGGAATTCAAGAGTTCAACTCAAAGGCTTCAGTGGACTTTATGAAGACAAAATAGCATTAGAACACATCATATTTGCTCTTGATTAATTTCCTAAACACCACAATTTAGCCTAGCTATACTCTGAGCTGACCTTCAGACTTTTTGAATGTATACATTAGACACAAGCATCTCCTGTAGCATCTAGAACTTGTGAAACTTCTGAAGTCTCACTGTTGAGTATGTGCAAAATGGTCTTACGCTTTTTGAAACTCCTACTGAGAGCATTTACCTCTCTAGCCAGCCACAGGGTCTCTTATATTATCCAGTAACAGCCTATAAAAAGGCTGATAGACACAGGTTGATAATTCTCTTTTGGTAGCAGACTTTCCTAGCTTACAGAAGGAAAACCACCACACATTCTGGTAAGGAAGGTGGTGTGCTCTCTCACACTCATGCTGCAACTGGAAAAATGAAATAATGGCTAATAGGGAGATATTACTGCCACATCAGGCAAAACTTTCACCTGAAAAACAGCTATGAGTTTTTTTTTTATTATTATTATTTTTATTTTTTTTTTTTTTTTTTTTTTTTTTCATTCAGCTATTTAAAAATGAAATGGCATAGTGCTGATTTAGATAAGTTAGAGGGTAATCTGACAAAGTTGACTCCTGTGACCTTGCCCTGCCACCCCCAAAGGCCATGCAAACCTTACAAAACAGCTTCACTTCTACAGACTGTCACTGACATGGCACCCACTGCCACAATGCTCCATTCTGTCTTTACATCCACAGCAGCGCTATTGTGCTGGCTCAACCCCTACGCTGGGAATAAGTAAACAGAATTAAAATATATATATACCTATATGTACCCTCCTCTGTTATGTCTCTGGTGGCCAAATGACCACTCATGGGATTTTTGCATACCTATCTATCGTGTTCCCAGAGAAGATGATATGGGAAAACAGAGGAAGTGGCTTGCAGTTATGCAACGAAGCCAGCAGAGTTCTTGTTACATGAGACTCATACAGCTATTAAGTCTTTTGTATACTGCAGTTCATGTCAGTCAATTGTTTTTGAAACCCATCAGACTAAGCCTTAAAGCTCCAGTCCACAAGGTTAAATTTAGGAATAACTGCAGTGCAGGTAGCACTGTTTACTTACTGACGGGTGAACAAGCCAGACCTGTTCTCATACCACCTAACCCCTGCAAGAAATGGCAGACAGCAAATGGAGGAGCAAAACTAACACACAACACTGGGTTTCTCCTACTGTGCAGATCTTCAGTGGCTTCTGCTCTGACCATAACCTCTGACTGTAGACATAGAGGTGGAGGAAGTAAGCCTTCACCCTCCCATTATGTCCTACCACTTGTTCCAACCTCCACTTTCTTCTTCCCTATTTTGTGTCACTCCACCAGTGTAAAACCAAGGGGAGTGATCTGTGTGAAAACTAACCCTTCCCTCCACCTCATTTGGTCAGGCCAAGCAAACAGCTGTACCAGGACACAGCTGAGGGCATGGTACAGGCACAAAAACAGGTAAGTGGAGTGGATAGAGACAGGGCAGGCTTGCAGGGAGAGAACAAGCACAGCTCAGCCTGCCAGCATTGCTTGAACAAATGCTCATGAAACTACACCATGAGCCCTCCTTAGTATGCTTGCTCAGAACAGCAGTGTGATTCAGAGTTGCTTCAAGTATGAAATCTGGGTAGAAAAATAATTGATGTCAGGAGGAAGAAAAGGTACCATATGCACATAAACATCGCCAAAAAAAAGTAAACGAATTAGAATGTCCATCAGCCAGTAAAATGCCCTCCAGTTTTGAAAACCATCAGGCCCCAACAAGAATCCACCCTAACAACACTGGGAAAACCTGCCCAGAAATAGTAGGCACCGACTGAAGTCAGCCCGTCAATAAGTACAGCAAACAAAGACTGCTCAGATTAAAGGAGCTCTCTTGCTAGAAGCAACTGCCTGGAATTTCCCCTGCACTCAAGCTGACTGTCAGAGTCAGGATTTTCTCCTGATTACATCCTCAAATTCCATAGAGCAGCCCTTCATAAACTGATTAACCAACATTTTCTTTTACATTTCCCTTTTGGTGTCTGGAAGGATGCAAAGCAAAACATTCTTACAAAAAAAAATAACCACCTAATTATACTATTTGCAAGGACTTTTGTTTGTATTTACGAAAGGAAAAAAGGAAATACAGAAAACTTTCACTTACAGCATACTTTTAAGCTCCATTTCCCCTCCAAAATTCAAACCCCTAGGATCTGGGTATACAGCAAGTTCGTATCTATCTTGTAATCATGGATCAGGAACAGTATTAGCGTGGCTTTTGGCTGTACATATAATCTATTAAGGCAATACTTCTAATGATTATGGAACTAAAAAAGATGATACACCTTTCAATGCAAACATACTTTAAATCAACAGTATTGCAAGATGTATCTCAACATTTTTCATTAAATGCACTCCATTAGGAAAGTAGGGAGCTATCCCTAACAGCAATATGAAACGGAAGTTGCTTCTCCTTTCTACAGAATTTGCTGTGATGAGCATGATAATAAAACCTGTTTCCCTATGTGTCCTTAGTTCCTTAAACCTCTCACTAGCACAGACTGCCACAACTCTCCTCTCCAGCCCCTCTTATGAAGTCAAATGCACAACATGCATTGTCACGTGGAGGCACTTACCACAGGACCCACACACTGACCTTCCTGCTTCTACAGCTGGGAGCTATCGCCAGTGCTTCAGAACTACTCACCTCTCACCTGTGACCTGGAGAACTTCTCCTTTAATGCCACAAATTTGAGATAAACTTGTTAAACTTGTTTTATTCTTCCAGTCCTCTTTTTCTCTCTCTTTTTTTTTTTCTTTTTTTTTCATGGACTGGCTTGAGGTCCTACACTTAGTAGACTACTATTAGCCACCAAATGACTACTATTAGCCACCAAATGTCCTATTTTGTGAAAAGGTAAGATTAGAACCTGAGACAGAAAGATACGCCTAAAATCTTATACCTAAATGCATGTGTGTGTCAGTGCAGAAGTAGATGAAAACAAAAACTCATGCTTCCTGCTTTTAACTGAAAGTACCTGAAGGCGTGGTGTTTGTTCCTTTGAGCCTTTAGAGCTCATGCCTTCTGAAGTTTCCCACATTTTCAGAAGTTTTTAACTCGAGCAGGTGGTTCATGTTACTGAAAATAGAGCCTTAAAGGCCTGAAACAGGGCTTTCATATTTCAACACATTTAAGAGACTGTGATCCCTAGACTCACTGTTATCTTGAACACGTAGACTTCCATACAAAACAGAAGAGAGGAATTTTCTCCTCTCAAGTTCATTTGCTTTCTCTGAATAGACAGCCACAAGAATACATAATTACAGATTTTTATGTACTTAAAATTGTATTCAGCTCCCTTTTCCATTCAACCTGGATTGTTGTTCTCTTTTCAAGAGTAAGCATACCCAGTTTTCTTAGTCTTTTCTTATTCTTGATGCTCTCCCCTCCACACCATTTGTGTTGTTTTTGTTTTTCTTTATTTTTCAGTTCCCAATACTAGACACAATATCCCAGCTGAGGACCCACCAGTGCCAAAGAGAATGACATAATTAAGTCATGTCTTTTTGTACAAGAGCCTTGTTAATATGTCCCAGAATGTGTTAACTCATTGTCTGTGGTCCATTACTCCAAAAAATTTTTCCTGCACTACAAGGAGTTATTTTGCATCCTCTGTCCTATTAAATTCCCTTTCCTAGAGACTTTCTGTTTATTCCTGAGAGGCTGTCAAAAGGGGATTAGTGGCTGACCTGCAGGCAACCACGTTTGACAGACTTAAATTAACAGATTTGGTATGATCAAGATCCTAAAGCAACTTGTTGTTCTAAATTCTCTTTGAAGTGTACAAGTCATAACTAACAGAGAAAATATGAGGAACTGAGATAAACATTTAAAAATGAAAAGCCAATCCAAAAAAATATTTTAACAGTAAGAAGATGCCTTCTCTAGTAGCCACTCCTTACTATTTCTGCTCCTTTAATCATAATCTACAACTCATTTTCCCACAAACCACAAGTGCTGAATCATGTAAGACCTAAATTGACATAAAAATAACAAAATTCTGCTACTTGCAGTGTTTCCCCAAGGGAGATCAAAAAGTTCAAAACATTTTCTCTCAGTGACACACAGCATTATGGACTGCACAAAAAATGGCATACTGATTTTTTAAAACATTTTCTTTCTCTTATAATGGTTCCAAACAATGGTCTTTTCTGCTAAATCAAGCAAATCATAAAGAATGGTTAAGGAACGATGAGCAGATTTGAAAGCACAAATGTCCTTCGTGGTACTGTAAACATTGCCTCTCCAAAATCAGGCTGAAGACCAATTTTTTTTCCATTTTAAGAACAAAAATAGTGTGTTCTCCTTTTGCACATAAGAAAATATTAGTCATGGTAGATAATTTTAAAAATGCTTTTTCATAAGGAATACATCGCAGCATTGCAAATGAGAAGATGTCATTACACATGAAAAAATAAAACAGTTGAATGCAACGGATTTTTTGAACAAATTAGTCAAAATATGTGACAGATCTGGTAATACCTGAGAAGAATAAGGATAATTATCATTAACAGTATCCTTTGGGCCATGCTAATGGTGATGTAGAGACCTTCACACATATGCCTCTTATCCGCAACTGTGTTCAAGTCCTCTTGGAATTATAAAATCCTCTACTATAACTCTATAAAAATATAAAAATAATTCTATAAAACATACCATGTCAGTGTCAAAAAAAAACCAACACACCAAAAAAAAAACCAATGTTAGGAATTATTAGAAAAGGACTAGAGAATGAAAAAGAAAACATAATTCTACCATATAAATCTACAATGTACCTACATATTGAATAGTGTGTTCAGTTACTGCCTCCCCTTACAAACAGTATCTAGTAAAACCAGAAGATATATGGAAGGGCAACAAGAATGAGCAACGATATGGAAGAAGTCCTGTGAGAGAACCAGTTAAACAGACTCTTTAAGCTCAAAGATAAATATTTGGAGGGATATGGTATGTAATGAGAAGGGCGATGTGGAAAAGATGGAATACTTCTAGTAGACAAACTAGGGAAGACCATCTGGCTTAAAAAGAAAAAAAAAGGAAAAAAAAAAGAAAAAAATCAGTCAAGTGGTACTTCCTCATACAACACATACTTAAACTGCAGACTTACAGCTGTAACTGAAAGTTCATTCAGGTTGCAAAGCAAAAAAAAAAAAAAAAAAAAAAAAAAAAAGAGAAATTCCTGGTAGAAAAATTCACTGAAATTATTAAGTTATTAAACACAGAAATACTACTTGAAGTCAAAAAATACCTCAGCCATAAATCCATGGAGACTAGGAGAATAAATGGAGGAAATAGAGGCAATATTACTATGTGACTGCCTCACTCTTAAACTGTTTTTCCAGTGCCACTACTGGCCATCGTCAGAGATGAGATTCAGTGCTAAATTAACCCATGAACTGAGCTCATATTCTTCTGGTATTATTGAGCTGTGCAAATCAATTGCAGGTAAATTATCTAAGATTCTGTGCATGAACCCATTCCTTCTGCACAGAAAGTTATGCTGGTGCAGCCTACTGTTCAGCAAGCCTTTTAAAGATATTATTATTAAGAAAAAAAAAAAAACACAATATGAAAATGAATCACAGTGATTATTGAAAAGACCTACTGTTCGCAGCTTAATAGCATCCAGAGAACTGTCACTTATCTGAAAAAGATTTTGCTTATTTCAAGTTTTGTGCCAATCTCTAACCTACACAAGTTTTCCCACCCCCAAGAAAATCCATAAAAGTGATCAACGACCTCCCAAATATAAATTTAACATGGAGAAACGGTTTGCTGGGTTTGTTTTTCAATTGAAAGTCTTTGTGATTTCGATATTAATATCACTGCGTAACCGGAAATTCAGCTGCACGAACGCTGTGCTAATTGCGAACCAGCAATGCATTTAGGTCTCCATATATGCAAATGTTTAAGCATTTGCAGAACCATATAGACAATATAGGATTTTAGGATGAGCTTTGTTTTTTCTGGACCATTCTACTTCTTGCTAGGCTTTCATTCCCTGGGAAGAACCACAACTTGCTCTGTAGAACATAGGGTCATTTGTAGGCCAAGCACCAAATTTAATCCGTTATTTCTGAAAAAAAAGTAGTGAAAATTCTTTGCAGTTTGGATAGCTGATTTTCAGAAACGTTTAGAGCCACCTTCCTCTACTGCCATGATTTTGAATCCGTCAGATTTTCTCATTATCATTTCAGACTTATGTATTGCCTGACTAATTATTCTTTTTGTCCATAATATATCCATACTTCTGTTAGTTATATTTTTTAGTTTACTATTATTGCAATCTAGAAAGAAAGTATTCAGATGATTAACACAGACAAAAATGGTAGTTCTAGGAGTGGAAAAATAAAAGCTCTGCTGTTCAATTAAAAGGCTGTTAACCAAAACACAACAGTCCATTCTTCCCAAAAGGGACAGACAACAATGGCATCAGGAAAAGGCAGCACAAGCTAAAGTCCAAGTTAAAGGACACCTATCTGCAAGAAAGAAAATTCTCACCTCAATATTTTAGGCTACCAAAACCTGCTGGGAAGTGACAGTCTTCTGCAGCATCTGCTAGGAAAATGGTAATTGATGACATGGTTTCAAGTGGAAATACCTGACCTCTTCCTCTCTCCAATGACAAATAAAAGAAACAACCATACATTAATAGCTTAATTTTGTTGTCATTATTATTTACATTTGCCTTCTGCCTTTTCTTTTCACCTCATCTTGTGAACTCCTCAAGGCACCCAGTCTGCACCCAAGGTGGACCTGTCTGACAACCCGGAGCTGCTGCTTGTGGCCAGCTTCAGCTTTGTAGGCTGGTTGCAGAGGGAAATGAGGATACGCTTCTCCCTATTTTACTTAACCATTCTTTTCCTTTTCTTGTTTTTCCTACCTGACAGTTCTTAAATTTGATATTATTTAGCTGATATGAAAGAAAAGTATGTGGGTGTATGTTAAGAAAAGAATGATCTGCACAGCTCTGTCACTTAACATCCTATGGAAGTGAGGGTGGACGTGATCAAAAAGCACTCACCAAATTAACAGAGAGAAGAGGGCTTGCATATCCTTAGCCTATTTTATCTTGCTAAACACTTTCACAGTTCAAAACAGTGGGATAATTATTTGCATTAAAATATGTTTAAGTCCTCCTGACAGCAATAAGAAAACTCAAATGGAATGAATTGGCAGAAGTGTCAGAGAACGTTTACTTTTAAAAGATTTAAAAGGCAAAGTTCATCTCTAATGTCGACATAACAGATAAAAATTCCAATATTCTTCTTGCCTAAGGATAAATATCCTTTCAAAACATCCAACATAGGTTTTTAAAACAAATACTAGCAGATTAATTACAAGAGTGCACTTTAAACCAACCAAAATTAATCTACTGATTTAAAGTAAGAAAGCATAATCTCCATGCTTCAAACGATAGCTGGCATGCTTACAACCAGATGTAGCTCTGTTCCAAGAAATTACTGCAAGACTTTCCAAAGTAGAAGACAATATAAACTTAAGACTGTGTTGTACAAATTACATCTTCCTTCTGCCTCCTTTTTAAGAGAAGGTCCTAGAACTTGACTAAAACACTTGAATTGAATCTTTCAGCTACAGAAAAGCAAATGCAATTAAATAGGTGGCAGAACAAAAACCCCAACCATATTTTGGAAAGTTTCAGCGTTATCTGCAAATGCGCACTGTTCTTGCCCTACAACTGCTTTAAAGCCCCATTTCCACTTTTTATAAAGAGCTGCTTCAATAATTTAAGGGGGAATTGTCCATAATACTTGCAGGTTTTCAACTTACTTACTTCATTTTAGGGAAGGTACACACAGAGCCTTCTGTTCACACTGTTGAGCTTGTTCTCTATTCCTCAGCTCAGGCTGCTACCTTCCTCAAACAAAATATCCCATCTGTTGGTGTAGTCTATATTGACATTAAAAAGATAATCCACTGTTGACAATAAGTACAAGCAATGGCTTAAGCTATGGAAGTGGTGAAAAAAAAGAATTTGCAAAGGTCTAATGAAGTGCAGTGCTCAATGCTGTTCTAGAAACTCCAGTTAGAATTGCATCACACGGTGAAGAAAGGGCACGCAGCTCAGATTTATGGCTGTCATGCTAATGAACACTCACTTCTTTGAACCTCTAAACAATGACACTATTATTGAGTAGGTAATATCCTCTGGTCCATAGGTCTCTGCTGGCTTCAGTGATGATATGCATACATACAATGATTTACCTCTGGTGGACATTTTTTTTGTATCATGGCCACTGAAGTCAAAAGAAAGATTCTCCCTGGCTGGTAAACACATCACTTTTACAAAGCACTAAAAAATTGCAAAAGTAGTACATCAAGCAGCCATCTTTGGCTTGAGACATTAAAAGAATTAATTGATAATGAGGACAATTGTTCCACATATTCTGCTATGTTTACCTTTTCTCTGGCTGTAATGGAAAAAATGTTTTGATGCAGTTTATAAATAATGATAATTTATTAAATATTTTACTGCCCTTCCTCTGAAAACTGCCACTTGTAAAAGTATGAAATGTCATCATCCTCAGACGGATTGGATAGTGTGTCTTCATTAAGACTGTGGTTACCGTTCGTGTGTATTTACATTTAGTTTCAGCATAATTCAGTTTTATCTACACACGAGGGAACAAACAAATGAAGTTCTTGCAAAGATTTTAAAATGCATATTAAGTCTTAATAAACTAAATACTAATTTGAAATTAAATCCTCTAGAGATTTCAATGCCAATCAACCTAAGTGCTGAAAACTGAAAGAATTTCCTTCCCGTTTCTTCCTTGAAGGAAGACCAGCAATCAAGACCAATCTGTGATCCCAGACAGGCTGTTCGTCTCCTTCAGGCACCAGATGAGCCAACAACGTTACTCCTTCAGCTGCTCTTCAGCATCTCACTGTCTGAGGTAGAGAAGGACTGCTGCCACCTGCACAGCTTACGAAAGACACCTAAGCAGCAGCCAAGAGTTTGGGAAGGAATACAAAATAGCAGCCACACCTGTAAATAAATCAGGAAGCTTCACAGATCTGGGGCTAGTGTAAAGATAACGATCAGACTAACTTATCACTTCCACCTTTCCTTAACTTAAAATTAGGGTATATGCTGAAAAACACCTGATGAACAAAAAATATTCTAGAGCGCATAAATAATCCTGTAATATATTTTTGGTTCCGCAATGAAAATCAGTCACTCCTACTTAAAATGATAATTCAAGTTATTAGTCTTCCAGTTGCCATCAAATCAAATATCCAAATTTAGAAGTAAAAATATTTTTATCCTTCTAAAGTGCTATGGAAGTATATAAAGTTTCTGGCTAAAATTGGAGCAGAAAAGACAGAATGTGAAATTTATTATTATTAATTTACAGTATTAGACTGGATGTTGGCTTGACTTTCGAAAAGCCCCCAACTAATTTGTATTCATAGGTACAAAATGTGAAGCAAGACAAGTAAATGTCAATAATTTTGGAGACAACAGAAGTTTTAGTTGGCAATAATAATGAATGATAATATCTTTACAGTTTCACAGTGAAAGCCTCTGTGTTGTGTGATGATAATAAGTAAGGCAGGTTGGGTGAAGTGTGACTCCAACCCCACCACCTGGGCTGCTATGATGATGTAATATTGAATATAACGCTACTGTTGATTCATAAGCAGCATTGTTAATAACACTTTCTCAAATAATAGTCTTTTCAGACTGAAATTCAATATTTTACATTGAAAGCTATGCAAAAATATATTCTAAAGAAGGCAAATACATGGGAAAGGTGAACCCCTTCTGTGTATTTTGTCTTAAAAATATTGAAATAGCAAGACCTAGAAACAATCACAGACCCCAGTAGCTACTTCTTTTTATTTTTTCTGAATACTGCAGCTCATTTGTGATTATGCATGGGCCTTCCTATGGCTCTCAGTCTTGGCATTTCTGCTGTTAACCATCTGGGGCCTAAGCAGATCTCCAGCTCCTTTCCAGGGACACATTTTTTTTTAATTTACTTATCTTTGGTATAAGTTGTTAACAGTTGTGGTTCAGTGACTTTGGAACAAGGGGAGGAAGAACTATGTTCTATACTTTATTAAACTGACTGGTGTTTTGCTAAAGCAAAAACCTTACCTTATTTTTATTCTTGATCATAAGGAATTCCTTCATCCTAAAGCAAGCACATCCCCCCAGACCACCTCAATTTTAAGCCTCAATTGTGTTTTTTGTAAAAACTGAGTATTTATTAAAGAATTAAAGAAATTAAAATCATGGTAGATTTTAATACTTATACTGTTTCATAATACATTAAAGAAAGGTTTTTGTTCGTTTGTTTGTTTTTCAACATTGCCCTATACTTGTTTGCAATACAATCCACATTCTAGTTTTGAAACTACATGGTTAAAATAATACCTAATTATTTCTGAAAGCACTACTGGATGGACTGATCCATTAACAGCAAACTTAATCCTTAGAGAGAATGCAAACAACATAACATATAACACTTAAGTATACTCTTGATCTCAGGAATGAAATGTTTACAATTTTGTACTTTAACATCGACTAGTCAGAACATTAGGGCCACGGCTTGCCGATTTAATGAAAACCAGACACGCTTACACAAAATCTGTATGCAAACAGGTATTTCATACTGAGGGAAAGGTATCATCGGGCATCAGCAGAATCTGCTCTTAACCTGACAAGAGCTCAACTTCAGTATCTGCTGTTAATTAATCATTAGTGCATAGCATAAAAATGAGCACTGTCACAACAAAGAAATTTCATCTCTTGCATAATTGCTACTTCTGCCCAATATTCACTACTTTTCAGTATCAGTCCTCTTTACAATATTAACCTGTGTGTGACAACTACAGAGTTGCCAACAACTCCATGAGCATATGTAGTATTTTCAGCTGTCCTTCTTTGACTGTCTTCTTCATTAAAGTGTTTTTAATTCAGGGTAGAAATAATGTTGTTGGACCTATACAATTTAATCATCATGCAGCCCTCTAGATCCTTTCCAAGTTTGTGAAAAAAAGAAAAAATGAAGAACAACCAGTGTGCATCTTAGACCAACAAAAAGGCAAATGACAATGTTTAAAAGTTGACTTGACTCTTAAAAGTTAATTTTCACTTGAACCTATACTACTATTAAGTATTATGATCACAGGTAATTATAAAAATTTGTGGCTGTTCATCTTACCCCAAACGGTAACAAAGCCCTAAAGTAAAAACAGAGACAGAAAGAAAAATCAAATTAAGCCATTTCTAGCAATTTTCACTGTATCCTCTCTTTTATGATATTTTTATGCAAAACTTGGTATATTTTCATACTTCTGAGAAACACGGAAATACTGCAAGTTATTTGAAAACCAAAAAATGTTAGATGATGTTGTTTTGTAACTCCTTTGGGCTACATCAAGTACATATTACAGGGAAACTTAAACACCTTGTGGCCAACACAGGGTATTAAAGTCACAGCATTAACTGCACAACCCGAGGAAGTTTAACCGTATACAAACCCTACTATCACGTTTTTCATCTTTTTAAAACTATTTATTTAGGATAAAGATTCTCCGGAGCCCAGCGATACACTTCCCTTCAGCAAGATCTCCAGTTATTCCAACCAAAACCCATGTCATGTAAACCAGCAATCACCAGGCAAACTCTGAATTTGAGTATTATGTCTAAGAAGAACTTGAAATGCCTAATAAAAGTCTACGTAATTTCCAGTTCTGACCATAAATAATTTTTTCTTTCTTGTGTTTTTACGTTACAAACATGAAGTCCTGATTTTTACAAAGAAAATGTGGAGGAAGAATAAAGTCATGAAATTGAACTCAAACTGCCATATCTGGAAATGCAGAGCAAACCACAGACCAGATTAATCTAAAGCACTTTCCCTGTCAATGCCTACATTAACATTTCACTTTTGAAAGCTGAATTAAAGAGCTTGCCTGATTGATAAAATAGCTTTACAAATTATTTTTAAAACCAGCATTCTAAAATCAGCACAAGGGACTACATTTGCACAATTCTGTGTTTTATAAAGGTTTAACAAAATACTTTTCCTCCCTAAAAACATTCTTAGCAAAGGAAAAGGAATCTTTTGAGAAGTCTCCCCGTTCCCCAATAACTGGATGAAGCGTTTGCATGTTCTCAATTAAGCAAATGATTCACGTTCACTGGTGACTAGTTCGTGCAGGCAAACACTCGACTACACACTTGGGCTGTAGCTAATTGACTACCTGCTGTATACATACATATAACTGTTCGCATGAGCCCAATCTGAGAGATATAATGTGAAAAACAATTTGACTAAATCTGGGAGGAAGACAAAGGGTAAAGGAATTATGTACCAAGCAGATCTGTTGCGCCCACAAAATTCAAATACTTTAATAAAGACAACTGAACTTGGGTAAACACATGCTTACATAATACACCATGTTTTTCCACAGCTACTAGCATAATATGCCCTTAATATGTTCACTCTGTTTCACAAAGGACAAAATAAATCCCCATCAATAAAGGATTAAAAATGGCGCAGGTCAATTCCTGTTAACTTTAGCAAATATCAATCAACACTTTGCCAAAAATAATAAAAAAATCCTTTCCGATACACTGTGCATGCTTCCATTTCAGTTTTAAAGCCTTTCTGCAGACTCCGTCCTAGAATACCATGCTAAGATAGTGTCTAAAGTAGCCATCAGAAGAAAATTTATCTTGATTCCTTTTATGACTTCAAGGAAGAAACTACAATGGACACGTGACTTATTCACATTAATTCACTTCAAAAAAACAAACAAGCCTTAAGTATTATTTATATAATTAGACCGTACCAACCACACAGGCATTTTTTGGGGTAAAACATATATTTTATTATATTATAATTAAAATAATATTTTATTACTTTAAACAAAAGTAATGAAAGGCAACAAAAGAATCGTAAAAGAAATCAAGAAACTTTTGATTTTTTTAATAACAATTAGGTAAGTCATCAAGGTAGCGCAACTAAACAAAATTAAAGACTATTTTTTAAAAAGTAAGTAAAACTGTTGGGGGAAAATCTACAGATCCTTAAAGCAATGTTAAAATGATGTATAGAGAAAATGTGTTTTAAAATTTTTACCACTAAGAACATAAGATGTGTGCCTTGCATTTTGTAGAGAGCTATACAATTAAAAAAAAAAAATCAAACAAAAACCCAAAATACAGATCTGAGTACAAAGGCGAATCCCATCCTCACTCAAGTTGTTGGAATTACAGTCAGAAATTTTAATTAGAACATGATTTCACCCACAGGAAATCAGTATTTTAAATCCGTTTATTTTAAAGGACAATTTGCAAAATTAAACGTATATTAGTTAATTTGTATGCAATTTAAGTATGCATATCCAAGCATATCCAATATGTCACACATATATTTAAATTAGTGTCTCACGAGTGTTGGCCATATTGTGCCATCAGTGAAGTTTTCACATATCATGAAGGATCTCTCTGTACAGACTCATGGTACAGCGCACTCATTTTACCACATTTTGCATGCAATTTATTTGAAATACATCTGAAACTAAAATATATTGATTTCTAAGACAAAGATTACACAACTAACATTATCCAAAAAAATAATACATCTGCAATTCATACTGCAACAATAGGGGCTGCTGTCTTAAACTGCTCACTACCATCCATACTGCTAAAAATCCTAAAATTACCTCCTCCCTCATTCAAAGGAAGAAGGGTCACATTTGTCATATTTTAAAATGTGTCAAAATTTATCCCAGAGGCAATACCTAAGCCCTGCCTAAGTCAGCATTTTTTCCTTTAGATCTGCTTTTAAATACAGATGATAGAAGAGCAAGCACTGAATGAACGCTATTAAATACTTTATTGGTTTCTCTGGTTCAGAAGGCCTTATTCCATACATCAGGTATTAATCAGAGACTCAGTAATGCTTAACACAGGATGCGCTGATTACTATCCAAGTATTTATTTTTATATCTGTCCTTATCCAAAAATACAAAATAGGTCAAAAGTTATTTCAGCTGGAAATATAAATTTACTTTAAGTTGTCATTGACTTAAACTGGAGTGGAATCAAGCCCTGAAGCACAATAGCACTTTTTAAAAAAAATCTGTCTTGCTCACACATCTTCATGGAGAAAAACAACATACTAAACCAACAGACATTAAAAAAAATAATCTAGCCAAACTATGTATTATACAAATACTAAACCTATGAATTGGTAAGAGAAGAAAACAGAAATAGATGAAAGTGGTACATAAAATACATTTACTTCTAAAGCAGCATTAGATTTGTCTTCCCCTTTTAAGCTTGCAACAACTATTTTTTGCTACTAGGACTATTATTTGACACTATTTCAAATAAAAAGCATAGTTATTAATTTTTATTATTTTAAAGAAAAATGGACTTTGGAATCAAGATTTGAAATGAATTATGCTTGCTTCATAGTCCCTGGGGCCCCATTCTTTTTCCCCTCCAAGAAGAATAAGCTTTTCCCCTCTAAAACTATCAGACTGTGAGTTTGATTTGCCCAGATACAGATGGCTTCTGTGAAAAAGGAGATTTTTTGTAAAAAATAATAATAATGAGTATTTATCCAGCCCTATGGAAAGTCTGCTTCAGTTTTCCTACCCTCCAAGAGCTCAGAAAAACAGATGTACTATAGAGAATGACAAAAGATATATTCAACTAGTTATTTTACCTCAAAAAAATAACAAATTTGTTTCACCCAATACAAACTGAAGAAAAGATAATATGAGCAACAAATGCCTGAGAACTGAAATACCTGCATAAGACAAACATTTCATGTCAAATTTTACTTCCATTTCTAAAAAGAGTTTCTAATTTTCGCTAACTTACATCTACCAATTGAGCAATTATGCCATATGTGGGTGTACCTTACAGTCGTTTTCTTAACATCTGCATTCTGTGTTAAATTCTAACTGTACAAGATGTCTGATATTTTTTCTTTATCTTGAACCTTCAAAGTGGTAGCTTTACCAGAGGCAAAACCACACACCAGAGAATATGAGTCATATAACAAAGAAACGACTCTTTCCCTTCTCCCTCTTCCACCCTGAAGCTATAATAACCTAAAGACACTCTATTGTAAATGGCTTCTTTGGTTATATTGATAGCATGAACAACTCATAATCATTTAGCCAATGAAGGAAGATTTCTATAGACCTTATTGTATCCATAACAAATTGTTATTGATATATACTGATTTTATATATATATATAAAATTCTAAGGCCAATTCAATATCATTCAACTGTAAAAATATTTTTAATAATATTCATTATGTCTGCAGTTGCTTTCATGTCATGCATAAAACATCAGCCATACTACACACGTTTTTCTATAAATAATAATGTAAAAAGATAAAAACAATCAAACGTAAGATGCCCATGCAAGTTAATCCAAATGGTATCTCTAAGTTGAGTACAAAAGAGTAACCTCCATAAAGAAATCCCTAGTTTCCACATGGTTCCATATTAAAAGATGGCTCACACTCACAAACAACTAAACCACTGCTAAGGCCAACTACAATAAACAAATGAGGAAGCAAACCACCTTACTCGACCACTGCTTATGTGAGTTTCCACTCTGAAGTGCATTAAGTATGGAAAATGCTACTGGGACCGCTCCATCCTTCTAAATCCTTTTCTGCAGGTAAACTGTAACTCCTTAGACTGACATCCTGCATTTAATTCCATGCAGGAAAACAGCTTTCAACAGTCTTATTTCAAGCATCAATATGTCTAATTATATCAGAAATGTTAAAGAGAAGAACTAAATACAGAAACAGCATTTACAAATATCAGCAAATAAATCAGTAACAACAAAACCAAGCAACACTAAAACAGATGCAACCACCACAGTCCTTTAAGAACGTTAACCCAGCGGTAATGCTGGCTTGAGCTCTTCTCATGACCGTCTTCCAAAAAGTCAAACAACAACAACAAGCCAGCAACATTTCAGCAAATGAAATGGAATTGATGTGTTCCCCCTCAAAGCAGAATGAAGCAATGGTTTCTAGTCTTACCTGTGTATAGTCAAAGTCAGAAAGAGGAGCTATGCTCTTGATGTAGTCCATTCGAAATTGGTTTTCTGGGTTGGCCAATGGAACTGGGGGTATTAAAGTGCTCATAGCTGAAACTATAGTCTAGAATTGGATAAAACAAAAACAAATGCATTAATCTGGATAAATCTAAGATGCAGGATCAATAGAAGATAATCCAATCTGATCAGCAAAATGGGATTTCTCTCTGCACAATCTTAGAGAGCACAATCCTTATCATTGCTAGCACACCCAAGCATTGAAGAACAGTATAAAGTGTGTTCTTACCACAATCGCATCTTTAACATTTTTCCGAATATCCAGTATTTTCTGTTTCTTTTCTCTGCATTAAAACAGAAATATTAACACTTTGATTTTTTTTTCTTCCAAAGCAGCTCAGTCAGTTGCATTTATCTTTTTTTTTTTTTTTTTTTTTTTTTTTTTCTTCACTGATCGCTTGTTTATCTGTTCCTCAGTCATTACAACATACTGACTGAAAACAATAGCAAGACAAATATGTCTTGCCACTCATCCCTTTTCTCACACGGTACGAAGATCAATCCATGTTCATCTCTATTTTGTTTTTTTTTGTTTTTGTTTTTATAATCAGACAGTGATAGCCACATCTGCAAAGCCTCCCCTGATGAAACTAGAAGTCATTCTTTCATTCCTACAGCACGCTGCAGATATGCTCAAAATTAACAACATCTAGGTGAAAGTCAGCAGATATCTAAAATTAACGCTATAGATTAATAATGGTTTCCGGGAAAGAGTTCTTGAGAGAGAAGGTGATGTAGCCTCAGAAATCAGGAGGATTTCTAACAAACGTGCAGAATTAGTTTCAGTTTTACACTCAGCCCAGTACCGGAAAAACAGCAGCCACTGTCATCCTGAATGTGACTTGACATGTATTTTTGTATCACAGACAGATGCAATATTTAGTTATTTGCTTCTATGTAAAAAGTAGTCGCCATGTTGTTGCTACACAGGGGCCTGTCAAGCGCTGCAGTAGCAACAGTGTGAAATACAGTAAAGGGGCCAGAAGGAGAAAATGCAAATAGACAACAGCAGCAATTTCCTTATGCTCGCTCCCCTGTCTCCCCTCCCTCCCCCAAAATGCAGTGCCCAGCCACCAAACGGCAGAGGATGCCAGGAGAAATTTCCTGAGCCTTAACCTGCTTCGAGCATGCAACGCAAAAAGCAGCCACGACGCCAGAGCGATCCTTACTCTGAATTAAAGCCGTTGACATGCAGGATCCTCATCTGTTTCACAATAGTGCTTTTCCCTGACTCACCAGCCCCTGGAAGAGAAGGAAGGGAAGGGAGAACATTAGGAGACGAGCCTCGGGATGGCCTTTTTTATTATGGTTATGGTTATTATTATTATTTTTTCGGCCGCGGGAGCATCTCCCACCTCCGGCCGCGTTTCCCCGCGGTCGCATCCGTGCGGCTCGCCCCGAGCCCACTCCACGCTGGCCCCGCGGTGGCTTCGGCCCCGACCCTGACCCTGGTCCCGATCGGGGCTGGGTTTGGGGCTGCCCTTGGGGTTGGGGTGGCAGCACCCCGCTTCTCCACGGCCCCCATCTTTTTTTTTTGGGGGGGGGAGGGGGGCTCGCTCGGCCACCCCCCCATACCCCCCCCTGCCCCCGTCCCCGCCGCCTTACCCAGCAGGAGCAAGCGGTGCGTCGCTTTGTAAGCCAGCCGCTCCTTCTGCAACTGCTTCTCTATTTTTTTGTTGGCCTCTCGCTGCGCTTTCTCATCGATACGCTGGTCCTCCGTTTTGCTGTTGCCCAAACACCCCATAGCCGCTGCCGGGGAGGGATGTCAAAGCGCCGGCTTTGCGCAGCGGGTTATTTACAGGGGGAAGGGGAGGGAAAGGGGGGGGGGGTGAGGGGGGGAGGGAGGCGTCGAAGACCAGGCTCTAAAATCCCGATATCCCTGCGGCGGTTCCTCTTCGCTCCTTGCCCCCGCCTCGCACCGATAAAATGGTCTCTGGTCGCCCTCCGATCAAAACGGAGTTTGTTTGCTTCCCTCCCCGAAGGCGATGCGGGGAGCAGCCGGCGGAGGTGGCCGTGCCCGAGCAGGGAGGGGGCGGCGGGCAGCGATCCGCCGGCGAAGGGCTCACATGCAACGGCGGAGAGGCAGCGCAGGGCTCCTCCTGGAAACCAGCCTGGTGCCGCTCTCCTCGCTCCCTCCCCACCGCGCACACAATCCCTATATTTCTCTCCGAAGGGCTATTTTTGTCTCTCCAACTCAGCACTGCCTCTCTCTGCCAGACCAGGAAACGGGCAGGCTGCAACCCCTGCGCGCAGGGCGGGCAGAGCACACGAGGTAGCAGCCGGACCCCGACACCTGGGGGGGACCCGGACGGGGCCAGAGCCCGCCGCCCGCCGCCGCAGGGGGGGCCCCGAGCCCCGAGCCCCCCGCCCGCCGCCCCCCGGCCCCGGGGCCGCGGCCCTCGCCCGCCCTGCCGCCGGCCCTGCTGCCGCGAAAACCTGGCGCTGGCATCCGCTGGACGCAGCCTTTCGGCCCTCCTCCTCCTCCTCCTCCTCGGGAGGGAGCCCGGCGTGGTCCTGCAAGGCCGCAGGTGGGGGCCGCCCCGAGGCCTTCGGGGCCCGCGGGCGTGGAGCCCAAACACCAGCGGAGGTGGAGGACGGGCGCGGCCCCCCCTTCCTACAGCTGTCACGGGCAGGTTTTGGGGTGCCCCCCCCTTGAATATTCCCAACCCCATTAGCTGAACGGGAAGGCCAAGCTGTCCCAGCAGCCCGCAGTGCTGTTTAGTCCAAACACAGTTACGTCCCACCACCCATCTCTGGAGGCTACCGTACATACGTTGCTTCGTTTACCTCCATTTTAGGTCTGGAGATGAAACACCAAACCGGACAAAATTATAGGTATCCCTACTGGATTCACGTCTCCCACCTTGCACGTAGGCATCTCAGCACAAGAGCATGGCTTCAGCCTCTTCCTAAAATTCCTACATTTCATGCTCCCATGTGATCCCAGAGTCACCAAACCACAAAATCACCAAAAGGGTGGGCACACAACCTTTGACACCTCAACAATGTTTTCAGCCTTTTCTTCCAAATATTATTATCTCCCCAGACTTCTGAAACCCAATTAGTAACAAAATATTTTGACAGCTTTGTACGTGTGAAACCCCGGTTGATTAAAATCAAAGATTTGCCCTCAGCTTCAATAAAACTAAATACCCTTTTTATCTAAGAAGTCTGAGATGGCCATGTCCAAAAAAGCCTGGATGTTACAGACTGCAGGACTGAGGTTGATTAATTGCTCTCACTCGGGCAGGAAGTGCTGGATCTGAGCTCAAGGAAGAGGAACTGGTGCTGCCTGCTGTGGAAGCATGCCATGGGAAGGTGAAATGGGCAGGATTCCAAAGACAAGCAGGTACTGCTCTACCTGTGGTTGCAGCTTTCAGGAGAGACACTATGGGATTCAAGTGCCAGGCACGTGTTTTGGTGGCACTGCTTGATCTAGATCATGGAAGCTGCTTTATTTTCCTCCTTATATAGGCAATGTGTGTATGAGGAGAAAAGTATAGATACAAATTCACAGGATCTGCCAGGCCAAAATGCATTTTTAGCATCAGTCCATTTTTTAGGACAGAATGCTTTTTTCCTATTTTGTGTCTGGAGAGCGCAAAAACTTCCTTTGACACAGGTAGGCTTAGAAGCACAATTCAGGATGACTGCTGGTTTTTGAGGCTGTAAGGCATGGGGTACAGGATGAACAGCTCTGGTGAAGAGCAGTCACGCTTGCTCTGGGCTCCAGTCTGAACAGGCTTTGCTAGAAAACACCTGCTGGATGTTCATTGCTCTTCACCATCAGAAGCCAGAAGTTGGGATGCACAAGATGTGTGTAACCATACTCATTTCCTTTTTAAATGCTTCAGTTTGGTATCTATGTCCCAAATATGGCTAGCATGGGTTGACCCCAGGAGCAAAATCTGCCTTTTTTCCCTCCTCTCCTCAGCAGTTCTGTTGCTGCATGTACTACCATGGGGATTTTGGGTGCAGGTTTGTTCGCAGCTTCAGTGAGGTTTGGTGCCAATAAATAGGTTTGACAGGATCCTGGTATATCCTGCTTTTACCTTTCTCCAAAAGAGGGAAAGTGTTTCTCATTTCCTCTCTCCCCCTTGAAAACCCCATGACCCCTCTGTGTTTCTTCCTCCTGAGAAAAGATCACACAGTTGAAGAATGACACACGCAAGTGACCTGTGCCCAGAAAGAACTTTTGGCTGTAATTATATTTCCCATCCTACTTTTTCCCTTCCCATATGCCCCTTATCCCAGCACATTCAAAACTACAAAATCCTAGAAATAATAGTACACACAGGAGCAGCTTTCACCATCTTTGGACACAGCATTTTTTTTTTTTTTTTCAGAGAGAAATCACAGCTACCCCATGCATATGTGTCTCTTCTGCACACAGACAAACCCAGACTGTGAGCCTGGTATTGAGACATATTTGTATCCAGACACAACCCAGCCCACCTCTATAAATGGTTTCAGAAATGCTGCTTTACCAAACAAGCTTCTGGTACAAATCACACGTGAATAAAACCAAAATCCTGGGCAAGGAAAAGGAGATTCTCCTTGCTCTTCCTCGTCAGCCAACACGGCAGCCTCCCTAAATTCCTGGTCCTCTTGAAAATGAGATACTTCCATTGTTCCTGCCCCATCAGATCAGACAATATACATATACGTATACTTCTATGTACACATATAAATATATAAACATAAATACACACTGAATGCCCGTACAAAAATCAGATTCGGCTTCATGCTTCAATGTGGCGGTGTCCCACTGTGAAAGCAGGCAGTAAAGCGTGAGCCCTCCTGGAGGGAAACCAGAGCCACCTTCACATCCTGCTCTCCTTTGCAAGTTGCCACTGCGGGTCGCGCTGCTGGTGAGCCTCAGGCTGAATGCCGGGGAGCCCAAGCCACGTGCACGGAGGCTGTGTCTGCGTGCTGGACTGGAAGGAAACTGACAGCCCAGCTGAGGCTGATCAGGGCAACAGCTACAACCAGCTGCCACAAAGTCACAGAGTTGTTTCTCTTGCCCATTCTGTTTGGACTCAAGTGTCCAGGAAGGGGGAGAGAAACTCAGTGAGAATCAATAAGGAGCTCCTGCAGATAGGGCTCCAGAGACCCTGTTGCTCCTTGCTCCTCTTATCCACTGCAGGACTGAGAAACACAACATTACGTAGAAGTGGAGAAGGTTTTTCTACAGAAACCCTGCAGACCCTTTGCAGACCATCTTGCCTTTACAATGCCCCACCTTTGGCTTTGGAGGTGTTTCTCAAACACAAAGCAAATGGAAAAATGGATGCAAATAAAAGCTTTTGGGAAGTTAAGCAATGGGAGAACAGACTCTTTGTGCTTATCACTCTTCCTGCCTCAGCTTTCACAGGCATCTCTGAACTCTCACTCTCACTCTCACTCTCACTGTCTTCAATATGCGCTTGGTGGGTAACACTGTGGTGATCTGCTTCTCCTCACCGACTTTTCTTTTTCATGTTTTGCACTGCACATCAAGATATGCAACTCACTAGTACTCATGTTTTTTACTCCACCTCATTCTCAAACCATGGTCTGAAAAGAGAAAAATAAACTGATATTTGCATAGGTATTCAAGAAAAATAATTCTTTCTTTCTGGTAATAAATTCCTGGTAAGTTTGTCTCCCTGCAGATGTCAAATATTAACACAAAAGTACACACTCTCTGGAATGCTACATTTGGATTTTTTAAGATGCATGAACCAGGAACCAGAAAAATTATGGCTCTGACTATACAAAAAAAACTGACTATGGATCTAGTAAGTACACAGCACGTGCCAGCCAGAGACGCAAATGTCATGCTACAAAACCTAACCTTTATCCTGGTGTTTTTATAACTGTCACCTCAGAAAAGTCCTTAAAAGAATTTGGAGAAGAGCTCTACTGTTTTAAGAAGCAGTACAGGAGAGATGCTGGGGGGGGGGCCCCCCCCCCCCGGGCCTGTCAACACCCACTGTGGGCCTGAGTCCGAACCGACCTCACACCCACAGATTAAGGACAAACTGATGCTGGAAAGGTTCAGCTTTGGGAAGGGGCAGTTCCTCAGCTCCCTGACCCAGTTTTGGTGTTTGCATTCCCAAGCCATGCTCCTTCACTTGGCAATGTCACCAGATAATTGGCCTGACCAAGCTGCTGACCCCTCTGCTGCTCCTCTCCCCTACCACCCAGCCCATCTCTACGAGACGTTGAGGAGCACAGGTGAGTAGTTGAAGGAAGAAAGCAAGTGAAGTGGTCTGGTGGGAGACTATGGAGTGAAACTACTAGGGTTTGAAGATGAAGAGTTTTCCTGAGAAAAACTGCAAGCAGCAGCCCACAGAAATGAGGACGGTAGCCTTTTGCCCCAAGACAGCAGTCATGAAGTGGAGAATTAGCTCCAAGAAGCGCGCTAGTAGGCCAGATGCTCCATGCAAGCCTGCACAGAAAAGCATCAGGTGAAAAGCAACTTTGCAGCGTGACCACGTTAAAGAAAGAGGACAATCCTCTTTTACTCAAGCTAGTCATCTTATCCAAGCTAGTAACTATCCAAGCTAGTTACTCCTTGTCCATATCCCGCAAGGAAATGGAGGGAAAGGGAAATTTCTGGTGTGGGCATCCCAGTCAGCTCAGAGTTTGCATTCAGACACTTACTGGTAAGATAACGCATGTGTTTATTACTTGGCTTTACAGACCAGAAATCCCCTTCTGTGAAGTCAGACCCGCACGGCAGCACTGCATGCACTTCCATCTGTCAGTACTGGAGGCAGAAGTTGCTGACTGAGAATAACCGAAATCCAGCAAGGGCCTAATAATGTGTAATAGACTGAGTAACCTTGTGTGGTTTAAATATGCTTACATATTGCAATGAAATAATACTGTTAAACTGGGCGACACAGAAGCTTTTGCAAAGGCAAAAGGACAAGCTCTTATTTAATGAATTTGTGAGCCTCTATTATGGGATATATTACACGGTTAGCAAAACTGGAGACTTTTATGACAGTATCCCCAGTTATGGGAAGTTTCACTTGATTTGGTACTCCCCTCCAACCCATTCCTAAACTGAATAAACCAAGTAATACATTCACATTTTAGTTCTTTTTCAGCGGTATCCTCAAGATTAAATAGATTTAAAGAAAGTCAAGCAAAATATGCTAATACCACCCTAATCTAGAAGGTAATTCATAAACAATTATAAGGAAATATGCTAGAATTATAACTGTAGTTGCTACTTGAAAAAAAAAACAGAGGGAAATATCTATATGGGAGACAGCCTGGATTCTCTGCAACATGCTGGCCAACACCTTGCACAGCTGTAGCAGTGAAGCTGACTTATTTATCTTCAGGTCATAAAGGATTTTGTATATGATATCAAATTTTGCATGTAATAGTAAATGCTCAGGTCGACTATCATGACCTCCCTATTTGTTTAGCAGTGAAAAACTATTGAAAAAATATCTGTTAAGACACTCAACATGTGAAATATGTGCCTTAACCTCACCTTTAACTCACATGCGTCAGCAAAACCCTGACAGTCACAGCATGCCTGACACCACTCCTATTTATTAGACCACAATCTGCTAAGCTAGGTTGTTTCTACATTTACCACAAACATATCTGATCTGTAAGTTACGTGTGCTTGTATCACCTCCTGTCCTGACACAGAGATACACTTTATTCTTTTGTTTTTTAGCTCTTCTGCTTGAGAAATTAAATTTTAGCTATCACAGCACACAGCTGATTTTCAAAAAAAGAAAGTCTCTACATTGTTTCTACATACTGAAACCTATTCAAAATGATGCTCTAAGTCTTCTCAATGCCTGCTGTAATACTCAGTGGTGTCCCTCAACTGAAACTTTTTACAAATAAACATGATTCCCTCATACACCTACATTTACATGAATCAAGGAATTCTGCAACTATTTTTTAGTGAGAGTACATTAATGCAATTTCGAGACTCAGATGTACTGGTAAATTAATAGCAAGTAAGTCCATTTCCTAACCCTATTCAAGGATCCCAACATGTTGCTACACAGAAGAGTCATTGGTAAAAAATGGCTTCAGGAAATAATGTTAGCAAGATATGTATGCCTCATACCCTGATCTGTGTCAATAACCTCTGTTGCAGAAGTATAGCTTGTGCTTGACTGCATGAGTCTGAACTAGCATACTGAGATGAAACACCACACTCACTGAATGAACACATGACATTTTTCTCCTTATCCATCCATCTTTTCTTACCCTATACATCTGCTTGTAACACAGACTTGTTGAGTCATGCTCTGCCTAGACTTCTGTGGTATAGATCTTAGGTTTGTTATAGGTATTTTTGTGGTATATGTGTGTAAAGCAGACGATCTCTTGGATAAAAGAGCTACCATGTTTGATTGTAATTGAAGAGGCGTGACTTGTTGACCCAAGCGGTCCTTTCCAAAACCAGGTTTGTGTTACAATTCAACTTCCATGCTTTCAAGACATGGATTTTTTTATTTCTCTGGACAGCTGAAATAGTAGATATGAAGACTAAGCAGACAGATTACTTACATAGATTCTGTAAGCATACATGTGCAGGAGAGGAGAAAAACAATTATCAATGTAGTGTGACTATTTCCTGGGAAATAGGTCTACTTATTCTGTCCTTCTATTATTTTATTCACTTGTTCTATTCCCTACTAATCCCTAGATTACAAAGGTATTCTGAAGGAACCCTTATGGAATGAGTTAATGAAAGTCAAACCCATATAATTTTACTGACCTATTTTACTAAAAAGCAAAAGCTTTTTTCAGCATGCACTGGGCTGTTTGTGTAACATCAGTTAGAGTCTTTGGAGCAAATATTAGTTTATTTGTTTATTATCTAAAGATAAAGAATATGGATGAAACCTTACAGGAAGTACATCAGGATCATTTTGTTTGGAATGAAAGGTGACAAAAAATATTGGTGTGTGCATGAAGGAGAAGGGGAAAAGTAGAGAGAACTTGCAGCCATTTTGGAACAGGTCACTTAAAAATAATAAGTTACTGAAGAATCTTTCACATACTTTGGGAAAGAAAGTTTGTTTTTAAATAAAAAATGCATAACGTGAGAAAACTTCCTCAAATATGTCAACATTTTCTCTGGGTTTAAAGATTCAGATAGATCAACAGTGGTATCATATTTCCATATCAATATGCGTAATCTCAGATAGTTTTGTTTGTTTTTCATTTGTTTTTATTAGAATCATTCTAGCTTGATGCCTTGCAACCTCCTTGAAATTGTAAATCTTTGCTGATGTCCACATAATGCCGTGCAATGCTATGCTGAACTGTCATAGCAGTAAGGCTAACAACAGTACAAATGCAAAAGTAATGTGGTCTAGTCCAGATATCTCACCTCATGCAGCTGTTCAGAAACCACACTATACAATTTAAAACTTCAAGAGGGTTTTTAAAAGTTTAGAGCTGCTTTAAGTTTTTAACAACTTAGAACAACACTCCCCTAGCCTTAATTTTCATACACAATATGCAAATACCTTCCAAGCCTGAAGCACTAAAAGGCATTTAAACCTACCTATATGCAAGTTCTTCCTGCTCAGAGCCAACTATAGCAACCTGTCACCTGCATCACTAAATACAATGGCAAGATGTGCTTCCATTTCTTTGCAGCCTGTTCTTCATAATAGGCAAATCTTCAGGAACTGCATTTCTGATCCTGATGCAACAGCACAAAAGCTATTGTAGTAAGAAATGGCTTAACCTGTCAGCAACACTGTCAGCACAATTACCAACACTAATAAAGATACGATCACAATCTGCTAATAAAGGACCATTAGATACATTATGACTATTGTGTTCTTTTAGATAGCTCTTTTACATGGACACTAACTGAGAACACTTGATATAAATAAAAATAACCACTATAAATTTCCATTTACAAATCCGTTCTTAACCTTTAGACAGCTTAGGATGCTGCCTGCTCATGTAGGGAAAACCAGCTATTAATAGGTTAGCCCTGCAAAACATTTACCAGAAATACAAACCAGTGTAATGCTCTGTGTACAAAGAAGACAGCTTGTAAGAATATACTTCAGGATGCTCTGTCTGAACATGTAAATGACTTACACTGAACTGAGTTAAAACTTCTCTGTGTCATGCAAATTCTTGTGGTCCATACCACAACTTATAGAGAGTTTGGTAATGGACATCTGTATGATCAGAAAGATTCAAGAATGAAATCTGTAAAATACACAGGCTCCCCAGGGCAGTGGTCATGGCACTGAGCCTGCCAGAGTTCAAGAAACATTTGGACAATGCTCTCAGACACATGGTCTGATTTTTGGGTGGTCCCCTGTGGAGCCAGGAGTTGAACTCAATGGTCTTTGTGGGTCCCTTCTAACTCAGAATATTCTGTGATTCTATGAAAGTGAAACAAAACAAAACAAATTAAAAAATAAAAGAAATGTAGGCCCAGTAAATATCATATAAGGTATTCATCATACAGAGAAAGGAAAGGCGTTAACATTATATTCATAGTAATTCATGGAAAATGTGATTAACTGAGATCACCTCCATTCAGGAGATAAGATGGCATGCTGGCACAAGCACAGACAAGAACTATGAAGATGGCGAGGAAGGACAGCCAGCCTCAGCGAAGAGATGAGGAGGAGTGGGATTGATCAGACTCATGATCCCTGTGGGATGCAATGACAACAACTGCAAAATGCAACAAATGCAATGACAACACTATGCAACCAGTGGACTGGGGCTTGCCTGCAAGGGCAGCTGTGGGCAATACTTTATCCAGAACCACAGGTTGGGGCCCTGTTTTCTGCTCATGGAAATCTAAGGCTAAAGTTGCTTTCCAGAGAAGAGAGCTTTCCCTTTAACTAGAGAAAACTCTTGAATACAATCCAATCCAAACGGCTTCATCTAATTTAATTACTCTGTCTTGAGATGTAGAGAGACAGGAAAAAACAGCGTTTCGAGCCCTCAGAAGAGCACGGTTCTGAAAGAGGTGCCTGCAGAAAGCAAAATCCCCAGACTCATCCATGTTACACCCCTGCTGGGGAGAGATGGGCCCGGTGAAGGAGAGGTCCCTCTCCTCACCACCTGCCTCACCACCACGACCTGGAAGCCCTGTCCTGCTGAGTGGAAGGAGGCTGCATGTGGCAGGCGTCCACACACCTTCCCGAACTTGTTCCTTCTATTGTGTCAATGAACAATAGCCTCGGCGCTAATCTGTGAATCTCCTCAGGCTTGCTTCATGCCTTTACCATACCGCTTCCCTAGCCTGATTTACCTTTTCTATTATTTACAGCTTTCTAAGCCATCAGATTATTTCTCTGCATGTCCTGCACGACGGTAAGTAAAAAGGAGAAAAAATATCACTCAGTCAAGTGCCTAAACTTCCAAGTCGAACTCTGTTACTTTCTGTATGTGGTCGCTAGGGTTTTATGTGATATACAGTGTGAGCTGGAGGTTGTCTTCTATGAACTGTACAGAGCTCACAGCCAAAGATTAACACAAAAAAGTGATGCGGTGGCAAAATACTTTCAATAATGCCAAATTCTGTGCTTCTCTTCCTGTAGACTGCAAGTAATTTCTATTGCCTATGGAAATCTGTACTTGTGTTAGCATACAATTTACACTACCTAACGTTGGAGTTTATATTTACGGCATTTTGTTGCCATGAGCTTATCAAATGTGTAGTAATCTTGCTTCTCTCTATGTTTTCTGAAATATACTGAATGGATAGGTTGCAAAAATTCAAAATATTGACAGACATGTAGATACATACCTATTAAGTAAGGGACTTTATTTATGTTTTAATTACACTATCCCATTTTAAGAATAAAATCTTAGAATTATTTGAAGATTTAGAACAACCTGAGAACATGATTGTTCTTTTTGTTTGTTATCAAAACCATTTCAGCATTATGACAAAGTCATTCTTTACGCTGATCAATACTTTGGATTACTTCTAAATTAAGCAAATCCATCCTGTATTATGTATATGTAATGATAGCAAAATAATGTATTTTTTTTTTCTACAGTTTCCTCTTTTTTTTTTTTTTTTTCAGTTATTTATTTCTCACTTTGCAAGTGAAAACCCTGACATCAGATTTAAATACTAAACCTATGCTTGGAAGCTGCTCACTTGAACATTTTTGGGGGTAATGTATTACCAATATGAAGAGCAACCTCCGATATGGGCCACACAGAAAAGATGTTATAATCATGCATAGTATGGACCCAACATTATGTCCAGTATGGGTTAAAACAATAGACATTATGCAAAACTCTATCATTTCTACCGATTTTAACCAACTGCAGTGAAAAGGGCTGACTCTTCAAATGCAGCTCATCTGGCTAAACACTGGTTTCTACAGCCGAGCTTTTTACCAGATGTCAAGTTAATATAATATATCACATGTAGGGTGCAATGTATCTCAGTAATGCAGATGTTTAAAATCTAAGAATTATGAAAATTATTATATTATTATCTAATAAATTTCTCCCCTGAAATGCGTATTTCTCTTCTCATAGACTATAAATGATTCAAAATGAGTTCATCTAGAGATATAATAGTGATCAGAAATCATTGTGAAATGGAAATAAAGGTTACTAGCAGGAAATACAGTTGAGCAACTGCATTGCATGGCAGCAAGCCAAAACTACTGTATCCTTAGTGATGTGTTAATAACTTGGAAAGTAAAGACGCAGAGCTAGTGACCAGCGAATTTCAACATAAGAAAGGCTTCTGCACTTAATTTAGAACCTGATCAATCATTTTTAGTGGCATTTATGAATCCACTTCTTTCATAAGTAACTAAGTGCATGTTAATATATCTTAATGCTTTTCTTCACTTAAAAAGGACCAACAGTTCTTTCAATATGGTGCTGTTCAACACGCTAATTTTTAATTGGTACCTGCTGAATCCATTGACTCCATCGGTTGATAATACTGTCCATTGACCTCAGGCAATAAGAAATGCTGTAAGAGCAAATAATTAACACCCTCAGATCTCATGGAACAAGCCCAACCTCAGTGATCCATCAGAAAGGTGTAAGGAGACACTGGAAGAAAAATGCTGAAAATGTAAGCTACCCTGTATCTACTCGCTACAGGGATCATGGTGATAGTCTTCCTTTCAGAAGCTGGCATTCCGACCTTTTGGAATCTGACATAATTTCTTCCTTCCAGATTCTACCACAACTACAGGTTTGTACAATTTGAATAAAATGCCTCATGAGCACTGATTCCAATACATATGAAAACTAACATTTACCTATTGGTGCGCTCAGGTAATCCTTATTTTCCCTAAAGATAAAAGTAAAAAGCAAGCAGCAGATAACAACTTCCTTCTTCTCCCTGTAGAATGACGTAAATAAAAATCTAAACTAACAGGTATGTTGTTAGCATATTATTGACAACACACATGCACACCAGAATTTTCTGTCTTTTGATATGAATTCACTTCATATGGCTATGTTTCCTGTAAGTTTAGGATTATTCTTTCTTCCCTTCAATCCCTTCACCTCCTCCTCATCCCAAAAGAAAACTTCACCAATAATAATGTCGGTGTGCCTGTCTCATGTGCGAGTGAATGTTTCTCCACTCTGTTGGTGGCATATATTGTATGAGAGTTCAGAAATAATCACATTGTGAGTTCTAAATCAAGAAATTAAAAGCTGAAATCTGAGCCTTCTTTAAGGAACAGAACCCTTCATCAAAATGAGACAAAGTATATGTCCAAGCTAATCTATTTTAGATAAACATCAGCTTGAAACTTAAAAAGATCATTGTAGAATGCTACAATGAAGTTACAATGAACAACATCAAAGTAACTGAAAAGTGCTAAATGAGTATCTGAAATTTTGGAAAATAGACAATTAAAATATTTGTTGATGATCATTGTATTGCCTCATTAATGGCTAAGGATTTTTGTCAGTGTTCACTCTAAAATGAGGATAGGGCCATTAAACATATTCTAAAATCATGGCAATTAGTTGCTCAGAACAGATCAGGAAACAGCAGTCACTTGATGGGACATTCACGTTTGTCTGTGCTTCACATCTATAGAAGGACATTTTCACATAAAGCTTTTCACAGTATTCTTTCTAAAAATATATTCAAGAGCTTCACAGAGCTTTTTAAAAAACAAACCCCAAATTCATTTAAGTTTTGAGCAACTTTTCATTGGTGGCATTGTGTCCAGAAGTCACATGCTGAAATTGTTCAACAGAATGGATTGACAAACACAGAAGACCTTAATTTTTCCACAGTCTTCCAGCACCAGTTAAGCCAAAATTATTATGTTTATGAGAAGTCGGCAGAACCCCAGAAAAATCTCATTCTGATATTCTATTAGAAATATTTGTCAGTTCATTCACAGTCCACAATATCTCTGATCTCTGGCACCAATTCAAGCCAGAGACTTGAACTACATGTTTTTCTCCTGCACCACTTCTAGACAAATCACATTAATCTTGATGGAAACAAGGTTTTAATTCTCTCTGAGTAATCACTCCATACCATCATTTGTTTTTTTCTAGCACAGGTTTCTTAACTGACTGTGCATGGTATACTTGCCATTTTCAATTTCTGGGAGTGCTTATTTTGTTTTCTTCATGTCTGAATTTATTTTCTTATTACAAGGGCCAAACTCCTATTTTCCAGCTCTACCCCCATGAGGTTTTGTATTTCTGTTACTGTTATTCTCCCAGCTATTTTTTTCAGGTCTTCACTGTGGATCCCAACTTCCATAGCTTCTGTATTAAAAGAGTTGTCTGCATATTGAGCCATTTACAGAGCAGACATATATGTTCCCAAAAATCCTGCAAGGAAGAAGACAGGTATACCTCCACAGAGTAAGCAGATCTATGAAAACACATAAGGAACAGCTTTCAAAACTGAAACTAACAGGTTAAGTTCCAAGTATCCGTTAATATGTTCAAGTTTTTGCAATCCACTCGCAACTACCAGGAGTTTTGGCGTGCAGATTCCGTGTGCAAGACAGACCTTGCTCTTTGATACTCCCCATACGGGGAGAAGAGGGTGGCACAAAAAGAAGAATCTGTAGTTTCTACATAAAAATGCCACAGAACCTAGAATCAGGCTACTCTAAGTCGGCGGAAATTCAGCAAGACTGGCTGTGCAGTGAAATGACAGCCCAATGATGAGGTTATCTGCAAGAGAAGCTGCATCCTTGCTTCTGTTTTAATCCTTAGCTCCTGACAGACCAGACAGGCCAAATATGAATTACTGCAGGCATGACAGAGCTGAAAAAACGGCCGAGGATTGTTTTGAATGTGAAAAATCTACAGCAAAGTGTACGCAGTACAACAGCCCTCAAATTTCACACAGCCACTGATGGGTGTTCACACACCTTTCCACAGCAGCCCAGGGAAAGTGCTGGTCACACCAGGGATTGCTTCATTTCAGTCAACAGCTAGGCAAGGTCAAGCAGCTGGAGCAAACTGAATACATCCTGGTTTACAATTGCTCCATAGCACCACTGAAATTTTTATTTAGATGGCTATCTTTAGAATAGGAAGTGAGTGCATTAAGCAATACTACCTCCCTTTTCTTTCTGTGCCCTGATCTCCCTTACTCAATTTCCACATCTAATTGTCAGAACTAATCTATCACTTCATGAAAGATTACATTCACTAATTCTTATACACTCCTCCTCTGATAAACCTCTCTCTTTTTTCTTTGAAAAACCTCTGCTCTTATTTCCACACTTTTTACTTTCTTACTTGGGGCCTCTTCAAACCTGCCATCCACAGCGACAATCAATGCCAGCAGCATCGGTTTTTCAGGAAATCATGTAGATGATTTCACAGAGTCGTATAAGAGCTTGTAACCATTATAAAAGAAGAATATAAACTTTAAAAAACCCTCCCTCCCAATTTTCATGCTTATGAGATAGAGCTGTCAGCAGCAGTCTGTTTCCCTTTGTGACACAAATGATACATGTTTCAGAAGATTGCACGGAATCTGTAATTACCTAGAGACAGGAGCTAACCCTTGAGACTCTCCTTCCTGCTTTATGGGGCATAAAAATCTCTCAGTCAAAAGAGGCAGTACGTAAAACTTCTGTTTCCTGAAAAAGTTATGTTCGGAGATCAGTGTATAAAATCCTAGACAGTGACTCCACTTCTCAGAATACCTTTTAAGTAGTAGACAAAGTTTAGAATAATCTTTAATAAAAGAAAAACAGACCTCCTGCCCTCAAATATACATTTCAAGAAGAACTTGATTTGAAAGTTCTTGTTTAGAAACAACTTGGAACACTCTGAACAGAAACCAATGTATACCACAAGCCTGTTGTCATTAGATGGAACATGTTGTTAGGTATCTCCTCAACAACCACCATTCCTGAAAAATCAGATGTGAAAAAAAGAAAAACAAAGCAAACATACTAGATGCTGGATTATTATTTTTTGCTCAAACAGAAATGCATAACAATTTAAAATTCTTTCCCTATCTTTCAGTACCTTATCTATATCTTAGAAGCGGAGGCAATTATCATATGCAATAATAATCAGTGCATTTCTGTTGAGAGTACAGAAAGAATAACCTTTAACCCAAGGCTGAAGGCCAGGTGGCTAACCTGAGAGATAAATTTACATTACTACTTTTTAAATACATTTTATGCCATATATTTTATTAAAAATTTTTATATTCTAAGTCTGCAACAGGGACATAAATTAAACATAATAAACGTGACTTATGGAAATGACCTCAGAGTTAGAGCATAGGAGGGACTTGGCTGTGGAACAAACAACTCCTGGAGCAGTTCCAGGACAACAAACTCCTTTCTTTTTTTTTTTTTTTTCCTTTTTTTTTTTTTTTTTTCAATTAGATGATCTAACAGACCCCGTGATGATCCAGCACAACAAACAAATTGTCTGAGGACATGCCAAATAGTAAAAAATAAACAGTAAAACATGATTTTTGGCTCTTAGTACCAGGAATTCACACTCATTAAAAGGGGGCTGTTCTGCAAATAAAATCCAACACTGTAATACAGAGTATTTGGTTCCACCCTTACTACTATAATCAGATCCTCTTGTTCGAAAAAACTGACAGTTTATTGCAAGAGATTAATAAGTTTAATATAGGGTCTTCATCACAGCGGTGAAATGTTTAGCAAGCTTCCAAGTCAGGCACATTTCAGTGTTTAGGAAGAAGACAGTTTGAAATAAAAATCAAAACAAAAACAAACCCTAAACAAGATTGTCTAAGAAGTGATAGCTGTGTAAAAACAGCTTAAGTGTTTGATTTTCAGTTATGACAACACAGTACAGAAACCTGGAAAAAAAAAAAAAAAAGGTACACTCTCCAGGGCACAGAAACATGTAGACTTTAAAACAACAAAAATATCCAGCCCAGAAGTAAACCAAAAGCTGAAAGAAAGCTGTGATGTGTGTTATGCAGGAAAGAAACAACAGCAGTTTACCAGTGGGAAGAACGTGCTGCCCAGGGCTTAGCTGGCAGCTTGTCTTCCAGTGTGGCCCACTGCACAAGTAAGTCCTGGATTAGGAGTGCATTTTCCCCCACTTGTTTTCTCAGCTGAAAAGCTAATGAAGTCTCAACAAACAGACTTAAGTTCAAACATCATTAATTCTGCTATTAAGGTATATCACTGAGAGGTTCTCCCACTTATATAGTTATCAAGTGCTTGGCAACAAGGACATTTATAATTCATTTCTCTGAAGAAGGAAAGAAAGACCTGAATTTTATTGCAGATCACTAGCTGTGTAATTCTTTACAGTTTCAAGCACCCGAACAGCAGCAAGAAGAAGACAAAAAACCCCAAATAAGTACAGAATAGACTGCTGCCAAAATGGCATAGGCAATTATGCTGTAGGTCCATATAACACAATGTATCAATCAATCTTTCTCAGCACTACTTCTTATAAAAATTAACAAGGAGCTTCAAAATAGGATGATACCAAGCACCTCTATCTTGATAATGAAGGCCTCAGTGAAGCCATAGTATATTAAAACGAGTATGTCATAAGACATCCTCCCTGAAGCTGTCTTTTACCTCCCCCTCCCCTACCCAGGAGCAAGTAGCTGGCTGGGGAGAACCTGTTCCAGTCCTCCTTACTTCCCTCTTCCTCCTTTCTCCATGGTGTCTCCACTGCCACATGTGCTATGGGTCCAAACCCAATGTTCCCCTGGTCAGATGTTTGGCACTCTGTTCACAGGACAGCCAGTAGATACTCATGTTTCCTTCCAAAAGTATATCTAGCATGAGATACAGGTGTCTGCATTTTGGCCACAGAAGACAGGTGCCTGGTAGTTTGATGGGGCGGGGTTATAACACAGGAGACTTCCACAGGCACTTGAGAATGTGTTTATGTCACAAAACCCAGTACAAAAAAGACAGGGATCTCCTGGAAAGAGTCCAGCAGAGGGCCACAAAGATGATATGGGGCCCGGGGCATCTCCCCTGTGAGGAAAGGCTGAGAGACCTGGATCTGTTCAGCCTTGAGAAAAGAAGACTGTGAGGGGATCATATCAATGTTTATAAATACCTTAAGTGTGGGAGACAGAGGGATTTGGCCAACCTCTTTTCAGTGGTTTGTGGGGACAGGACAAGGGGCAATGGCCACAAAATGGAGCACAGGAAGTTCCGCACCAACAAGCTAAAGAACTTCTTCACAATAAGGGTGACGGAGCACTGGAACAGGCTGGCCAGGGAGGCTGTGGAGTCTCCTCTGGAGATATTCAAGGCCCATCTGGACGCCTACCTGGGCAGCCTGCTCTAGGCAACCTGCTTTGGCAGGGGGGTTGGACCCGATGATCTCTTGAGGTCCCTTCCAACTCTTACAATTATGTGATTTTGTGAACATGTGGCCTGCTCCAGCTGGAAGATGGACATCACCGTGCACAGCAGTGTGTTTCTGCAGAAGGCATGAAAGGGGTGTTTGAATTGTAGATCACTGATGGATTAAAAAAATAAGTATCTAAAGATCCACAGAATATTTCTGTTTCTTGCTTATTTTTTCCTAATTTCAAAGTCACTTTTTCAGTTATAGTAGTAAAGCTGAACACCATGCAAAGAACTGGAGCCAAATTATTGCTCTAAGGTACCAATAAGCAATTAGGGCTGTCCATTGTGGGTTCTTAAATGCAAAAAGACAGGTTTCCACAGCAGTTGCTCCCTAAGCTCTCTGCCTAAATGAAAGGGAAAAAGAGTAAACAATTCATTAATTTTGGTGTTTTAGCCACCAGGTTTAGTGCAAGGTGGATGCAAAACGTGTTGTAAGGTTGAAGTGTGTAATGATACTGTATGATGTGCAGATGGTAAGGTCCTCCTTGTAACTGATGATCTTGGAGCAGTATTTACACATTCCAGCAATTTTCAAGCAGGCTTTCATGATGCAGGCAGGAGACTGCACTGTGAGGAAGAACTCAACAGTCTACTTCAGAGACTACAAGACTTTGGAGCACTTGATGAAGCGTAGTTAGTTGTAATTGTAGTATGGTCATCTAGATAAAACAGTGGCAGTGGCTGAAGTTCTGGTGTGAATAAGCAGAGGTATTTAACCCTAGGACAATGACTTCCATGAATGCAGACCTCCCCCACTGGTGTTTGAAATTGTGGAAAACAGCGGCTCACTACCTAACCATATACTTATTATAACAAAACAGAACTGGTAAGTGGCCCTGTTATCCTTACCATGACACCAGTGCAACCGCATTCATGCATGCATCCTAAGGAGGGTGCTCCTCACCACCACCCTGATGCTGTTTCTCCATTTCCAGTTCATTCTGCTCTCCACATAAGTCCTCTGATCTCAGCATCAACCCATTTAACTCCCACAGATCCATTTCCTGCCTAGTATATGTCATCAAAACATTCCTACCCATCTTATTTTCTTAATCTCTGAAGAATACCTGACAACCATTGAGGTTGAGGGGGCAGAATTTTTCCTAGATACCTCATGATTTCATTAATATTTAATTTCAACGTTCCTTTGATCCCCTCTCCCAAAATATTCTCTACAAACATGAATTCTAGAATCTCTAGTACTGACATCAAAGCAAGGATCCATATTTTCTCTCTAAATCTATGGATGTATACATATTAAATTTAAAAATGCTGACATTTTAAGAGGCATCTCTAATGTATTTACTGATTCTTGTTTCAGCTCTAGCTTGCACATTTCTCGAGAACATAGGTATGAAGACAACTATTTGTCTTTAAATAATTCAAACTAAATTTTAAATCTGAAAAAGCCTTGGTAGATAACAGAGGTGGATTAACAGAACTAACAGTGAGATGGTGAGAGGTTTGATGCAAAACACCAAGGACAAGAGAGACTGAAAGAATATGTTCCTAGCCAGACCTCAGCACTGCATTAACCGGGGAAGAAATGCAACAACTGAGATGCTGAACAGGGAGAAACATCCGTGAGAAGACTGCTGTGAGAGAGTACCTGAAATGCTATTTGCCACATACACCAACATTAGAATTGTTCAAATTGAGATCTGCATTCACAAACAGGTCTGAGATCTGTCCAGTGCAAATCCAGGAACAACTGCAAAAACCAATTCTTGTGAAGAGATTTTCGAAAGTGATCACAGGTATTTGAACTGCTTCTTGAAATTAAAAAAAAAAAAAAAAAAAAAAAAAATTATATATATTTAAATATAAGTATACCACTATATGTCTCAAAAACAAAAAAATATATGTCTGTTTTCTCTTACTGTGCCAAAATTACAGACTCTCTGATGACATAAATGCAGAAGTCTTCAAGCGCATTCCCTTAGTTTGGTTCCTTTCCAAGTTTCTCAGGCTTTCCTTGAGCAGCCAAACATCTTTGCCTCCTGACAGATACATAAAGATAAAACTTTCTCGTAAATCCATTGTTAAAACAGAGAATCAGACAAAACATGACTATCATGAGAATACTCTGCCACTCTCCCTGTGACTATTTCACTTCCTCAGTTGACCCCCTGATAAAACTTATGGGAGGCCTTTTAAAGTAGGAGAAATCATCTGCTGATTATCTTTGAGCCACTACTCCCTAAAAACATTCAAAGAACTCTAAAAGAGCAACGACTACCATCCTGCCAAAATGAATACTTAACTTCTTCCCGAGTAGCAGAGTAGCTCATCCAAGCAATCCATTTTGGGCTCTGTTTGTGTTTATGACAGCTTTTTTTCTTTTTTTTTTTTTTTTTTTTTTTCCCTCCGATCTGTAAGATTTTAAGGCGGATTGCTTGACCAGAAAGAACAAAATTACAGATTCTAGCACACAAAGAGAAACTTCAGAGATTGTCCTGAATGAGAACCAGAAGTATTTTAACATACTTAACAACCACCAACCCCCCAGAAGGAAGAACCACCTTCTCAGTATCTTTACAAAGCCAAATTTGTAATGTCATATGTAAGCAGATAACTCCCTTCTATTTAAAAAGGTACTTTTCCAATAGTTCAGAAAACAAAACATATGACTTTTTTGGACTGCTCCAAAGTCTGGCACATTCATCTGGGACTGGGGCAGAGGCAGGGAGAGGAATCTGTTAGCAGTAATGCTCCTAACTTGAGCATCTGTAATTAAATGCATATATAAGCCTGAGATACAGCTAATTTTCTCTTTCCCTGCAAAATTTAACTCTTAAAATTTTTATTTTTACTTTTATTTTTATTTTTTTCCAGCAGGATTGAAGTGACAGATCAAATCATGGGCTCTGACTGTGAAAATGCTGTTGGTCTCAACACTTTCCCCCTTATTTACAGTATTTGCATTCACAGTGTGGTCACAAAAGTTAAACAGAAAACAAGATTTAGAGTCCAAATGTTAGCCCAGGCACAAACGTTATACTAGTGAGATAGCACATTTACAAATACTATATGTCCAAATGAATTTCTAACTTATCAGTTTTCACTTGAGCAGAGTACGTGGAAGAGACAGGCTAAGCACTGAATTTGAACTGTGCTCAATCAGTTTACATAAAATGACTGGCAGGATTTTGAAAAATAGTGAGAAAAAATGCTACAACAGGCATTTGTCAACTTTTTTTTTTTTAATTTTGAAGGAATGTGTCAGACTATAACACAATTCAGAAGAATCAAACCACTTCTGAAAGGAAAACTAACTGCATCAACACATACTTGCAAGGCTGAGAAAAATAAATAATGAAGAAAAGAGCTAATAAGAAAAGGGGACTGAAGCTGTGGTGAAAGACAATGGGAATAAAAGGGTTATGAGCAACAGCAGTAAAATGTAGCTTGGCTCGGGGGAGGACGGGAGAAGAGAGAAGATCCTGATCCTGATCCAGAGAATCCAGATGACAAAGAGAGTAATATAGGTGTTTGACAGAACAGGGAAATTAGTGGGACAAATCACACTTATCAGCTCCATATTTCGTTCTCCTCAATGTAGAATCTGAGTAACCCTTTCCTTTCAGTTTCTTTAAGGCTGTCTCCCTGCTCCCCAAATGTGAGTGTCACACTTTGTCACTGGTAAAACCAAGGAAGGGAGCAGGGGTGGTGGCTGCGGGGAGGGAGTATAAGGGATCTGGCTCTATTTTAGAAAAGCCCTGAGCCTTTATGTAGTTTTAACCTCTTCCCTGACCAGCGTGTGTTTCATGATCTTGGGCAAACCGAAAGAAAATCCAAGTGCTAGAGTCCTGGCATCCAGGGACTACAAATTTAAATGCTGTCAAATCTCTACCGTGTTCCTCCCTGTGGAATGAAATACCTGCCAAATTTCAAAGTTTCTTCACTCTTCTGCCACTAACAACACACTTTTCTCTAATGTCTCACTAAGCCTCCAAACTACAATCACTTCCCCTTTGCTGCTGACAGACATTTATGAAATCAGATCTTTTTCAGAACATATGCACGATCTTCCGCATCACGTTACAGTCGGAGTACTGCCAACTTCTGCTCCAGCTGCTCCCTGCACCGCTCAGGAGGGATGCAGGGCAGCTGCAGTATTCCCCCAAGGATGTCCAGGCTCCTGCTAGCACTCGTCAGGGACAGAGCAGATATGGCAAGTGTATATAACTTCTGTGCTCCTCACCGAATTTTATAAAACTCATTGCGCTGGAAGACCACGAATTACCATCACAAAACCTCTGAACATGTCACATTTGGACTGCAAATTCTGGGCTGTGCCTCTTAACACATAGCACATTTCATTATGGAGAAGTACCGAGTTTCCAGATCTGCCTACAGTTATGTTAAAGGTATATAAAGCTTTCTAACTAGGAATTCAAAAACTGACCCCACAGATGCAAAACGTGATTTTAGACCTTGGTAAGGTCACGGAGGTTGGATTGTGCATTTAGCAGATACAGGAAGGACTACATCGATTCCAATTGAAAATACTTGTATTCTTTACAACCTTTTTTTTTTGTACTTCTCCATAATTATTACCCCCATATTTAGAGTTTTGTTATTTGAGGAAAGGACGTGGTTATTTCCCTCCACATCAACAGCCCTCAAATTTCTAACACAGTAATTTGAATGGAATTCACTATCTTCATGAATTACATAAATACAGTGTATTACACAAATTATATACAATGCACTATATAAATACAACATATTATATAAATGATTGAACTAACCACCTAGGAGCTTTAGTGAATCAGCAAAGACGATGCTTTAAATCAGTAGTGATTCAATGCCTTGGCAGCCTCCTGGGAGTACTGCACTGGTGAAAGGGTTGGCATTTTGGTGGGGAGGAAAAGAGAAATAAGAAGAGGGGAGAAGTCAAGCTACAGAGTGAATGGAAATATAACAAATAATGCAAAAAAGACCTTGCCTATAGAAAATTCCACGCAGATTTTGGGAAGTGGGGGAGAGGGGGTTAGGAGGGGCTGACGTTCATCCCAGGCAAAAATCTTCATCTAGCATATTTATCTAGTCATTGTATTATCCTTCATTTTCATCTCACTGTGTGAACACGTATTCTTCTATTTATGGTACTAAAAATCAGCTAAACTAACCCTGCCACATTTCACCAGTGAGCAATATCAATATCTTTCCCTCCAAAAGACCTATTGTGATTCTCTCTAGTACAGGATTTTGTGATCCCATACTATAATAATCAATTTTTCCTTGAAACACTATTTCAATGTTTATGATAAAATCAGAATTAATCTTAGAAAAGCATATGAAATAAACTACACTATGCATTCTTTAGAAAATATAATGCTTTGTTCAATACTGGAAAACATGGAAAATGTGAAGAAAATAATGATAAGATGGTGTTTTAAAGTCAAGATCAGAATCACTTACACCACTTTGCTGGATGAATCAAAACTTGGAGATGAGCTTAAATTTCTGACAGAGTTTAGCTCAGTCCAAGTCAGAAGGGCCTCAAGCAACTGGACTGTTCTGAATTGTTTTAGCTTTTCTAAACAAATCAGAACAGCAAGTGCTATTGGAGGCATAAACAGATTTCCTATTTAAAATGCTCAACTTTAAGGCTATTGACCACATTCCCTCCCTTCCTGTCCCAATTTAAACTTGGCTTTCACAGCTCCTGCTGAAATCTGAGGTGAGCCAGCTTTGAACCAAATTTAGTTTTGTCTGCTTTTAATTTGATTGGACTGGCTTTCAAAACAAACCAAGCAAGCCCTCACAATATAGGGATTTGAAGTTGCTGAACTTGTTTTGCATAATCTCCCCTTTTCTATCCCAACATTACCCCTCATTCAGAGCAGAGAAAATATGGAAAAAGTACTTTCAGAAGGAGTTTCTGTTTAGAGGTTATGAAACTGCTTAAGAAAATGAAGGGTAAGAATTGAAAATTAAATCAATATGCTCATTAACACTTTTAAGTAACACTCAGTATGTATAGAGGATGAGCAGAAAACATGGCCTGAAGTTAGAGTTGTGTAAAGAAGATACTCACTGAGAGTGGCAATAATCTCAAATCAGGCAGCCTTTAAAATCATCAGTATGAAAAGGGTCCCTCTTGCCTTTTCCAGGCCAATGAGAAGGCCTCACAGCCTTCTCACAGCCCAGCAGTTTTGGGAGCTGGTATTGCCTTGCCTACAGCCCCACTCTTAGATGCCCCAACAGTTTCTCCCCTAGTAACTCCTGGAAAAGGTTATGAAATTTTGTTAAAGATAACCCTATGTGATTATTAAGCAGAGCTCAGACAGATAAAATGCTCCTGTTTCTCTGAGAAGTTCAAACTGATTCCTCCTTATAGAAATTGGCCTTACCCAGCACACACTGTTGCTTTCACAGCAGATGCCTGGCCACTGCATGGACTAACCAGCTGAACATACATGAGATTGGCATGAAGTTATATGATAAGCTAAAAATACAAAAGAATTATACATTTTGGCAGTGAAAAAAAAAATCTTAAATCATTGAAGACTGAATTCTTACTCATGTCTCATAATTCTCAGGAAGCTTCATCCAACTCTGTCTATCTTGCTCCTTTATACTGCAGGAAGAGTTTGGGAAGAGCAAAAAGAGTAAATGTTCTTGTCAATAGAAGATGTCAAGAAAATGGACTCACCAGTCAATCTTTCCCTTTGCTTGCTCAGAGAAATAAGAGCTACACTCAGGTGAAAGAAAAGCTTCTACTGACCACAGTGGGACCAAGATTTTATGCTTACCACTCACCTGTTTAGGAAGCAAGGAGAAAATTGTATGTTTTGAAAATTAAGTTTTAAACTATCAGTCTCCTAAGGTAATCTAAGGAAACAGGTATCTAAGTATAGAAGCAGCTTGCATCTCAAGCATTACTTAAGGTGATAGGCTAATTATATAGTTTTAAAATACTGTGTCCCACATGCAGGTAATATAATAAATATAGCTGAGCTAGCAGCAAGGATATTAAAAATGTTTGCTTTGTTTCATTATTCACAATAGACTTCATTGCTCTGGTAGCAGCGTGTTAAAATTAGGCAAATGCCCAAACAGTTAATGATCAACCCCTGTTCTTTTTTCACTACTGGCAGTGGCTCAGCTTTGGAGTACCACCACCACCAGTGGCTCAGAAGCAACAGTTGGTCCAGCTTTTAAAGTTCCTAGCTCCTCCGAGTGAGCTCTTTCCTGCAGTCTAGTTTACTGAATATTGTAGCCACCACTCTTCTCCAAAGCCCTACTTCTTGCTGAACTGTCAAATTCCAGTTTCCTCAGGCAAAGGTATGGTCATAATGTTGTTCTGTGCTAACCTCTGTGAAATATTTTTTTTCCTCCTCCAGGTTCAGCGTATGTTTGTTATTTCTTTCCCATACACTTCACACAGGAACAGTTTCCAGCACCAAAATAGCTCTTCCACCACTGGGAAAAGAGAAAGTAGACCCATTTTCCTGTACACTTCTTGAAATGGTCTTCTTGCCAAGCATTGTTTCTCATCTGTTGTGGAACATGACACCCTATTTAAATGTCAACAGGAGTTCAACTCAGGCAACTAGCATATTTTTGAAGTGGCTACAGTCCGAGCTTCTGCCCTACTACAGGCAGGTTACCAAGAGACTATGTTTACAGTCTCTGGATTAATAATAAGCCTAATGTGCATGTTATTTTAACCTTTATATACAATGAAATAAGAGGAACTGTTAAATTAAGGATTTCTCATCTGTGCACAGCAATTGGTATTACACTTTATATAGAATGAAATAAGAGGAACTGTTAAATTAAGGATTTCTCATCTGTGCACAGCAATTGGTA